>PVJH01000443.1:0-318774 GCA_004026705.1 Nesogale talazaci | reverse complement strand
CTCCCTTCCTGCAGGATTGTGTTGCTTTTGAGAAACGCACATTTAGATAAGTCATTTATTTGCATGCCCGTTGATTCTGTTCTCTTAGTGATTTGTAGAAAATATCATACACTCTGAGAATACTTTCTAGAAGTGAGGCTCAGATTTGTAAGTTGCCTAATATAGACATTTTAATAATTCTGTTTAGTGTTGGCTGCATGCATTTTGTCATTTATTATTAATTATTTTGTGGGCTCTTGCAACTCTTTTAAGATTCCATTATTTAATTGTGTTAAGCAGACTTGTACATATGTTGCCATCAACATTTCCAAAACATTTTCTTTCTACTTGAGCCCTTGGTATCAGTTCCTCTCTTTTCACCTCCTTTCCCACCCTCTCACCTGTGTGAATCATTGATCAATTATAAATTATTGTTTTTTGTGCCTTGCGCTGTTGTCTTCCTTTACCCAGATTTCTTTTTTTGTGTGTGTGTCCCTGGGGGTGGGATATCTCTCTCTCTCTCTCTCTCTCTACCTACCTGCCTGCCTATCTATCTCCAACTTTATGATGTCCCTTCTTCCCCCCAGCTGCAAGCATTTTTAAATTGAGATGGAGAGGAAAAGCTGGTCACAGGGCCAGCCATGAAAGGAATTTCCATCTTAGAAAAAAATGTTTTTTTGTTTTGTTTTTTTGTGGGCATCACTGCCTCTGGTGGTTGTGGGCGCTGTCCAGTGCCGCTCCTGAGAAGCTGCTGCTGGATTTGAACCGCCAAACCCGCAGGCTGCAGTTCCGCACTCAACCACTTATGCCACCAGGGCTTGGCCCAGAAAAAATGTTTTAAACACTTCTTAATTGTTAAAAGGTACTTCAGTTCTGTCCTTCAGGAGAAAAAGTAAAGCTGTAGTAGTTAGTTTTTATTTCACCAATGCAGTTTTCAAGTTTTCTTTAAGTTTCTTCTTAAAAAAAATCACAATGTTCATTCTCTTATCATCCATTAAGTATCTGTTTAATTTTCTGGAGGACAATTAAGATGGATAGTTTTAGACACCTATAGGCATTTTGACATTTAAAAAGACACATTGTAGAGAACTGATTAAAAGCAATGGATATATTTTAAACACTTTTCATTTGATTCCAAGTAGTGTGTATTTTGAAGCTAGGCTGAGTTATGATAGAAGGACTATAAATACTTTGTTTTGCCTACTTTTGAGAAAACATGAAAGTGGATGTCAATGTGAGATTTAGCCTGGGAAGTTTTTGGACGAGCTAGGCTTTCAAGAACTACCAGAATGACCGTAGGGTGGATGGGCATGCACAGCGTACCTAGAGACCATGTCCAGTTGTTCTAGCATCATTTATTGAAAATACTGTTCCTCTGAAAAAAAAAAAAGAAAGAAAATACTATTCCTTCATCATTGATTTGCTTTTTCTTCTTTTGAAGAAAAATGTGTTGTATGGACCTGTGTCTGGTCCTCTGTTCCATTTATTAATGTCTCTCCCTCTCCCATGACCACAGTTGCCCTGATTACTGTAGCTGTATAGTAAATCTCAACATCATGAAATGTCACTTCATTTTCTTTATTTTTATTTAAATATATGTTCATATTTTAAATTTAAAGTATATATAGATATGTTTATAGTTTCTATTTTAAATGTACCAGATATTTCCTGATATTTTGATATGAATTACACTAAGCACTTGCATCAATTTAGTGAGTTGACTTGTAACTCAGGAATGTAGTCTCTCTACTTAGGATTACTTTGATTTCTTTCATTAGCATTTAATAATTGTTATTCTGATTCTTTACTTGGTTTGTAAGATTTGTACCTAAGTTTTATTTTCTCTGAAGCAATTGCAACTGGTATTTAAACTGCTGTTTAAATTTATGTTTCAACTTGATTGTGTCAGCATCTATTGATTTTATGTATGGGCATTGTATTCTGTGACCTTACTGAACTCACTTACTAGTAAGTTAGAGGAATTTGGGCCTTTTGTATATAAATAAGATTTTATACCTTTCTAAGCAGTATGTTGTTAAGTACACTTTATTGCTTTATTGAAGGGTTTAGAATTTCGAGTACTATGTTACACAAAAGTGGTTTTTTCTTTTTGCCTTATTCTTGTTTGTAAACTTGAAACATTCAAGCTTTCACTGTTAAGTTCGATATGAGCTATTGGTTTTTATTGTAGATGTTTTTTATGAAAATAGGAAATTCCTCTCTTCTTAATATACTAAGAATTTTTATTATTGAAGGGGTGTGAAAGTGTTAAATTTCATTTTATGCCCCTTTCCCACAATTCATATGAGCATCACCCAAGATTTTCTTAGGTTTTGTGTGTGTGTTCTTAGGTTGTGTAGATATGAGTATGTGCTCACACACACAGAGATTTTTGAATGTTGATTCACCTTGATGTGCTGGTATGAAAACACACTATTTGGTTGTAATTTATTACATTAAAAATATTAATACATTGTTAGATTTTGTTTGCTAAAGTTTAATTGAGGACGTATGACATAAGCTACAGCTCATTTACTTGTGCTATCTTTGACTCAATTGAGTTTTTAAAAATCTTTTTCTGATTTGGGCATCAAGGTAATTTTGGCTTTATGTAAAATGAGTTGGGAATAGTTTCTTCTGTTTTCTGGAACAAATTATGTTAAATTGGTATTGATATATTAATTTCAAGGAACCCTGTTGGTATAGTAGTTAATCATTTAACTGGAAGAATTCTCACTAGAACATCGGATAGTTTGAAACTTGTACCCACTTTGAGGGACTAGAAACCCAGTGGGGCAGTTCATTGTTCTATAAGGGTGCTTCAGGTGTGAACCTGCTTGTTGATACACAGTATGTTACTTTAATATTGCATGCTTTTTTGAATAGGATTAGATGTAGTTGCTGTAGGTGGAACTTATTAATAAAGACTATCTTAGATTTGAACATGATTTTTTTTTTCTTTTGTGGGCATCACTGCCTCTGGTGGTCATGGGCGCTACCCACTGCTGCTCCTGAGAGCAGCTGCTGGATTTGAACTGCCCAGCCTGTGGGCTGCAGTCCTGCACTCAACCCGTGACGCTCCCGGGGCTCAGCCCTTGAGCATGATTTTTGCAGGGATAGTTTGTGGCCAATTGCCCTACCAAATTTCAGGTCCCGTGTATTTCTGTTTATTTTTTTTTTCTGATGATAGACAAAGGAAGCATTATTAGTCGTTAATCTATATAAGCAGTACTTTTGAATGTAAGGACATAAAAACTTTATGTTACTGGATTATGTGATTAGATCTATTGATGCTCGATTTTTTTGGCTGAAGAGTTTGGTTTAAAGTGACTTATATAGTTCTGGCAATGAATTTGGAATTTAAAGCTATCTGTTTAACTTTAATCTGGAAAACCAAGGCAAGGGGAAGTTTGGTAATTTGTTCGGGGTTACATGGAGGGCATGATGAAGACTCCAATTCAAGTCACAGTCTCTGAAGCCACTTATTCACTGGACAGCAGCACTATTTTCACCAGTGGTTCTTTGACAAAGCAAAGCACCAAATATACACAGAACACATATACATACATGTGCAGTATATGTTTCTGAATGGCTAATGTTCAACGTCATATACATCTCAGGTCTCACAGGTTTTTGTTTCTTTTTTTTTTTTTTTTGAAGGAAAAACATCTCTTGTGCATTATTTCCTCCTAGTGGTTTTGTGTTGAACTTCTACCCACAAAGTCAATAGTTCAAAATCACCAGCTATTCTGAGGAAGAAAGATGAGGTTTTACACTTCCATAGTTAGAGCCTCATACACCCACAGGAGCAATTTCACCCTGTGGCTAAGACCCTGTCCTGTCGGGTTGCTGTTGAGTCAGCACTGACTCCAAGGCAGTCCGATGTGAACATTTTGAAGGTCCACATACCCAGACTGTTGCAGCACTGGATGGGATGCAGACAAGTGAATGCAGACGATAAGAGTTCTGCATGTGTCCAGATGCAGACAGTGGTGGCAACAGTGGCTTTAGTGCCAGGCTGCTCCTGCTGCCCAAATGGATGTAACAGCAGGTGTGTCTGGGCATACTTTGTTCCCTTCCTTCTCGCTTCCTCTGGATCCACTTCCATCAACAGTTGGTCACTCACTGCTCTTTCAGCTGCTGCTGTTGCCTCTGCCACTGTCAGCAATCATGACCAGGGCAGCTGGAAGTGAGCCCCTGTCTAGTGTCCTTGCACAGTGTGCAGATCACATAATGCCCAGTTTCACAGACTGTGTTGTGAATGTAAACAACATGGACCTCTATTTTATATATGCAAGATTTATCAAGTGGAACTCAAACATAGGGATTTGAGAAAACAAATTTTTATATACTTCATGTGTTAAAAATCACTGCATTAAACTCTGCAGAAAAAACTTTTATGCTTGTTTATTTAACAAAAAGAACTGAGAGTTACTTTGGTGGAATTAACCTTATGGGTAGAGATTTAGTTTCAGGAAATTTTAAATTGGGAGGTGCTTTGGAAAATAAATGTATAAAAGTGATTTTTGTTCTTTTTTAAAGAAGTACATTTTTATAGTCATAATGTGAGTTTGACATAAAAGTGTTTGTAATTTGTTTTGCTTTATCTACTTACATCCAGTGTTAGAGATCATGTTATATATAATGTTTAGTTACACAGTTACCAGGGAATAGAGATCAAATAAAGAATCAGCTTTAGGAAGAATAGGGAAATTGCCACAGTTTACCGTTAGTATCAGATGGTAGTTAGAAGAAGAAAATTCAGAAATCTTAATTTACCAGCAAAAACTGATATAATAAAAGTATTTTTAATAAAAAAGGTTATTGCAGGCAGTCCTTGGATTGCAAATTAGTTCCATTCATAATTCTATCTTTAAATCAAATTAGTATGTAAGTTGAAACAGTTAGGGAAGGTGCATAATCTCATGCCAGTCAAATGTGTACAATATAAAATTTATATTAGAAAAAGACAAAAAAACCTTCTGGGTACACTAAAACAGCTTGAACTAATTGCTTTTGTTCTGAATCATAGTGACCCTATATGCAACAGACTAAAACACGGACTGGTTCTGGGCCATACTCACAGTTCTTTTTATGTTTGTGCCCATTGTTGCAATCACTCTGTTAGTCCATCTTCTTGAGGGTCATCCTCATTTTACTCGTCTCTCTACCAAGCATGATGCCTTTTTCCAGGGACTGAGCTTTACTGAAAGCACTATAACCTATAACTATTACTGTAACCTATACAAAAAGCATATTGTTGAGTCTTTTCTTCAGCTCAGTACTTAACCATCAAGCTCCCAGGTTCTTCTTTTTCTAAAATTAATCCAAACTAAACACACTTCCATTGAATCTAGTTCAATTCATAGCACCATATAGGACAAAGTGGAAATGTCCCCTGTGGGTTTCTGAAACTAAATCTTCACGGGAGTAGAAAACTTTTCCTGTGAAGCAACTGGTGATCATGAACCACCGAAGTTGTGGTCAGCAACCCAAAGCATAACCCATTATGCCACCCGAAGGTTGACAAATACAATCAATCTCTCCTATTCTAAGGTAGGGTCAGCAAATACAGAACACTTATTTTATTTTCCCTCCATTCCTTTTGAATTTTAAGACCCCAATTCCATAGAATGCTCCAAGTAGCTATTGTTAATTGATTGGCATGGCACTCAAAGGTGAAACTTTTTTGGCATTTCTGCTCAAGACATTGTTTTATTTTTTTGTCAATTTTGTTTAAGTGGTTTTCCTATTCTTCAATGAACTGCTGGTTATATAGAGATTTTGTAATATTAATTATTTCCCTCCCTGTCCCATTCCTCCCTACACACACACACACACCCCTCCCCCCCCAAAAGCAGGTCAACTAGACTTTGGAATGAGGGCATTGTTTTAAGACAGTGGTTTGGAAACCACAGTGTATTGTCCAAGTCCAGCCCCAGCAGCCTGCTTATGCATATCCCAGGAGCTATGTATGATTTTTTTTTTTACTTTTTTTAATTGAAAAGATTTCAAATTAAGATTTTTATATGTTCAAGATAGATGAAATTCAGTTTTTTAGTGTCTGTAAATAAAGTTTTATTGTACCATAACTGTGCTTATTCATTTGTTGTCTAAGGCTGATTTGTTCTTCAATGCTAAATTTACTATTTGCAACTGAAACCGTGGCTTGCAACATCATAGTTAGCTGTCATCACAGAAGAAAGTTTGCCAATTGTGTATTATGATAAACATGTGGGCAGTAATTGATTGCTGTTAGATTATTTGATAAAGGAGGAAGATTATTCTGTTTGTATTTTCATTAAGTTTCTGTAAAGAAATAATTTCGAAAATGGCAACTTCGGTTTGCACACGTAAGTAGTAATAGTAGTAGCCTTTTGTTTCCTTTGTTTATGAAATATAGTTGACATAGATTTACCAAGCAAGATTTACAATGTCAGCTCATGCTATTGTTTCTTCCCTAGTTGAAAGGAAGTCCACGAGATCATATTAACAATTTATAATTATATCTTGTTATTGTACTCTAGAATAGTAGTTCTCTTTCTTTGTACCAAGATCCCTTTAGATTCTTAGAAGTTCAAAACCCAAAAAGCTTCTATTTCTATGGATCATATGTTTAGTTAAAACAGCAAAATTTGACATACTTACAAATTTATCTGAAAATAATAATAGCAAATTTATTATATATTAGCAAAAGGACAGATTTTTATAAAAAATCAATTGTGTCCAAAAACATACATCTAGTAAATCTCTTTGGTGACTGTTTTGATAGACTATAATTGGATTCTCAGCTCTATTTCTCCATTCAGTATGTTGTGATATATGTAGATTGGTATATACAAAGGAAATCTGACTTCACATAAATACATAGTTAGGAATGGAGGCATATTTCATCATTTTCAGGTAATTGTGGATTATCAAATTACTGAAGTGTCATTTATAAAGAGTAAAATGTATTTTTAGATGTAAAATTTAGCCATATAAAATGTGGTTAGCCTGTGTAGTCATATAACTTCCAATCCAGTTAAAGTATAGAAACATTTCCCTCATATTCTCGTCATCAATCCCTTACCCTTATATCTAGCTCCTAGTTTTCGCTGATCCAATTTTTCTCTCTGTCATTTTATCTTTTCCAGATCTTACAAATTGAATCTTATGATATACTGGAGTCTGCATACATTTAGCATAGTATGTTTTAAGTTCAAACCTGTAGTTGCAGCTTCCAGTAGCTATGTCATTCAGTTTTATCAGACGGATGCTTATTCACTTACTAGCAATGGAAATTGGGTGGTTTTTAGTTTTTAACAATTAAAAATAAAATGACTGTAAACATTTGTTTTGTCTTGCTACTTTTCCTTATTGCTGAGTAGTGTACAAGTGCATGCTTGAATTTAAGTAGTGCCAACTGATTTTGCAGTGGCTGGATGTTTCTGCATTTCTTCAACCAGAAATTCTCTTTTTTTTGGGGGGGGGGGCATCACTGCTCTTGGTGGTGGGAGTAGGAGGCCCAGCCCCACTGCTGGAATTGAACCTCCATCCCAGTGGGCCGCAGTCCCGCGCACAACCACTACGCCACCGGGGCTCAGCCCAACCAGAAATTCTATATGCTAATTAGATTAAAACATTTTTAATCCTTTCATTGGGGGCTCATACAACTCATACAATCTATACATATAAGTCCATTGTGTGTCAAGCACATTTGTACATCCATTGCCCTCATCATTCTCATAAAATTTGCTTTCTATTTAAGCCCTTGACATTGGCTCCTCATTCCCCCCTCCCTTCCTGGTCCCCCTCCCTCATAAACCCTTGATAATTTATAAATTATTATTACTTTGTGATATCCTACACTGTCCAATATCTCCCTTCACCTTCTTCTCTCTTGTTTGTACCCCAGGGAAGAGCATAAATGTAGATCCTTATAATTGGCTCCACCCTTCTACCCCACCTTCCCTCCACCCTTCTTATGTCACCACTTTCACCACTGGTCCTAAAGGGAATCATCTGTTGTGGATTCCTTATGTATCATGCTCCAATGTGTACCAGTGTACATCCTCTGGTCTAACTGGATTTGTAAGGTAGAATTGGGATCATGATAGTGGGGGAGGCAGGGAAGCATTGAAGAACTAGAGGAAAGTTGTATGCTTCATCATTGCTACACTGGACCCTAACTGGTTCGTCTCCTTTCTGCAACCCCTCTGTGAGGGGATGTCCATATCCTACAGATGGGCTTTGGGTTTATAACCTGTATTCCCCCTTATTTACAATAATAAAATTTTTAGTTCTTTGATGTCTGATACCTGATAGCTTTGACACCTTATGGTCACACAAGATGGTGTGCTTCTTACATGTGGGTTTTGTTGCTTCTGAGCTAGATGGCAACTTGTTTAACTTCTAACCTTTAAGACATCAGATGCTACATCTTTTGATAGCCGGGCACCATCAGCTTTCTTCACCACGTCTACTTATACACACGCTTGACTTCAGGGATCTTGTCAAGAAGGTGAGCATCATGGAATGCCAATTTAATACAACAAAGTGTTCTTGCATTGAGGAAGTACTTGAGTGGAGGCCCAATGTTTATCTGCCTTAAAACTGGGCCTATAAATATATGCACGTAAATCCATTTCCCACTATCATATGTAAACATATTTACCTATGTACATGCTGGTATGTAGACCTCTATAAATGCCCTTTGCCTCCTATTTCTTTTCTCTATTTCGTTTTATTTTGCTGTTGTCCCACTGTCATGCTCGGCCTTCATTTGAGTTTCAGTCATTTCTCTCTGTTACCTTACCCTTGATTAATCTCTTCCAGGCTTCTCACACCCTCCTTGCCACTGATTTTGGGTCAATTACTTGTTGTTCCCTTGTCCCTGGGTTGGTCAGCACCACCTCCTTTCCCCCACCTCCCTCTTTCCTATATCTCCTCCCAGAACCATCAGTCCTGTTCTTTTCTTCTTCAGATTAATCATCCAGCCTATTTTATCTAGATAGACTTGCAGAGATAATAATATTGTACAGGGCTGAGCCCTGGTGGCGTAGTGGTTGTGCGCGGGACTGCGGCCCACTGGGATGGAGGTTCAATTCCAGCAGTGGGGCTGGGCTTCCCACTCCCACCACCGGAGAGCGGTGATGCCCCCCCCCCCCAAAAAAAAATTGTACAAAAAGCAAGGCATAGCAAGATGAAGACAAAGAAAACGAAACGATGACTACAATTAAAAAGCCCGGAAAAACATATAAATAAAAATAATAATAAAGGAAAACCTGTAAATAGTTCAAGATCTGACCTTGAACTCTAGGAGTGACCTCCAGTCAAATCTGATGGGGCTCCATGCCATGGCCCCCCAAATCTATCCATGGCAATCCCTCAAGGCCTCCATGCTCTGCTACCCTGGCTGCTCTGCTGCACACCCTTAGTGTTTTCTGTGTTGTGCTGTCAGCCCAGGTGCAATCCCAACATTTTGTTTCCAGTGTTGCCCCCTGCCCCCCCCCCCCCCCCCCCCTCTCCCGCACTGGGTCAGCAAGGGACATAGTGTCTTATAGCAGAGCTGCCCATCCCGTCCTTTCTGTGTGTTGGCTGTTCTGAATGGGGAGATTGTCCTCAACCTTGGTGGGCTAGGATTTGCTTCACTCTGTCTTTCTCCCACTTCATTTACTCTCCTGTGCTCTGGTCAGATGTGCCCCTCTTCCCTGAGCTTCAGTGCTTTCCTCTAAAGCAAATTCTTATGGTGGGAGGGGTGGCTGTCGACATAGTTGGGGTTGGGGTTGGGCTCTCAGACCCCTCTACTGACTCCCCACTCCATTCTATCATGCTGCATTCATATCTTGGAACACTGGGTTTAAGTCTGGTCCCTCTTTCCCTGTGAAGATATAAGCAATACCCTCCCCTGGAGTGGGTTAATGTCCTGAAATATCTCTTTTAAGAAGTGTGTAGTGGCATTTGTTGTGGTTTTTATTTGTATATATCTTAAGGATGTTGGGTATCTTTTCATATGGAATTTTCCATTCATCTCTCAATCTACAAAGTTATTGTTAGAATATTTTGTCCATTAAAAAGAATGCATAATTTATTTATTTTTTATTAAATTATGAGAGTTCTTTGAATCCTGGTTCTTTATATCAGAGAAGCATGTATCATCTATTTAGCTTTTTAAATTCTGGTCAGATCTAATTTATCAGTTCCCTCATAACTCACCGGCTTTTCTCTTTGAAAATTAGTTTATTACTGGTCACAATGATTTTTTATGTGTTTTCTAATGGAAGACTTTTTAGGTTTTTTTGATTAATTTCTATGTAATCCATGAGAAATGGTTTGAAAGTTCTTTGATTTAGTGGGGGTGGGGAGTTGAAAACTCACTTTGATATGTTTATTGTATACCTGTGTTGGTCTATTTCTGGATTCTGTACTGTTTCACTGACATTTCTGTCTTGATCGTATAGCTTTTTGTAAGTTAAAGTCAAGTAGTATGAAGTTTCCTTTGTGCCTTTTTATTTTAAAATGGTTTTAATCTCAGTGTCCTATTTTTACATGAGATAAGAGAGCGCTTCTAAAAAGTTCATTGTATTGTGGGATTTGGGACTACCCATGAACTTTTTGTCCTTTAATAAAATGTATTGGTTGGTTTTACATGCTGAATAGACATTTTTTAAACAAAAAAATAAAACCCTGAATGCTTTTGTTACATGTTAGTCATTTGGGAAATATTGCTTCTTTGAGCTTTGCAGGCCATCTACAGTCATTTGAAAATCATGTTTGTTTATATCACCCTTGAACTCAGTGAGAAGGTGCCACTAGCAGTGATAAGTACAAGTTTCTCAAAACTCTGGTTTCACCTGAAAGTACAGCTGGTATCATTGACAATATATGCCTTCAGTTGTTGTTCTTAAATGGAGGCTCACTTAGGAGACTTTCTAAGACCAGCAGGGTTGCCAGATGCCCAAGTATTTAATAATCATAGTTTGTTTACAACTCAATCACACAAGGTTTTTTTTCTTGAGGGCAACCTTCATATTTGAGAATACAGGAGAAGTGCTTTTGCTTTTATTCCATTTTGTCACAGTGATGATTGAAAAGAAATTTACTCAAGAGTTGATATTTCATCAAGGACATGCTTAAGTGAACCTAGCCCTTTCCAGAGAAATCTTGTGATAAATGTGGTCAACTTTGAAACCTAAAGCAAATGTTTTAACACAGCAAAGACAAGTTAATAGTGTTTATGTTAGCAACACTTGAAGTTGGTGTATTGAGATCCTCTTTTAAGAACTGATAAGCGTTAATATCAAATTGTTGTTTTATTATTTTTTAGGTGCTATACTTGGCAGATCAGAAACTCAGGAGTGTATTTTCTATAATGCTAATTGGGAAAGAGATAGAACCAATCGGACTGGTGTTGAACCCTGTTATGGTGACAAAGATAAACGACGGCATTGTTTTGCTACTTGGAAGAATATTTCTGGCTCCATTGAAATCGTGAAGCAAGGTTGTTGGCTGGATGATATCAACTGTTATGACAGGTAAGAGTGCATTTAGTATTTTTGTAAATAAGATTTAGTCTTTTTATTTCCTATATGAATTGATCAATCCATGAATTTTCACTTACACGTTTCATACTTTTAAAAGATGGGAATATGAAAAGCATAACATAGTCTAATGATAGAAAAAATAAATGTTTTCAAGTAAAATACTAAACATGTAATATTTATGTCTTTTATCTTGGATTTATTTTGAGTAATCTACCAACTTGTGAGAATAATAGATAAAACCCATTCCTGTACTGATGCTTGTGCACCACCTGCGTGTGCACACACGTGCATCAATTTTAAGGGTAAGCTAGATTAGAAATTTGTTTTAAAAGAGAGTATATTTTCTGTAAGAGCTTCCCTTAGGGAGAATAAAATGTAATCATACTATTTACTGTCCGCCTTTATATATCTGGGAGAAATTGATCTTGCTCTACACTCTGCTGCTGCTTTTTTTTGTCTTGCAAAGTGAACTGTTCTTGACCACAGGAGACATTTTAACTTGACTTTGATATTACTTAAGAACTCAGTCCTTAGAAAACTACATTATAAAGAAGCAAAAAGCTCATTTAAATTGTTCTGTTTGTACTGGAAATGAAATGCGCATATAGTGATCATTTTATTGCTTGCCTGTGTTCTTTCCTTAAGAAAGAGCCAAAGGTGGGCTGATTAATTAACTGCCTCCAGTTATTTGAAGGCTCAAAGTACTGATATATACTCACTGAGCAATAAAGCTCAAAGTACTGATATATACTCACTGAGCAACAAATATCTCTTGTTCCCTTTTTAGGACCCCCAATTGGTGACAGGGAGTTTTTGGTTTGTTTTCCTTGTGTGATAATATAAAAAATACATAGTAAAGAAGTATATGAAAATGAAATTTACTCCATTTTCATGAGAAATTGCAACATAGTAATTCAGTATTTAATTTTTAGTATGTGCCTGCAAATGTGTCGATTTTATTGTAAGTGCCCTTCTGTTTATGGAGGAGTCCGGGTAGTGTCCTGGATTGTGCATTGGGAGGCTAACTGCGAAGTCAGCAGTTCGAAGCCCCCCATTCGCTCTGCAGGAGAAAGACGAGGCTTCCTACTCCTGTCAAGGCTGAGAGGAAGCTCAGTTGCGCAGTCATGGCTTGCCCCGTAGGGTTGCTAGGAGTTGAGACTGACTCAGTGGCTTGAGGTTTGGTTTCCGTTTGTTGAAATGTGAACAACCAGTGATAATTGGTGTTTTGAAAGGTCAGGTGGAAGGTGGGGTCCTGCTGGTTCTGTGGTTCAGACGCTTGACTGCAGACTGAAAGGCCCTGCGATTGAAGCCCGCCCAGTGCTCTGCAAGGGAAACCTCTAGTGCTCTGCTACCAAAGGGGCAATGTTTATTCTGCCCCTATGTCGTTGCTGTGAGTTGGAATCAATTCAGCAACAATGGATTTGGTTTGAAATGGGAAAAAAAATTATAGAGGGACGGTACTGCTGGTAAGATCCCAAACTACCTTTTATTTATTAGTTGAAGTTAGCATTCCTTTTTCTTTCTGTTGCAAAAAGTTCCTGTGCTTCTTTCCTACAAACAGTATTTCAGGTGCTTTAGACTCTGTTAGTGTAAAAGAGTAGATAATGACTTTTGCTGGCGAGAGAGCTTTCCTACAGACATACAGTGTGATTTCCCATTTGTTCTTGGAGTAATACTAGTGTACCATGTTTATTTCTAGCTCACTTGTGTTCATGTAAAAATGAGTGAGTATTTTTATTCTTTAAATTCTGTGAGAAAACAGGAACATAAGAAAAAGGAGGAGTTGAAATAGCACTATTGCTTGCATCCTTCCTTAACTATGGAGCCAGTACTGACGCACTGTGACCCTCTAGGACAGGATAGAACTGCCTCTTGAATTTCTGAAACTGTAACTCTTTATGGAAGTAGAAAGCCCTGTCCTTTTCCTATGGAGCAGTTGGAGGTTTTGAACTGCTGACCTTGCAGTCACGGTCCCATGTGTAACCTCTATGGGGGTTCTTCAGCACATGAAACTCCAGACCAGTAATTGTTGAATCTCTTCTGACTCATCATGACTCTAGAATCGAGTTGAATAGCCCGATAGGGTTTCCAAAGCTGTACATTTTTATGGACTCGGACTCCTTCCATAAAAATTTCTCTCTCCTGTAGAGTGACTAATGGCCTTGGACAGCCCACCTCCCACTTAGCAGCCAAACTGTTTCGCCCCTGCACTTCCAAGGCTCATTTTAGTATATCTGAAAACTCACTGTCAAGCCAGTTCGGACTCTGACTTCATAGGACAGGGTAGAAGCACCCCTCTGGGTTTTGGAGACTGTAGCTCTTTATGGGACTATAAAGCCTTTCTTCTGAGCACCCGGTGGTTTCCAACTGTTGACCTTGTGGTGAGCAGCCTGGCTGGCAACTGGTGAGACTGTATGAGGAGAAGTGTTTTCTTGGATTACCTTGAATTACTAGGCATTTAATCATGTCGCTGATCTCTTGTATTCTGAAGCATATTTAAAAGTATTGCATTTGTTTTTGAATTTTTATATTTCTTTTACAAATTGCTACAACAGCTTTCATTTGTCTTTGTAATATTTTATTGAATAAATATAAGGAGACTTTTTAAAGTTCATGAAAAGGTTTTTATTATCTTGTAATTCCATGAGCTTTTGAAACCCCTTTGTATTAAAAATAAAGCTTTTTTTTCAAAGTATGTTTTGTTAAAACTGCCTCTTTTTTAAAGTTCTTTTTAGAGTTGCAGTTGAACCTTAGTTATTCTAACAACCAAAACAAAAATTATTATTTATATGTAAGAACTGTCTTTAAATTCACCTGCTGTTTATTAGCCATATTTTAACATATTATTTGTATTGTATGTGTCCTTTATAGATGTGTGTTTCTTAGTGGTTGATTGAGAGAACAAATCCATAGCATTTTGGCAACTTTGTCCTGTATAAAGGCTACCTATCATCCTCTCCCTTTTTAAATTAACCGATCCAATGCAAATCATTCTTTGCATTCCTAAGGCCTGCTATGTATTTGTATTATTGCTTATCTCAGTTCTGTGCATTTATTGCTGTCAGAAAGGACATCGTTCATTCCCATGTCTCTTTGCTTGTCTGATGTTGTAGTATGTTCTCATTAGCTATGAGTTTGATCAATTTTTATTTTCTGGTTTTATATATCATTTTTGTTACCAGAGAAATTGGAAAACTATTCCCTATGAACAAAAACATTCATTGACCACACTTTCTCATTGACTTTGTCTTAGAGCTTTCTAATAATGGAAATACTAAAATTATCATCTTAGAGTAGTTGTGATGAAATGTAGTGATATTTCAAAAAATAAGTATGATTATTATAAAATAAACAGTGATTTTTTTAAAAAAAATTGGACATTATGGCCCTTAAGAATTGATCACTGGATATTAAAAATGCTGAATGTGAATATAAATGATTTATTTTTGAGAAGAATTTTAGAAAAATATTTATTGTAGGTTTTGTATAATAATGTTGGTTCTAACTCTCTCTCCTTTGTTTACAGGACAGATTGTATAGAAAAGAAAGATAGCCCTGAAGTATATTTTTGTTGCTGTGAGGGCAATATGTGTAATGAAAGGTTTTCGTATTTTCCGGAGATGGAAGTCACACAGCGTAAGTTCAAAAGGAAATTTATAGTAAATTTAACTGTTTAATTAGTAAATTGAAAATAAAGTACACTTGAGTTGGGTGTAGTAATTTTTTCAACTTCATGTATATTTTTTCCTTAAACTTTGACAAAATAATAAAATATATAGTTATAATAAATTGATTTTTGTTCTCCTTCCCTTTTCTATAGCTACTTCAAATCCAGTTACACCTAAGCCGCCCTATTATAACATCTTGCTCTATTCCTTGGTGCCATTAATGTTAATTGCGGGAATTGTCATTTGTGCATTTTGGGTGTATAGACATCACAAGATGGCATACCCTCCTGTACTTGTGCCAACGCAGGTAAGTGAATTATCTCATTTTGCGCTGTTTGAAATGATGTATATTGGAAGACAAGTTATTTTAGGGTTTTAAAATATGTGGGAATAATTTTATTCACCTCATTCTGATTGGGAAAAATGCCTTTGGTGATACCTATTACAAAGTTGAAAGTAATTTTCTATTGGAGTTAAATTTTGAATATTTACTTTCAGGTTGTTAATTCTGTGACATTAATTTTATGTGTCCTACACTTTTTCTCATCAAGGGATCAGGTAGAATAGAATGGAGGGGCATTTCTCTTCTTCTTACTTGGAGATTTTTACTTTCATCCAGTGCATTTCAGTGTGAGATATGCACCCTGCTTTGTTCCTTGGTAAGCATGAATGATAGAGTAGCAGTGATAACACTCTTCCTTCTTTCCTCTCTTTCATCTATTCCTACATTTTTGTGTCTTTCAACACGCCTTCCTGAAGCATGGGAAGGGCTGGAGCTCAAGAGCGTGAGGAAGAGAGTGGCGACTGAAAGACAGCATTTAGATAGAGCTGCACGTATTTTTTGTATGTGAGCAGCATTTTCGCTAGTGAGCAGCATTTTCATTTTGTGTTGCCACTAGTTAGAAGTATATACTGTAAACATATATGTGCACACACGTTTGTCTATGGCATATCAAGGGTGTACTGAAGCTTAAAGTTTTTTTTTTTTCAATCCCTTTAATTCTTATCCCCTCCCAAACTGTTTCAGAAAATATAGGTGTGGTGGGTAAGAGATTAAATTCATTAAAATTTCCTCATTCTCTACCATGTAGACAGCTGGCGCTGGTCCAGTGTTTTATAAGAACTGTTTAGTAGTAGTTAATATTCAACAAGTGCAGGAAAACTGATAATTTTTGTATATATTTGCTTGAGACATATCCAAACTCCTGCTTTTGCTATTTCATTTGACTCTGGATCAGATTTACCTTGCCCTTCTGAATATCTTAGTTTAATATAGGATTTCTAACGCCCGTGAGGTTCATGGTCAAAACTTGGTCAGAGAAGATGGTAAAGTCCTATCACTTAGTGACCAAAGTAACTCCTTTCCTTCTATACGTACCTAACGCTTCTTCCAGAGAATTTGCAGTGATGTGTTAGGATGGAGTCACTGACCCTGAGAATCTCTGTCAGATGCGTGTGTGCAGATGTCTCCCAACGAAAGCAGTCTCGTTCATGAGTTAGGTAAACACACTCTCACTTACAGCTTAAGTATGTAGCTTTAAGACATTAGTAACTATTTTATGTTTTTGCTAAAGATCACACATAAAAAGTTTTTTAAAAGATATATTTATTACCCCATCTATGTATAGTTTCGTTCAAATGGCTTTAGGACACATTTTCTTAATTTTTGCGGGTGGGGGGAGGGCCAGTTTTTACTTGCTTTAGTGTATACATTTTTGAGGGGTTAACACACACACAAATGGAATTATTTATCAATGCTATGTGTTTCTTTTCTTTTCTTTTTTTTTTTTTTTTTACAAAACAACCATATTACTGTGGAAGTACTCTCTGTACACTTACTACAATTGTCAAATCTGTGGTTCCATTCTTGGAGACATTTTCAGCACATTCCTCTTTATTTTTTACATTCCTTCTACATGGTCAAGCTGCTGTTCCTTCATGTCCCTCTTCAAAAATAAAAAAAGTCGCACGGACAAGGTTAGGTGAGTCAGGTGCGTGGGGCAAAGGAGACATGAATTTTTTTGCCAAAAATTGGTCCACTGAGATGGCTGCATGAGCAGTTGCATTGTTGTGGTGGCAAAACCAGTCCCCCACCTGCCACAAATCAGGACTTTTTTGGTTCCCAATGTTACACAACCTTTTCTGAACCCCTAAATAGTCCTGGTGGTATGAACTACAAATGCACTATCCCCCTCACATCGAAAAAACAAACAAACAAACAAATGAGCATCGTCTTGATCTTTGATTTTCCTTGATGACCTTTTTTTGGAGCAAGGTGACAATGCCATCTTCGACAGGCTTTATTGATGTTTGCTTTCAGGTCTTAAGAATAGCACCATGTTTCTCACCAATAGTGGGAAAACAGTGGATCCTTCGGAAGCCGTTCTTTTAAAGCAAGGCATGTTTCCACTTGACATTCTCTTTGCTTATCAGTCAGAACCCAAGGCACATATTTCACAGCCACCCTCTCATTCCCAAATTTTCTGTTAAAATTCACTGAACCAAGCTCCAAGATAGTTCAGACAAGTTCCCCATCTCTTCACTCATCTGTTGTCGGTCTTAGAGCACAAGTGCATGCATTTTGTCAACATTTTTATCTATTTGGGAAGTTGCCAGACATACAGAAGGAGGTTTGTCCTCAATCGGTGTTTCACCTCTTGTGAAAGGAGAAAGCCACTTGCACACTTGAGTTTTTACTATAGTGCTGCCCTTGTTAGTTAGCTGTGTTCAACATCACAACAGTTTTGGCAGCATTTTTCCTGAGCAGGAAACAAAATTTCACAGCCACACATGTGCTTTTAAATTTTGTGATGGCAAAAGACGAAGTTTGTGTGAAACAGTTTTTACAATAATATTCACTCTGATCAGAGAGAACTTCCCAGACAATGCCCAAATGGGTGCACTAACTCAGAACAAGTTGCTTGAGGCTGTGAAAGCTCTGCCTAGTGTTGCTTCTTTTCATTTTGAGAGTGTTCCCCCTTGTAGAAGAGACAATACACAGTTTTATGATGAAAGAAACAATTTAGAGACTGTACTCAAAAATAAACTCAATAAAGTTTTCAAAAGATAGAAGTTTAATTTTATTGTCAATATTGGTTTATAACAAGTATTTCTACAATTGTTTAAGGCATTTTTAAAGGTCTGTATATTCTTCATAGGAACCTTTTATTTAGATAATGTTTAATTCAAGAGGTTAGCCTTTTAAAAGGAAAAATGCTTCATTCATAAATGGTTAACCAAAGAACTCCAATGAGTTTCTATCTCTGTTGGTTCTCGTAGATATTCTTGATAGCCATGATTGATGTTACTGTGTGCATCTTATATAGAACTTGGATTGCTCCTTTGTGGTGCATGCACATGAATATATGGATTGCTGAAAGATAAAGGAACACATTAATGACCTGGAGCGAGGACGCTTTGTTAAGAAACATTAAAGACATCTCTGACTTTATGCTTCCATTTTACTCTTGTAAACTATGTGGTGGGAAAGAGTTTTGTCAGCAATGTGGACCTTTTTTTTCTATGGCATCTCTCATGCCTCTAAAAACAGAAAGTGTATGGTGTCATGCTTTGCATCTCATTTCTGATGAGCTGTTTATACAAACTATGTTCTGTAGAATTACTTAGTACTGTACTCCTTAGTTTCTTTTGTACTAGAAAGCTAATTTTTATTTCAGTTTAAAATAATGAGTGAAAACCACGGTTAGCATTAATTGACCATCCATTGTACTGGGGGGGGGGGGGGGGGGGGATGTTAAGTTAAATTCATATGTATGAATGTGTGGAGGAAGTACACCAGCTCAAGTCAGAAAGTATATTGCTATTGGGATTCCAATTCATAACCGTCCCAGACAATGCCTCAATGGGTACACTAACTTAGAACAAGTTGCTTGATGCTGCCTACTATGAAAGCTCCACCTAGTGTCGCTTCATATATGAACTTGTTTCATAGATGGGCTATTTCATATTCTAGTTCATATGTTTGTTCATTCCAGACAAGACTTGGGTCTGATCAGTGCATATATGACTGCAGCTCACTCAGTAATGTAATTGACTTAGTCTCATTAGGGTGTCTTAAGAAAAACAGTTTATTCAGGACTGGAGCTTCCAAAGGTGTCTGCTGGGCCACTTAAATTTACGGTTTGACCTGGAGGTTACGACAGCCGGTTTTTTTTGGATTCTAAAGGAGGTAATCATTAAATATTTTCTTGAGTTACAGCATGATCATGGGATTTTATTAGGAATAAGTCCTAAGAAAATTGAAAACTGTTGTTGAGGAAATGACCACAAAAGTTACAATGGGGGCTGAGCCCCGGTGGCGTGGTGGTTGAGTGCGGGACTGCGGCCCACTGGCTTGGCGGTTCAAATCCAGCAGCAGCAAGACTGGGTAGCTCCCACGACCACCAGAAGACAGTGATGCCCCCAAAGTTATAATGGGGAGTTTACTTTCATTATGACAATACACCTGCATGTTCTTCCAGGGTAGCAAGAATCGATTTATGAGAATTTCATTGGGAAAACTTAACCTGATCCTCTCCGCATCTCTCATTTTATCCCTTCAAACTTCTCTTTGTGGCCAAAACTGAAGGACATTGAAAAAGAAAATAGCAAGGGTCCCTTGAGGATGCCCAAACTGCTGTTTTTAACTTGGTATAAATGGAAGAGTGGAGAATTCTTTGGGGAAGGGTAAGAGCAATGGAAACGCCACCTGCAGAAAGATAGAGACCAGAATCTCCCAAGGCCAGTGAGTGATACTGCCTCCTTCGTGCGCGTGGAAATCCCAGGGAAATGACAAAAGAGGATACCTACACCATATCCTGGATTATAAGTTGTAGTACAAAAGTTTTTAATTGCCTTGGAAGGTGCTGAGCAACCCCCCTACCGCCCTTGAAAAGTGGGAAAAAAAGTTTGGAAGCCTATGGTTCTTAACCTTTGAGTTGTGAACCCTTTGGGGGTTGAACGGCCCTTTCACAGGGGTTGCATGACTCTTTCTCAGAGGTTGCTTGATTCAGAACAGTAGCAAAATTACAGTCATGAAGTAGCAATGAAAATACTTTTAGGGTTCGGCGTCACCACAACATGAATAATTGTATCAAAAAGTTGTGGCATTAGGTAGGTTGAGAACCAGTGGTGTAGACGGAGATGGAAGGAGGCTATGTTGAGACACAATTTTATGTTTGGAGAATTTTTGATTATTAAGGTTTCTGTTCTTTTATAGCTATAATTTTTGACTCAACTTCTTATAAGCAATATGCCTGCCTCCTGTTGTCAGGTTGCTTAAAGCTTACTGCAATCCAATATGAGAGAGGAGATTTAATTACTTCATAGAGTTTTCAAGGATGTAAGTGTTCACAGAAGCAACTTTGCTTCATCTCTGTTCTTCAGAGTGGTTGGTGGACTTGAATTGCTGACCTCTTGATCTGTAACCTACCGCTTAACCCAGTTGTGTCTGTCTCCCTCCCAGCCTCCTTCCTGTTTGCAAAATAGTTAAGGTGCTCAACTCCTAACCAAAAGGATAGCTGTTAGAACCTACCTGCTGCTCAGCAAGAGAAAGATGTACAGTCTGGTTTTGTAAGCAGTATAGCCTTGGGTATTTTATGGATCTCTGCTCTATCTGGTTGCTGTGAATTTGTGGAAAAATGGAATGAAAAGATAATGGAATTTTTCCACAAATTTTTTGAAGTTCTCTCTCGCTCTCTCTCGTGTGTGTGTGTGTGTGTTGTTGTTGTTGTTGTTGTTGTTGTTAGTGCTGTTGAATCAGCTCAGACGCATGGTGTCTCCTTATACAACAGAGTGAAACACTGCCAGGCCATGTGCCACCCTTATGATTATTTGAACCCATTGTTGATAGTCACTGTGTCAATCTATTTGCTTGATGATCTTCTTGTTGACTGACCCTGTACTTTACCAAGCATGTTGTCATTCTCTAAGGACTGGTCTCCTTATAGCATTTCCAAGTATGTAAAATGAAGTTTCACCATTCTAATTCTTAAGGAGCATTCTGGCTGTGTACAGCCAAGATATAGTTGTTTGTTCTCCTGGAAGTCTGCAATATTTTCAATATTCTTCATCAAAATCATAATCCAATTGTGTAAATTTCCCCAAAGACTTCCTGATTCATTATCTCATGTCACCTAAAATTTTCAGTAATTTTCAAATTCTGACTTGTATATAAAGATAATCTTTGGAACTTGTTAAAAGTATATAAATTCCTGGACTATACCCTTGAAGATATAGAAAGTGTAATCTGGGATATTATGTTTTTATTTAGCTTCTCATGTGATTTTTCTGAACAGCCTGGTGTGGAAAGCACTGATTTGATTTACCTCACTGGATTGGTTCATCTTCATTTTATAGAAAGAGAAATTGAGACATGGCAAAACTCTCAAACAGCAGAGTTAGAATCTGAAACAAGGAGTCTTTGGATACCACAGCTTTGCTCTTAATGCTTTTATGCTGTTTTTCCTCTTTTTAAATGAAGCAGATGTTTCAGATGATGCTACACAGCCCTGCCATCTTAAAATCATTCTATAGGCTACTTTGTTTTTCCACTTTTAAATATTAGATAATTTATATGACTACTAAAATGAGTAGCAACATCATCTCACATTAACATTGTCTCACATAGGACAAAAGGATATATTATATAAACGAGTCACAGGTATATGTATATGAAAGCTTCAAAAAGTTCTTGGTAAAATAGAGTTAAATGATAAATGGGATTTTGTCACACTTTTTTTGAAACTACCTGGTATGGTGATGTTAGGTGCCGTCAAGTTACTTTGTCGCATAAAAACCCTAACAGTGAAACACTTCCCAGTCCTGTACCATCTGCACAATCGTGTACTATATTTGAGTCCATTTTTGCAGGCAGTGTGTCAGTTAATCTCGCAGATACATAGAGGACATATTAATTAAAAAAATTAGTATGTTTTAGAATAGGGTTTATGAACATATGATGGGATGGTAGACAGAGATTTCTGTACTTTTCTGTAGGAAACTGCCAGTCCCTACTAGTCATTCAAGACCTGGCTTGGAATCTAGGAGTACATTTAATGTTTTAAGATGACTTCTACTGTAGTCTCTATCCGATTTTTGTCCTTTTAAAAGTTTAATCCTTGGGCTGAGCCCCGATGGTGTAGTGGTTGTGCGTGGGACTGCGGCCCACTGGGACAGAGGTTCAATTCCAGCAGTGGGGCTGGGCCTCCTACTTCCACCACCGGAGAGCAGCGATGCCCCCCCCCCCCCGAAAAAAAACCCACAAAAAACAAAAACAAAGAAACAACAACAAAAATTTAATCCTAAAACTAGTTAGGTAAGAGCTTACATTCTTGCTATTAACTTTAACAAATATCTTTCTGTCAACTTGTCAAAAACTTTTATATGTTGACATAAAATTTGCCAGTTTTTTTTCTTCTTAGGGAAACTTTTCTCTAAAGATTTGGCTGAAACTTGGTTTGGGAATGAACTGGGGTCTGTTATGAAATATGGTCTCATAATCTCACTGTCATATTGAGTCATTTATATAATAGAAACTATGCTTGAAGAAAATGTTCAGTGATTCTCAGCAGAGGAAACTAAAGTTTCATATCCTGTGCTCATTCTTTGGTCATTCAGTCTTCTATTTCCTTTAGGGGATAAAAATTAGTGCCTTCTGGAGAACAAAGGAAAATATTTACTTTTTAACTCATACTCACTAAGCTAATTCTCAAGCAGAGAAATAATGAATTTCTCTTATTTCCAGGACATCACATTATTTAGAATTTTTAGCTTCCTTAAATTTTACTTCTAAGACATAATAATGGGCTGTTTTTACATGTGATCTTTAATTATGGTTCTTAGTAATCAATAGGAAATAATGATTCTAAAGTAAACTAGCATAAGCACAGAGGAGAAAGCAAGTTCTTCATTTTAAAAAAAGTTGAAACCATTCATCTTCCTTTTCTACCCATTACTGTTTTGCTCTGCACTTTGTTTTATGCTGTCATGTTTTTCTAGTCATCCTGAATGATAATTTCCGGAGAGCAACTTCTGCTCTTGACCTTGAGATTTCCCAAGTTATATTCATTCAACTTCTCATCCTCACTCTTATTACACCAAGGGTGGATTATTTTTGTATTTGCTTTAACTGGTCTTCTTGCTTTTAGCCACCCTTCTTTCCTTTGTACTATAGCTACAATAGCAACTTTTGTAAACAATTTTGTTACTTTTGTACTTCAAAGTATTGGAAAGCTCCTACTGATACACAGCAAAGAGCACAAGTACAATATGACAGATGTGATCTTCCATACTCTACCTTTTGAACCTTTTCTACCATCATTCCTTCATTGATTCGTCATATGTATCTAACATGGTATTAGATGCCTTCCTTAAAAAAAAGGAATATGTGTACATCACTTTCTGACATGTGATTCAGATTAATAACTCCAATTGAGAAAGAATGTGGATACGTAGATATTTCCTTTTTCCATTAGATTGTATTCTCCTTGAAGACATGGAATGTACTGTAATCATGACGTGTCTTCTATGTAATAGCCAATCTATGCTTGCTAAATTCAATTCGTTTGATTTAGAGTTGGAGTAAGATGATACTTCAGTAATCTCAAGGATTCTTTTAATAAACATCTAAGTGTTCTAGGATTTTTACCTTTAAATAAATTGTGAGGCTGTGTATTTTTGGCATCAAGCACATTGGAATATTACATTCTAAGAGAATGACATTAAGTTTTTTGTTCAGTTACACATCAAAGCATACCCAGGTCACTTTTCTTCTTTTTCTATGCTGAAACTCCTTTGCACATGTAAGAAGATGCTCTGCAGTGAAAAAACTGAATGCAGACTGGTTTTTCTAGTGCCAGTGAGTCATGAATTTGAGGGAATTGATGCACCGACTCTATCATTAAGGAGGCTCTCTTTGTGGTTCGAGTTAATGTCGTTTCAGTAAAACAGTGCATCGTCTTCATAACCATATGTGAGCTTAAATTTCTTGCTTGTGAGATCTATATTTACATTGATAAAAATACTATTTGACTTCACAGTGACTGGGAGGGTCAAGAAATTACTTATATTTCGCCCAAGGTATTAAGCTAGCTTCTTACTCATTTTCAAAAAGTTCTCTGAATGACAGCAGTAATATTACAGTATTAGTATTTTTTCTTAATGCCACTTTGTTCTTCACTCATTATATGATTAAAAGCCATATATGGTCGTTTGTCCCAGTTTTGGTTTGATAGGGCTTTCAAGATGTTCAGGATACCTGAGTTGGTCATTCAAAATAATCCCACTGGCCTTAAATAGTAAAGTAATAATAGGCTTTCTTTTTGTGCTGTGTCAAATTGCTATTCAGTGAGAAACCCAGCCATTTATAAAAGTAATTTATAGGTTTTTCCTATTGAATATGATTCTATATATCCATTTAAAATTAATAGGACACTGAAAAGATAGCATCACCTCATTCAGCCAAGTTAGTTTAGGAAAGGGTGGCACTACTTTATTTGGAGAAGACACAGGGAAAACTCATTATTTTTATTGTGTATTCTGTCTCTTGCTAATATTGAAATAGGTTAGCTCCATATAGTCAGACTTTTAAACACAGCTCTTTTTTCAAAAATATTCCTTGACTTAGAAAATTAATTCTAAATATGGGGGGATTTCAAAAGAAATTAAAGATAGTAGATTTCCCCCCATCTTAAATCTCCTGTTTGTTATATGCTTGTTTTAACAAGACAGGTTGTATACATTTTTTTTTTACAAAAAGGCACACAAAAAAGTGTGTTGTTGGTGCAGTGGATTAAGCACCAGGCTTCTTAACTGCAGGACCAGTGCTGTTTCAAACCCAGCAGCTGCATTGCAGGAAGAAAATGAGATAGATTGTTCCTGTAAAGGGTTATAGTCTCAGAAGCCTTCAGGGGCGATTCTGTACTGTCTTGTGGGGTCACTGAGTTGGAACTGGTGTGGAAAGTTTGGTGAACATTTTAAAGAGAGAGAGGGAGGATGAGATAATTTACTCCTTTTCCCTTTATCATTTTTTTAAAAAATGACCAATTTTAATAGATTGATGTGTACCCCTTTTCTCTAATTTCATGTTTGAGTACATAGATATTTTTCTATCTCTAAGCCATACATTTCTATAACTATTCACTTCTTTAACATTATATTGAGGGCTGTTTTAACCTTTAGTGTTACTTATAGTAAATGTTGTGTTTAAAAGTATGAATCAAGTGTATAGTCACAAAGTAACAAAATTTGGTATGGCTTATTAGTTTGGAGTTTGTGTTGGTTTCTGCTAAATCCAGAAACTTATATTTAACACCAGTTTTAGCTATTGTATTGAATCAAGTGCTGTAGATATATAAGTTTATTGTCTTACTCTGTAGCCTCTTTTCCCCAGCGTGTGTGTGTGTGTGTGTGTGTGTGTGTGTGTGCGCGCGCGCGCACAGGGATATTACAGATGCCTATTCTTTTTGGTCCTGTACCTTTATAGCCACCTAGATTAAACCATACTTTTAAATATACCTGTAAACAAAGAGTGAGGGGGTCTGGTAGTGCAGTGGTTTAGGCATTGGACTCATGGCTGAGAGGTCATTGCTTCAGACTCACCATCTACTCGGGGTTGGAATTGACTCAGTGGTAGGATAAGTGTCATAAATTATACATAGGCATGCAATTGGACAAAGTTAACCCTATGTGCACGTAAAGTGCAGATAGGTCCTTGGAGGGTAACTAGCTGAAACACCATATCCTATAGCAGGGTTGGCAGTTCAAAATCACCAGCATTTCCTTGGGAGAAAGACTGGGCTTTTTCCTGTAAACAATTTAAGACTTGGAATCCACAGTGGTCAGTATGAGTCAGCATTGACTCGATGGAAGTGCGTGAGGGATAGCAAAAAAAGAAGAAGAAAAGAGGAAAATTGAAATATTTAGCAAAAGCTGTAAACAAGTTTTCATGTAGCGTGTTAAAATCAATAAAGTGAAGCCCCTGATTTCTAAAAAGGACTCACTGTTTATTATTGACAATCTTGAGATCAGTTTTCCTTTTGCTTTGACCAGGACTCCATCTGCTGATTTACACATGGGGCTGATGCATGTAGATGAAAATACATATTTTTTTTAGGTCTGGCAAGGAGATGGTACATGGTCCATAAAAGGAAGTGAATTTGCTTTTCCCTCTATTCATTTCCTGGGTTTCATTCTAGACCTAGTTCTTCATTCCTACCTATGCCATCACTATCAAATCATTGTCACCGGGTTGAGCCCCGTGGTCTAGTGGTTGAGTGCGGGACTGCGGCCCACACTTGGTAGTTCAAATCCAGCAGCAGCTCTCCAGGAGCAGGGCTGGGCCTCCTACTCCCACCAGAGGGCATTGATGCCCCCCCCCCAAAAAAAAAATTCGTCACTTTAGAATAATAGGAATGAAATAAAAGTCAATTTGCTAGCAAAAGCTGCTGTTTCAAAGGGACTGGGAAGTACTCAGGAGGTCAGGGTAATTTTTAAATCCCCCTTGACCACTCATGTTGAACTAATAACCACAAAGTAGGAGGTTCAGACCCACCAGGCACTCTGTGAGAAACATGAAGCCATCTGCTCCTGTAAAGATTTACACACTTGGAAACCTCAATAGGATCTGAGTCACAACTGACACACTGGCAGGAGGGTTGGTTCCTGCCTTGCTCCTCAGTCCCCTAACTCACAGATGCTGACAGGGTGCAGGCATGTGGTGTGGAGGCAGTCCTTGCTTGCTTGCCCTTCTGAGCCAACAGTTACTAAGTAGGTGGACTCAAAACTGATCCCGTGAGTCTTTGACTTGGGAGTTGGGCAATGATGGGCAAGGAGGATAAGAAGTTGAGTTGTTTCAGCACTCTTTGAGCAAGTGGTAGAGGAAATGTCCTCCATACTGTCTGGTTCCTGTTCTGTAGCAATTGGAAGAATGGCCACATCTGGCTTTTGTTGTGCTTGGCTAACGTTAAATGTTCATTACATATTAGCTGGCTTTGCCCGCACAGGAATCAGCATCAAAACTATATTCAGAAGAAGTGATTTTTGTTGAAACCATCCTGCTTTAGATCAGATTCAGTGCTTAGATTTAGTGTAGCTGAATATTTCATTTTAAAGTACTGTATCAAGCACTGTTTTGAGCACACATATTTAATCTTTCAATATCATAGCCTTAGGTTCTCTTATCAAATGTATTTTGTAGATAAGGACATTAAGGCACAATATGTGGAGTGACTTACCTGAAGTCACCCCATTAGAGTGTTCACAAGATTTTTGTCCATTGAGGTAATTTTAATAAAATGACTTATTTTAATACACCAGTAGTTGGGATTTGTTTTTATAGTGAGTGTATATGCATGCTGATCTGTTAACCAAAAGGTGAGTGGTTTGAAATTACTCAAAACTGTGAGAGAAAGACCTGGCAATCTGTTCTGGTAAAAATTAGAGCCTAGAAACCCTCCGGGCAGTTCACCTTAGTCATATGGGGTCACCTGCTGTCAGTTAAAGTGAACTCAGCCACACCTCACACCACCAGTTTATTCATCTGCAGCCTGTCTGGATGTCCTTTTAATCAGCTTCACTTGCAGAATGCAAATGCAAAAATAGATAAAAAAAATAAAATTTCTTCTGTAACTAGTCATAGACCTAATAGTAATAAGAAAGAGCAGTGTCACACCTGTATCTTCTGTAGATTTCTAAACCACAGGGCTCACTCTCCTTAGGTTCTAATTACTGCGTAGAGAACGTGTCCAGAATCTTTATTCTATCTACCCGACCCTTTGCTTTGCTTTCAGGAACAGTTGATAAGAGAAACTATTGGAAGTAAGGGTTGATATAACTCAAAGGCATTTTAAAGATCTAATTACATAAAATTATGGCTGTGCTTGATAATATCTTTTCCTCACTCAGAAACATTTAATTTCCCTTCCCTCCCACACTCAAACAATGTTATATGTTTAAATATTCCATTTCCCATTTTCTAATAGTCTTCTCTTGAAATTATAAAATGTCTTTAAATATAAGTATGACTAAAAGAAAATAAATATAGAATTTGTTCTTTTCTTAATAATTCCAAGAGGTTGTTGTGTGGGGTATTCAAATTGAAAAAACAAAGAAAATCTTGGGATGATTCAAATAGTAACTAAATCTAAAACTGTCTAGCGCTTGTTTTGTGTGCATATTTGTGAGTGCATATTTTCAGTTTCATTGGTTCTCACTCATATGACAAGTGGCATCATATGTAACCACAAAGCATCATCGGCCTACACTGTAGATTCTGTGTTGACATGTTGGAGTCTATGCTGTGGCTATTAGGTTGAGATCTTGTTTGTGTGTGGATGTGGGATCCAAACCCTTGTTTCAAGTAATATTTCTCTAAATTCCAGATCTATGTATTTAACTGCTACTACTTATCTTCAGATGAGCATCTCCAAGGGCATAGCATTTAAACATATTAATCTTCCCCAAACCTGGAACTGGGTTCTAGAAATCTCAAAGGTGACCCAATATCTTTTAAAAATATATTATTTTCCCTCTCATTTTTCAGAGGTCGCTTCTTCAGGTAAATCTTCTCTTATTTAACTGGACAGTAGGTTAACTCACATTTCTCTTTACAGGTGCCCATGACATTGAATTTTTTTTTATTTTCTTTAGTTTATTTATACATACTTATTTGTGTGATTGGTTAATGCTGGCCCCCTACACTCCTGTAAGTAAACCTCATGAAAACTTGGGCAGTCAGTTTCTGACACAAGCAGGCACTTCAAAAAAGATTTGTTGAATGAATGAATGAATGGATGGACAAAGTCTTTTCTAAAGTTTGGCTGTAGTTAATTTCTTTTCCTCTAAAGAGATCTTATTATTCAGTAACTGAATTACTTGATATCAATATACTCTTTAAGATTACATGTTCTATCTTGTGGATCCAACTTGTTTTGTGTGGCTCCCTCTTTTTAAAAAAATATAAATCCATACATTTCAGTAAATTTATTTCTTTGTGTTTTGTTTTAACCTATCTTATTTTGTCACATAGGCTAGATATAGAAGTCTGTTTTTGAAGTCTTATAATTTGCTTGGACAATTTTATAGCTTATTCTAATGCTCATTTATTGAACTGTACTTTGGGAAAACGGTACACTTTCTGGTAAGATATAGCACTTAACTTCCCAGTGTTACTTCAGTGATAGTGTTTTCTTTGAGAGACTTGTTCATGGAAACAAGACTGAGGGAATTTTGGAGCCCCTCTCTCGAGATCTTTGGGAAGCTCTAGTGTAGTCTTTCAGTTGGCTTGCATTTCTTTCAAGGGATGAAATTTTCTCTGGATTAATGATTAGATGTTTTGATAGTAGGATTAGCTAACCTTCTTGAATTAATTATGAATAATACTAAATCATTATCATTGGAATAAAATCAAGAAGGAAGGAAAACAAGTTAAGCAACTTGTAGTTAAACAAATGAAGAGTTAAAATTGTTGATCACAAGTAAGCGCTAGTCTCTAAAAAATTGGAAACAAATATAATCAGGGATTGGTTGGATTCTCAGTCTTTCTTTGTGAAACTCTTTTGCTAAAAGTTCTTCCCTTCGCTACCAGGGTAAGTAAGACAAGCAGCTAGCACAATGAGCTGATCTCGCCATAGACTTGTTGGCATCTTCAAGATAGAATGTAGTGAAGGTGCTTTTACCCAACAAATTGCAATCAGGAACAAATCTTGGATTTACCAATATGCCTAGAGATGAGGGTCCAGTACAGGGACTTCCAAGGATGTCTACTGGTTTCATTAAATTCAAGTCAGAGGTCAGCCCTGAAGGTTATAGTCATTTTGGATGACTAGGCAGAAAATACTTTTTTTTGGGGGGGTGGGGGGGGAGCATCACTGCCCTCTGGTGGTCGTGGGAGCTACCCAGCCTGCTCCCAGAGAACTGCTGCTGGATTTGAACTGCCAAGCCAATGGGCCGCAGTCCTGCACTCAAACACTACACCACTGGGGCTCAGCCCAGGCAGAAAATACTTTTAAAAGATCAAAAACTTCAAAGATGAGGAAAAGTTGTGCAAAATTGCTCCAAGAAATATTTCCCATTGTGTCAATGCACCTATTCTTTCTTCAGGAATCCTAACGGCCGTCCTATGGGAATTTAGCTGGGAAACCCTATCCCTTTTACTCCACTTGCCCCTTCATATCTGTTTTTGAATTCTTTGAGGGTGCTCAGACTGCTGCTTTGATGTGGCGTACATTGAAGAGTGCAGGATATTTTGAGGAAAGATTAGAGAGAAGGAAATCCTGCCTTCAGAAGTGTGTGGATCTGTGGAGCTTGAGGTGAGAAACAATAGTTTCACACAGAGTTGCTATTTCTGTTTCTGGAAGGTTCTTAATGGTCGTATTTCAATTCTCTGTGGCTTACCTTTGCATTTAAGGCAAGGAACCCTGGTGATGCAGGGTGTGAACTCTCACTGGGAACCCACAGGTCCGAAATTGGTTTCCCAGGAGAAAAGACTTGACAATCAGCTCCTGGAACAAGCAGCGGGGGAACCTGTATGGGGCAGCTTGACTGTATCCTACGTGGTCTATTTGAGTAGAAATTGACTCCATGGTCCATAACACTTTCACCCACTGCCTGTGCAATGACTGGGAAAATGTAACTCTGGCTGTGCCTGTGTAGCTAGCTAGCTGAGTCCTTGCAAGTTGTGAGGAGAGTGGATGGGCATTCTGTCCGGGGCTGCACCTCTCCAGCTTCTTCATGATCGACGTGCTGGGAACGTGGATGAGCAAGCATGCCTGGTCTAGTGCTGTGTGCCACCTCACCTGATGCTCTTGCGCTTTCCTTGTCTGTTTCTTTTACCCCAGTGCATCATTTGTTTTCCACACACTCACTCCTCAGACACATTTTTCTGTTTGCCCTTATGAATCTAAGTCTTCCACTAAAGGGCAGTGAAGCTGTTCAGGGAGTAGGAGATTCTAGAGATCTTAACTCTCAAAAAATTCTCAAAAAGTATGGTCTTCGAGGAAGAACCTTAGCTAGCTCTGTATAAATTGTTCCATTTCTGCTGGCAACAGTTCTTGGTAAAGGCAATACTGCCCTCTGGTGTCCAGAAGGCAATCTCAATTCATATCCTCAGTTGAATAATATTGTTTTACTGTTAGAAATGAGAACCTGTTAGGACAATAGCAATTATTCAAGACTTAGTTTACTTTATTTGCTGGCTTAACGCCTACAGATCAGGTAATTTAGGCTATATTTAAGAGTTAAGAATTCGTTTATTACTCCTCATCGGGTAGGTAATACCTAGAATTTCTGTTTCTTCTTTATTGCTTTCCTTTGGTTTATAAGGAAAGTGTTTTCAATATCCTTATTTAATTAAGCAAACAAACAAAAATACATTGGATCACTGCCAACTTTTAAAAGCTAAATCATTCTTCTTCTTTCTTCACTTTTGTAACTGATGTGTCATTTTTCATTCCATTCTGGATATAAAATCGTAATTTCTTTTGCCTGTGTTTTTTCTTCACAAGCACGCCTTTCATATAATGATAGAGGTAAGATGCATTGTTGTTTGTTTTATGGTTGTGGAACTTTTTGTGGATACTAAGCCTTTTGTTCTTACATTTTATTTTGTTGCTTTATTGTGCATCCTTACTAGTTTATAAATTTATGTTGTAGCAGTGTTGTACCCCTTTTAAAATTAAAAACATACATTATTTGCTATAACAGTTTTTATTATGAAAGTTATTAAAATTTTTTATACTTATTTAAGGTAGAATGGTGACGCTATTTTGCCTGATGAGTATTAAGAGAAAAAGTGAAAATATGGAAGTCCACACCTACTGACTAGATTCTAGTCTTAACAACCTTGTATGGTTAATTCTCAAAGTTCTTTTAGCTTAAATTTCACCATATACTAATTTTCAACAGGGGTATTCTGGTCTAGACCATTACTTTTTAATGTGGAATCTGTATTTTTAGGTAGTTTCAGCGTGAACATTATTAGCAAATGGACTGACTAGAAAAATATAATCTTGATGATCTTTACTCTTGATGTTCAGAAGGTTAGGGCTATGTTTAATTTAGAACTCACTCTTAAGACAGAACAAGAATAAGTAAAATGATTATAGACTGACTGCTTTACACCTCCCCCAATTTATTCCAATATTGGTTATAATATAGATTAAAGTAGGCATGGGTAGTTCTTTGTGACTATTGTCCTTGGTTTCTTCCAAATACGATTCTGGCGCCATGATTTTTCCACAGCAATGGGTAAAGCAGAGATCCCATCAGCGCCATGTTCTAACGTCTGCATTTTATAGGCTTTCAAAGTAGCATGAATATTGCAAGAGAACTGCAGCTTTAGATAAACTTTTCTGAAATTCGGAACGTCTTATAGTTGCCCAGAAATGTGGTTATTTTATTTAAAATATTTTATTTTTATGTAGCCTGGCAGAGCCATGTTTTATGTATAACATCAGAATGTTGCTCTAGGTAATGAAGTTTAAATTGGTCCCCTAAACACATTTGAATATTTTAAGGTATAAACTTTTACTCATTGGATTCAGTATTGAGAGGGTGTGTGTGTGTGTGTGTGTGTGTGTGTGTGTAAAATCATGATAATAAGCTAAAAATCATTTCTAGTAATCTTAGATTATAGACTGAGTAAAACCTAGATATTAGATATGCTGTTAAAACTTTTTATCAATGTAATGATGAGTTAAGGACAGATAAGGAGAAGAATCTAGTGACTTTTCATTTAAAGAAAAAAGGTACCATTCTTGTCACAGTAATGATATTGAATAATTTATCATCTTTATCCCATACTTTTTTTGTCTTGAACTAAATATGAAATTTTATAAGAAACAATTTACAATTACACTTAAAAATCAATTCTAGAAAATTTTGACACTTCAGGAAAGTGCCTTCTCAACTTTCTTATTAATGAAAATAGGCCAGGGTTCTCCATCATTTAACCTTCATACTTACACATAACATTGAAAGGGCTGAGCCCTGGTGGCATAATGGTTGTGCATGGGACTGCGGCCCACTGGGATGGAGGTTCAATTCCAGCTCACAGGAGCAAAGGCTCCTACTCCCACCATCAGAGGGCAGTGATGCCAAAAAAACTAAAAAAAACCAAAAAACATTGAAAGGTGTTCCTGACAATTATTATCTAATATTGACTGTAATTCAGAGGGAGATATAAGATTTCTTTCTGAAGTTATAGTAGTATAGATACCAACACAGGTCTGGAACCTTTGACACGATTAATGCATTTGGACATTTAATGATACTTTGCTTCCTCTAAATAGACCGTTAAAAATTATCGAATGTTTCCTAAAGCTAAGGCTAATTTTATACTGTAATTGTATTTTTGGATGCATATTCAGATTGAGGTACAAATAAAATCTTCTGGATCCTGTTTCATAGAAGAGATCATAGTCATGTGGTTGGCACCTTAGAGCAGAGCTTGGGTAATGTGTTTGCTTTTAGAGAGCCATCAGGAGCCCTACCTGAATAGTTTGTTTTTTAATTTGCCTTTCTAAAAAGTTTAGCTCTCCTGTTTTCTTTTTGAAGATATGCAAGAATTCTTAGACCTTAAAGACTGAATGGTTTTCTTTGCCACTAGAAGAATCATTTCTAGGCCCCTGGTCCCTCTCTTTCCTCAACATATTTCTCTGTCTAACACATTCCTTTTGGTAGACTCTCTTAGAGGTGTCAGTGTAGGAGTTGGGGAAAAATGGACTAGGATTAAGAAGACTTTCTAGAGATTCTCGGGTTCTCTCCCTTCTCCGCCCCAGTGAGCATCCTAACTCTAGAGATGAAACTTCTTAGGAGACTTAGACCTGATCTCATTGACGGGTCACTCCATTAGCCTAAAAGGCATATTTTGAATATGAGAAAAACATGCCACTTTTGTAGACATTTAAGGAATAAATATCTTAGATGGAAATGACTAATAGGCAATCTTGTAGTTAATCTTACAACTCTACAATAGGACTTCTCAACTCTTTTTGAAGATCATCTACTTTAGGCTATGAAAAGAAAGTGCGTATTTTAATTGTTCTTCACAATGTTTCCAATTTAAGGGCCATTTTAATGTTGATGACTCTTTGATTGGTACCAGTAGAATGAGACAGAGGCCTTAGAAGAGGAGATAAGGGAAGGGGAGGTAGAAATATTGGCACACAGGGACCCAAGATTTACAGGTGTTTTAGGTGGCTCCTGAAGCCCTGGTGTAGTAGCAGGTCTGAGTTGAGCTGCTAACCCAGGAAGTCAGCGGTGTGCAGCTCCTAGCCCTTCTGAAGGACAAAGTTGAGACTTTCTAATCCTGTGGAGTTTCTAGTCTTGCAAATTCACAGGGGCGGGTTTTACCCTTTTCATGAATTACAATGGACTTGAAGGCAGTATGGTTTTGTTTTTGTTAACTTTTTTTTTTTTTAAGTTTTTTGGGGTGGGCATCACTGTGCTCTGGTGGTTGTGGGTGCTACCCAGCGCTGCTCCTGAGAGCTGCCGCTGGATTTGAACCTACAAGCTCACGGGCTGCAGTCCCACACTCAACCACTTAGGCCACCCGGTTTTGTTTTTGTTAAGGGTCACCTATATAATAGTGTCTCTTCTTGCCACAGAAATTACTTAGTGTTCACAATACTCATGCAGCCCCTAACACATTCTTACTGCATTTCTTTGAACCCTTTTTAGGCATTCTACAGTATGTGTTGCTTTAGTTACAGATACTGTACTGATAAACATGCTTTCAATTAAATGCTGCCACTTTATATACTTTAGGTAGGGAGGATTCCCTTGTGATTCTTAAAATATCGTCCTACTATTTATAGATTGTTTTCTTTGCTTTATATATCCACTATAATACTGTACCTTTTCATTTACCTTACTTTGCTTTCTACTATCATGATAATATATTTTCTGAATTATTATTTTGAACTTTCCTTGCCAATCAGTACTAGGACACAAAATTTTTTTTTTTTTTGCGTGTGTGTGTGTGTGTGTGTGTGTGTGTGTTTTTAAATCTCAGATCAGTTTTGGGAAGTACTTGTAAGCACTGTACTAACTTGTTAATATGCTGGAAAATTAGAATAAGCCAAACAGTTTAACTATAGTCACATTAGCTTCTACAGTTTTTAAATGTGCACTCTATTTGATATACCTATCTGAAATGTACTTGAGAATGTCTATGGTTGTTTTTGAGATTAACGAAGAAAACATTTACAGTTGGGGAAAGTAGAAAATTTTGAAGAGAAATTTAGTTTGAAATGTAGTTTCCTTCCTGTAAGGAAGGGCAACATGCGCGAAACAATGACATGCCATGAGCAATAGCCTAAAATTTACGGAAAATCTTAATTGCGCAAAATAGTAAAATTGGATGAAAAGATGGCGGTATGTGGTTTCCACTTCTCTCCTTATTGAGAGGCACTCTGGTGGTGCTGTTGCGTCAGTGTGTGACTGCTAACTAACCCCAAGGTCAGTGGTTCAAACTTCCCAATTGCTCATCTGCTCATCGGGAGAAAGCTGCAGCTTTCTGCTCAGTCAAGATCCCGGTCCTTGCAAACCCTATGGTTTATACAGTTATAGCAATGGTGTGGAATATGATTGTGAAAACTCTAAATCCAGATTGCCTGCCTTGTGGTTTCTATGACTGATTATTAATGCTGGCGAACTTAGTTATGGTAGGGTTCAAAGTAATGTCACCTGTACTTGTTTATTGCTCTGTCAATTGAACCTCCACATACTCACTTGTTTCCCTGTTTTCAAGTGGATATGTATCACGTGCACCTTACTGACAGTATTATTATTGTTTATCTGTAGGATCCAGGACCTCCCCCACCTTCTCCATTACTAGGGTTGAAGCCACTGCAATTGTTAGAAGTGAAAGCAAGGGGAAGATTTGGGTGTGTCTGGAAAGCCCAGTTGCTCAATGAATATGTGGCTGTTAAAATATTTCCAATACAGGTATGTTTATTGCAGTCTTTAAATCTACTTATAGTCTTGGAAAATGCAATCAGATAGGCTACTGTAACTCAGAAGTATTTTGAAAGCTGTGTGTTTCAAAGTGGTTCTGGCGAAATGAGGAAAAGCCATCATCCCTTTTATGTTTGCCTCCTCATCTGAGAAATGGGATTATTAAAACAGCAATCATTATTTTTGCTTGGAGTGGAATTACAAGAAATTATTTTATAGGGGAATTTACCAATAAAAGTTCTACGGCAACACTAAGATGAACATTCCAATAAAGAATAAAACTTTTCATCAGAATGTTACATTTTAACGTCTCACTGAGCTAGCAAAAACAGGAAATTGAGGAGTGAAAAGAGTAGTGTGCTTTGTTTTAGAAATAGCTATTTTGAGGTATATGCCAGACTTTGATTCATTTTCCTCCTATTTTGAGTGTTTGTAGAATCATTTCAGTTTTTATTTGGTGAATTTCCAAAAGCATTGAATCAAATTGGTTTTTTTTCAAAGGGATTTGGTCCGCTCATAAAACTGTGATCGGTATATGCACTTCTGGCCTGTTCTTTTGGTTTACTTTGTTTGGCTGTTAGGATAGCTCTGGGATGAGTCTTGCTTCAGGATCCCTGCAAACTATGGTAGGTATAGTGCTGGGAGCGTGGGTGGGCTTTTTGATGAAGACTTTCTAAAATGGACAGATCTCATTATCATTACACCTAGGTAGTGCACCCTTTCATATTTCATAGTTTTATGCAATCCCTTTCTGTCTTAATATAACTATGTTTTTTTAGCTCCCTTCATTCCTTTAATGTCTCTTTCTTAGATTCTGTGAAAAAGGGGAATTTCCTTTTGGTGTTGATGTTAGCATTGCTCACTCAAAAACCCATGCAAGTTATTTCTGATTCAGTGACCCTCATGGTGTAGTGGATTACACAATGGGCTGTTGTCCGAAAGGTCAACAGTTGAAGAAGCTGCTCCATAAGGGAAAGATAAGGTTTCCTGCTTGCCTCAAGTGTTAAGCGTCTCCCAAGTCCACAGAGGCAGTTCTGCCCTGCCCTTCCTTGCCATATGTTGTCGATGCAGACAGAATCAGCCAGTACTTCCCAAAGGAGGTGATACTGCATCCTGGGGGAAGGACTGTGTGTGCTCCAACCGTCAGGGCGCTGCAAAAAGCGGACACCTCCAAATTATGCTGGATCAGATCATGGGTAATTGCCACAGGGCTAGTGAGTGATTTTTTTTTCTCCCTAAAAAGGGGTGACTTGACATGTAAGTTTGGGAACCTGTGCTGTAAACTCTAGCATTCAGATGAAGAGCCTATTCTATTGTTCCAAGATCCATAAATATTAAGATCAGGGAGAAAAATAGACTACATTGTATGAAAAAGATTAAATTAGGGAGAGGTGTTTTAGGGATGATAATTTCAGAGTAGTGATGATAATAGTAGGTAAACTGACATTTTTATAAATCCTTTTGTGGGTTTGTCAGGTATGGGTGCTTTAAAAATAGTAATAAAATAGTGTATCTATATGTATTGCATCGGCACAGATAATGCAACATATGATATTCACAGTATATAACATAGGATACACGTGAAGCAGGCACTTGTGCCTTGGGGAGACTTCAATGACCTTGCCATTCAGCAGAGTTCAGTGGGAGACTCCGCTTTCAGACTTAGGTAGTTTGGATCCATTATGCTAGTGTGCCTCTCATTTTCACCATGCTTTTCAGAGTGGAAAAAAAATAAGAGCAAACACTTTTTATAAGTGGATGTGTTAGACCCAGATCACGGCCATCACAACTGAATATGTGGCTTGCTTCAATAATTGCATTACATATTTATGCCCCAGTTCCCTCCTGTTGACCTTTCTGCGGAATGTTTGATAATATATCAGTCATTGAAAAAAAATTTAAATTAAATTTATTTAAATGAAGAGATTCTATCTGAATTTCATCTTTCGGACATATAATTTTAAATAGCAGCAATGATGTTATTCACATCATGGTGAAATTACACTGCAGTACTAACTTGTAAGCAGAATGTGTTCTCTCTGTAAGATAAAGAAACACAGCCTTGCCCGCGGGCTTGGCGGTTCAAATCCAGTGGCGGCTCTCAGGAGCAGCACTGGGTGGCGCCCACGACCACCAGATGCAGTGATGCCCACAAAACAAAACAAACAAAGAAACACAGCCTTTCTGGTTTACCCTTCCCTGTGTGTACAAACTAGAAATATGGAAATGCTTATTTTGAGGTGATGAGCTTATTATATAAAACTATTAGGGTTTTTTTTCAGTTTTTTTCCTTTTAAAACCTAAGCGAAAACAAAAGAAACTTATAGTGCTTTACTTTTTGCCTTACAACATTATTTGAATAATATCTTAGACATGGTTTATTAATCTACATTCTTTGTGTTCTTACCATTTCCCTCCCCTCACTCTAGGACAAGCAATCATGGCAAAATGAATATGAAGTCTATAGTTTGCCTGGTATGAAGCATGAGAATATATTGCAATTTATTGGTGCAGAAAAGCGAGGCACCAATGTCGATGTGGATCTTTGGCTGATCACAGCATTTCATGAAAAGGTCAAGTGCTTTTCCATTTAAATTTCATTTTGTAAGATCAGGGTTGACCTCCCTACTTAATATTGGCTATCTCTCTCAGGCTTATTTTTCTGGAGATCATCGGTTATTTTAGCTGATTGTTATTTAACTGAAAATAGAAATCACTCCTAAATCTATTTTGCAAATTAATTTATTTTAATAAAGAGCAAACATGGTAACTTTTCACCCAACCCTCTATTCATAGCCACACTCTTTCGTGTTGCTCGTTTTCCTGTGCTGCACTTATCTCTCTCAGCAGTACAGATACTTTTTATAAGATACTTATTACAAATGAGTATAACCAATTCTTAGTAATTTTCCTTTAAATATATTTTGATTGTGTGAACAGTTTTTCCATGTGGAATTTGTGGCTTAAAACTCCTTAATCAACCTAGTTGAATGACACATCAGAGTTAGGAACTTTATCTGATGGATTTGCCACAAACTTGCAGATAATTATCACTCATACACACTTGTTATTTTGCCTCAATTTTTTCTACCCTCAGAATTGCTATGACACTAATGCTTATGATGTAGGAAATTATGTTCTCTTTGGTAATAGGTTTTATAATTGTCAGGTGTAAGAGGCTCATTTACTATGTTGTATGAAGACTTTATTCTGTACCAAAAGAAAGGCAGAGATATTTGTCTGTAGGTCTTCTGTTTGTATTCTCTTAGTGCTATGATAAAATATCTTTGTACATGTTAACGTTAAAAACACGCTCTGGAACTCTTGATTTTCAGCTTTTTATTTTTCCTTTCTAAATTGAGAGGATGTGATTATCTTTATATAAACCCTTTGAGACTAGTGGTATTCTTTTCTAGTATTGTTAGGGAGTTGGAAGCAGGAAACCTTGATTCCTTTCAGAAAGACTGCTTATTTTGATAGTATCAGTCACTGAAATGGAAGATGTATTGTCCTCTCATCATCTTTGCTTATTTCTCCTTTAGGGTTCACTCTCGGATTTCCTTAAGGCTAATGTGGTCTCTTGGAATGAATTGTGCCACATTGCAGAAACCATGGCTAGAGGATTAGCATATTTACACGAGGACATACCTGGCCTAAAAGATGGTCACAAACCTGCCATATCTCACAGGTAGATTTAAATTTATGCTGTCTTTCTAGTAACTCAGTATTTGTGTATTATTAAAACTTTAATTCCCTGGACATAATTGTTTTCCACTGTAGATATGTAATTGTGTTGCCAGAGGCAGTTGATTTCCTTTTTTTTAAAACTAAAAATCCACTGTGATACTGACCAGAAAGTATGTTGGATAATGTATATATTAGTATCATTAACCAAGTTTATCAATCGTTGTTTTATAGTGTAATTTATCTCATTTCTGAAAGCATGATGAAGAATGAATGCCTGTTTCCTCACTTTCAACTAAGAGAGGAGTCTGGTTTACCCTGGTAGGGTTAGAACGAGTTGTTAGTGCCGTTGTTAGGTGCCATGGAGTCGATTCAGACCCACAGTGACCTGTGCACAACACAGTGAAGTACTGCCTGGTCTTGCTCCCTCCCCCAATTGTTCTCTTACTTGAGCTCATTGTTGGGGCCACTGTTCCGTCTCATGAAAACCTTCGTCTTTTTTGCTGCCCTTCAACTTTACCAAGCTTGATGTCCTTATCTGGGGACTAGAGACTAAATAATTGTAGGGAGAGGTAGCTAAGAAGAGACTTGTTTTATAGACTGTGCAAAGGTGATGTGGATCATAGCACACTATGCATAGCATTGCCATGGATGGGAATTCTAGAGCACTTACTTGGTCTCATGAGGAACCAGCTAGGTCAAGAGGCAGTTGAACCAACAGAAGAAGGGGAAACTGTGGTTTAAAATCAGGAACAGTGCATCGAGATTACATCTGTATGAAAAAATATATGACATCAGAATTAGAGGGAGCCTTATTAATCTATGACATACAGATGACATAACCTGCTTGCTGCAAGCCGAGGGGAGTTTAGAAATACTGATGAAGATCACAAAGAGTTATAACTTTCAGTATGTGGATTATGCCTCAACATTGAAAACAAATAGAAACCTCGCAGCTGGCCAAATAGGTAATCCTGATAAACAAAAAAGATGGAAATTGTTAAAAATTTCATTTTACTTGCATCCACAAACACTCATGGAAGCAGCATTCAAGAAATCAAACGATGTTTTCCACTGGTCACATATGCAAAAGATCTCTTTAAAGTGTTAAAATGTAAAGGTGTCACTTTAAGTTCTAATGTGGGCTTGACTTCATATGCATAAGAAAGTTGGGTAGTGAATTGGGAAGACCAAAAAGAATGAACGTCTTTGAATTATGGTGTTGAAGGAGAATATTAAATATGTTACGGACTGCTAGAAAGAAACCAACTTGGAAGAAGTACAGCCAGAATGCTCCTTAGAAACGAGAAAAATGGGACTTGTGTACTTTGGCTATGTTTTCAGGAGGGATCAGTTCTGGAGAAAGATAGTATGCTTAGCCACAGGATCAGTGAAAGAGAGAAAGGCCCTAAGTGAGGTAGATAGACCCGTGACTGTGACAGTGGGCTCAAACAAGGCTGTGGCTATGTGAGTAGAATGGGATTGGGTCGTGTTGCTGAGTCAGGGCTGACTCGATGACACCCAACAAGAATCTCTTTCTGGAGAGACTTGATGACATTCTACAATTAGGTGGAAGAATGTAAGAATGGTTAAAATGAGGGGTGGTTCTGAGTTACAAGTTTGTGTCATTAGCCAAATGGTCCTTCAGAGCTTTTTTTTGTTTGTTTGTTTTTTTGTTTTTTTTAGGCATCACTGCCCTCAGGTGGTGGGAGTAGGAGGCCCAGCCTTTGCTCCTGGGAGCCGGAATTGAACCTCCATCCCAGTGGGCCGCAGTCCCGCGCACAACCACTACGCCACCGGGGCTCAGCGCTTTTTTTTTTTTTTTTTTAAGGTTCTTTCAATTAAAAAAAAATTTGAGGTTATGTAAGTCTTTAGATCACAATTGTTTCTCTTAAGGAAAACAATCCTGGGACAGGTAGATGAATCTAGATATGTAATCTAGATAACGTGGTTAGTTGCTGCAAGTCAGTTACAACACACAGGTTCACATGTAGGGTGGATGACTTGGGGCTGATAGATCTTTATAAAGCTAAGTGGTGGACAGGATTCCATGTGTATTGTCTATGGTATGAACCGGAGTTTGTCATTTCACTCTTTTGTCCTAAGCATATGGGGATTTTGCTTAAGTGTTCCTTGTGTCTGTTTTTATGAGCTGTATGTTTTCAAATAACTATTCTGTTACAGCACACATGGTCTTACTCCTTCCTTTCAGAAAAAAAAATTTTAATAAGATAATTTTTAAAACTTATTTTAAATGCTTCCATTTTTTAATTTGCAAGGGACATCAAAAGTAAGAATGTGCTGTTGAAAAACAATCTGACAGCATGCATTGCTGATTTTGGTTTGGCATTAAAGTTTGAAGCTGGCAAGTCGGCTGGTGATACCCATGGACAGGTAAGAAAGAGAATTTCAAAATGTAAGAAAAAATAAACATACTCCATGTTTTCTTAGAATAAGTCAGGATTGAATGTGTCTAAAATTGTTGTAGTTGTTAAATCAGCATCTAATATAAAATTTTTCTTAAGCATTGCACATTACATTTTCTTAGAATGACGTTTCCATATGGTAATAGTTAGGACCCTCAGGTAATTTTGTTCAAACAGTTCATAAAATAGCTTGGATAGATGACATGGGACTGTCTACTTGTCCAACGAATCATAGAAGAATCTGGCCCCTTTGAATAGGTCTCGGGCTTGTAAATTCTTCTATCTAACCTATTAACTCAATAGTTTTCTCTTGTTAATTCTCTCCCCATTCTAAGAGGAATGGAAGAACAATCATCAATCACTAATTTCCTACAGTGCATTAAGTTCTCCTGCCAATTTCCCAGACAATTACTATAGTTTCTTGATTCTTGTTCTTTATTTCATTAATTCTTTTAATTGATTTCATGACTTTCTTTGAGTTCTCTTGTAAAACTTCGGGTGAGGGTCTGCACAAAGTAAGGGGTCACCTATTTAGGAAGGCCAAAAGAGGAAAGGACATCTACCCATATTTTTTTATTTTCGGAAACACTGAAGCGAGGGAAGATGTTCTCACTGCTACTGGTAATCAAGAAGCAGTCAGCAGTCAAATGATCCAGACTTTGGCTGTATCATTTCTGCGTCTTTTAGATGGTGTTAATTATTGGCTCAGCTTCTTCTCAGCTTTTTTGCAAATTTCCCATTGTTCCTAAAGAACACAGTTAACAGATGTTGGCAATATTGACTAACAAATTCTAATTTGGAGCAATGGTCACAGGCATTAGGAAAGTTGACACCAAACATCTGGGAATGAAGGTGGTTTTGTGGAATCTGTTACTGAGATGGACGAGGTTGTTTGTGAAGCTTGGAGACAGACTTGTAAGATTGTTGTAGTACAGGACAAATAGTTGGCCGCATTTTTATCATATGTTCCTCATAACAATTTTTCCCTTAATCTTTTTAGGGGAAAAAGATGATTGGGATTCAGTAGTATTATCTTTTAACTCCCTCCTATGGGCTTACTCCATGAGAGAAAATCCCTAATTTTGTAGTATCTACAGCTTTGGCTCCATTTCTTCAGATTTTGAGGACAAGAATATTTCAGACTTACTTACAGGGACTTGCATGCTGTCACATAAATTTTGTATTGCAAGGAATGATCACTAGGGGAAAAATTACAAATTTTATCTACTAACAGTGTCAGTTTATAGAAGGGTACATTTTACACAAAAAGGTAGATAAACCATAATCTCATAATAAAAAAAAGTACTGAAATTGGTAGGCTTTGGGGAAATATTCGCTTATATTATAGTTAGAATAGTTACCAAAAAAATAAAGCCATTATTCTTTCCCTTTCAAAGTATTTTCTATGTTAAATGAATTTAAAACTTGTACCTTAGGGTCTGGGTGATTTCTTCTTTCCTCTTACATAAATACAAGAAGTCTTGTAAAAGCTAGTGGGGATTGGAATTGAAAGATAATGGACATTTCCATGAAATTTTTGAAGCTCCTTGTGTTTGTTGATAATAGTTTCCAGTGTAGTATCGTGCACACTCCCTCAGGCCTGCTCCCTGAATCTACTAAGAGTCCCGTTGATTGTGGTCTTCTCAGCCCACCTCCCCACTATTTCATCAGCCTTTATATATGAATGCTGTCAAACACCAACCAAAGCTAGCATGCGTACTTTATTCGGAAATAAAATACCAAGTTGCTAGGGAGTGATATTTCTAACATATTCTTAAGATAGAAGAACTCATGAATAAATAAATATACACATGAACTTTATCCTTTATTTTGCTAATACTTTTAAAAAGTTTAATTAATGGGACTGAACCCTGCTGGCGTAAGTGATTGAGTGTGGGACTGCGGCCCATGGGCTTGGCGGTTCAAATCTAGCGGTGGCTCTCATGACCACCAGAGGGCAGTGATGCCCCAAAAAACAAACAAACAAAAGTTTAATTAATGATTTTGATTAGTTTTTCTAATACAGAGGGGGAAAAAAACCCTCACAAAAGTTTTTTTTAATTTGAAAAAGTGGATGTGTGTATGGATTGTGATAAGACTTGTATGAACCCCCAGTAAAATGATTTAAAAAAAATTTTAAGGTACATTTTAGAGATAAGCATATAAAGTATATTCAACTTCTCTATCCCATCTTTGTCCACACAGCCAACCACTATTCAGTTTCTCAGGATTTCTTCCAGGAAAAGGGAAAGCAATTCTAAGACTTTTACCTGTATATATGCACAAGGAAGCTTCAAAACTTGTGTGCTAGAATTCCATTGCCTTTTAATACAGTTTTTTATGAACGTTTTGAAGCCCCCTTTATGGCTATCAGTTTATATATTTTAAAGGATCCCCAGAAAGGAACTCATTATCAGACAGCTTTGTTTCTTTCTCTTTTTTGATTCAACAGTAGTTTTGGTTTTCAATATCCACGTGTAAAGCTCTAGCTCATGTTTTGTTAGAGCTGCATTGGACCACATTTGCTTAAGGACTTACGGGTGGGTATTTGGGGTGTTTATAGTGGTATGGCTGTGGCACTCCTTGAAGTAGAATTAATGTCTGCTTGACCCTAGAAGGTGATCGTCATAATTTAGTTACCTACCTCCTATCAGAGCTCATTTCATTTTCTTTGATTCTGTGCACAAAGTTGTAAGATGTTAGTTCGTGGAGTTGAGTGAATGCGTGCTGTTGACTCTCACCCTCTTTTGCAGGTTGGTACCCGGAGGTATATGGCTCCAGAGGTATTAGAGGGTGCTATAAACTTCCAAAGGGATGCATTTTTGAGGATAGATATGTACGCCATGGGATTAGTCTTGTGGGAACTGGCTTCTCGCTGCACTGCCGCAGATGGTAAGGGAAACACATTTTTAAGAAGATATATATGCCTAGTACACATGTCTGAAAAAGAATGATTATGCTCAAAATAATGTAATAACTTAAAGTAGACTTTATTTTTTTTACATAAACTCGAGGATGCTGTAGCCTCCAGAAACATTGGGAGGCAAGGGAGCGTAGTGTCGGGCAGGACAGGAAAAGGGCCTTTTCTAGTTACCAGTTATTGTGTTGGGTACCACGCATGCTGTTAGCTTCATTTTTAAAGCAACTTTGGAAATTTAATTATTCTAGTTGTGTTTTTTAATTATTCTAGTTTTACAAATGAGGAAATTAAAGACCATGATAATAGCCAGAGGTTGGTCAATGGTGAAAGCAGGATTTGAAAGCTTTGATTCAAATGCTGGAAGAGGACTTCTGTTGGCTAAGTCACATGAGACACACACACACACACACACACACACACACACACACACACACACTTCAAACTTTAGCCCTTGTTGATGAGAAGAGATGCCTGCTAAGTGGGTGAGGGTGGACTGTCACTCAGGCATTGCTGGTTCAACACTTAAGTGATGCCAATGGAAATGCCAGGAACCAGGTTGAACAGTCTGCCCTTCGTGACAGCCCCTCGAGACCCATTTGGATATTTGGAGACAGGTTAAATTTTGTTTCCTTATAGGAGGGTTTCTGTGAGGCAGTGGGTTAAGTTTTGGGCTCCTAACCAGAAGGTCGGCAGCTTGAAACCCATCAGTTGTGCTCTTTGGGAGTAAGAGATTTTCCTATCCCAGGCAGAACCCTTCAACCTTGCCCTGCGGAGTTGCTTTGCATCTGAATGGACTCTGTTGAAGTGGATTTGATTTCTAAGAGCTTTAAAGGTTTGAGCCAGTGCAGACACTGTTGTTCACATTGGTCACATTCCTTAGCACAGGACCTCATATCCAAAGCATTCTGTTCTCTCTTGTTTTTATTCCAGTTCTCCATTGCCTTTTTAGGAGGCAGGGAGAGGTAGATTGCAGCATTTCTGGTATGACAAGACTAATTAGGGTGTACCAGGTTGTCTATCCTTAGTGCTCCTTCGTAAGGGCTCCCCTCTGGATCTTCAAATATATTGCAGGGTGAGAATGTGAGATAAGCATCCTATTTTGACTATTAAACTCTCAGGTAAATGTAAATCAACTTGATATGGCTTTCTATTCTAATTTATAGTTGATTAAAAACTCCCCGTGGATTATCAAAGATGGAGAAGAATTGTGTTGACTGTATAAAAAGCAGTAACTGCCTTAACCTGTGTTAATAAAATTATTTACTGCAAGTACTACAATAGCGTTGTCAACGTCGGAGTGGTCACCAGTGATGTGGAGTTTGATCTGGGGCCCTGTGCTTTCACAGGGACTCTACTAGTGCTCAGGGATAGGCAGCGGTGATTCTTCCAAGATCCGGGTCTGCTATGGGAGTGGATCCAGAACCGCAGAAAGGTTGAAGCAATTTGGGGATAATTTTAGCTTGAAGTCTATAGGAAGAAGAGTAAGCTGTTCTGTGTATTTTAGCTCAAGATGAAGGGGAAGTACATTTTTGTGTGTGTGCATTTATGGAAGCAGAACTAGGTCAGGTGGCAGATGTTATAGGAAAACACATTTCATAAAAACTTATTCATTATGAACATTCCAAAGTAAATTCTCCATTGGATTAGGTGTTATGGGGGTATATATACAACTCTGTCCTTAGGTAATTTACAATTTAGTTGACTGACTCCTGGGAAATGAACTTTAAGCTATCTTAGAGTTAACGATCCAGCTCAGTGTCTGGTACATCCTTATTGTTCGGTGCCAGGGAGTCTATTCTGACCCATAGTGACCTGTGCACAACAGACCCAAACACCGCCTGGCCCTATGCCATTCTCTCCGTGACTCTTTCTCCTGAGCCCATGGTTGCCGCCACGGTATCAATCCAGTTCCTCCTTGTTGTTGCCTCTCCACTTTACCAAGCATGATGTCCTCCTCCTGGGATTGGTCTTTCTTGACAGTATGCCCAAAGTATGGAAGACAGTCTCACCATCCTTGGTGCTAAGGAGCAATCTGGCTATTGTTTTTTCCAAGAAATATTTGTTTGTTCTTTTAGCAGTGCATGGTAATTTCAGTGTTCTTCACTAGCACAATTCAAACTGGTTGACGCTTCTTTGTCATTCAATAAAAGTTTTGGGATGAATGTAATACCTGAGAAATATAAAGCACTGGTGTATGAATTTAGGAAGTGGGGCATTACTTTTGATTGTGGGAAATGGGATGATCAGGGACCTTTATATGAAAAAGGAAAAGAGATCAATGCGTGTTGACATTTCTTAAACACTTTATATAAGCCACGACAGAACAAATGTCAAAGTCTGATGTTTGAAGCCACGTTACTTGGAGTCGGAAACGGAGGTAGATTGTGGTTCACTGTGGGGAGGGTCTGAGATCCTGCATTTCTTACAAGCTCCCGGAGGATACCAAAACAGTTGGACTATGAGACATTCTGAATGGCAGGAATTGAGTAGAAACATCACCTGTCAATACTCATTGTTGATCATTTGTAGTCTGTCCAGGAGGTTTGACGAACCCTGATCAGAAGCTTGAACAAGGTTTATCTATGTACCCATATATGTGGTCGGTCATTAAAGTTCTTCATTGGTGACCTATTTCTGTCAAAGGGAGACAGTACAGTGACTAAATGCACAGATGGGTTTTTAAGTCATTCAGAGAACTGGGTTCAGATTCCCGTTCTACCACTTTTTCATGCTTTACCATGTGCATCTTGTGTAACCTTCCTGAGCTGCTGCTTTTAAAAATAATGGCAATGTTGCTTTCATAGCTGTGAACATGAAATGGAAATGAACATGAATCTTGCTCAGAATAAACATGCATTAAACTCCAAGTATACTTTTTTTATATATCTGAGGAGACCTCAGACCAAAAGAATTGAGGTCTTGTTTGTGAAAGCGTATTCTGACGTGTCAGGAAACCTGCACAACATTGCACATACAATGTTGTGATTTTTAAAAGTAATAATAAAAGATAGACTTTTGGCAGCTCTTGTGAGGACAGAGAGGAGGCATGACTGAGGGATTAAACTCCTTATGTGGATCAGGCCTGGGGGGTGGGTGTACCATGAAATAAAGGTGGTTATAAGAGATTGAACCCAAAGTCTTCCGAGAAGAAACACTTCCAGGGAACACTTTGCTATAAATTGCAAGAAGGACTGGATATCTTAAAGGGGAATTACTTCATTTGCAGATATTTTTGTGTGTGGAATCAAATGCAGGTGGAGATAAGCATTACTGATAATAAAAGCAGAGGATAAGGAAGCTGCTTACACAAGGAGAGTTTGAGTGACAGTGAGGCACAGTGAAAGTTGAGAGTTCATTCTCTCCTGTCATTGTAACAGGTAACAACAACGAAGAGAAAGGTGATGCGATGGATATCTTTTTTATTTTTTTGCGATGGATATCTTACAAAGTTTACCAGCTCGGAAATCAGAGATTTGAATTAAAGTAATTTTTCCCTTCTCCTTTTACATTTCAGGGCCTGTAGATGAGTATATGTTGCCATTTGAGGAGGAAATTGGCCAGCATCCATCCCTTGAAGACATGCAGGAAGTTGTTGTGCACAAAAAAAAGAGGCCTGTTTTAAGAGATTATTGGCAGAAACATGCTGTAAGTTATACAGTTAGCTTTTCATTTAAATTCCAATAGATCCCTCTTCAGAGGAATGATTTCTCTCTGCATATTTCTCTCCTGGGCAGAATTTCTGGGAAGGTGGTTGGTCCTGAGACAGGATGTTCTAGAAAGAACGGGTGTAGTTTGTATACCCACAAGCGAGTGGGTGAAGTCATAGAGCGGTAGCCAGTTTCTATGTCCCTGTGTATATTGACCTCAGAAGAAGGAATACCATCCAGAGTGTGCAAATAATTGAGTAACCTGCCATTCTGACACCACCGTAAGAGCTGCTTCTGTGTAGGTTAAGCAGCCAGTATTCTTTTCCCCATAGGAATTGGTTTGAATCTTTGGATTTGGGATTGGAAGACTTTCAAGGCCTGACGAATGCTCTAACGCTAGAAATGAGGCAGAGGGTGATGAGTATTGTGCTCGTCACTTGATGGCTGAGGATGGCTGTCTGACCTTCTTTCTATTGAAATGCAAGGTAGAAAAGCTGATATACACTAAGAGAATAGTAAAGACTGGTAGGTTTGAAATAACTTGGTTTGTGAGCAGCAGAGAGATTTTTGGAATAAAAAAAGTACGTATTCCTACTGAGATAGTTTTCAGTGTTAATAGCAACAAAAACATGCCCCCCCCCCCCCCTTTAGTATTCTTCTTTGTGGCCCTGGACAATAGTAAATGTTCAATAAAGAACGAATGGCCTGTTCTGAAACTTTTCTTGACTCACAGACAGCTGTTTCCTCACGGCACTTCTGTCTCGTTTTCTGACAGAAAAACCCCTTGCGTCTGACCCTGTTTTCTTCCTTTCAGGGCATGGCGATGCTCTGTGAGACCATAGAAGAATGTTGGGATCACGATGCTGAAGCCCGGTTATCCGCTGGGTGTGTAGGAGAAAGAATCACTCAAATGCAGAGACTCACAAACATCATCACCACAGAGGACATTGTGACAGTGGTCACGATGGTGACAAATGTGGACTTTCCTCCCAAAGAATCGAGCCTATGATGGTGGCACCATCGGCACACACCGAGACACAGGACTGAGCGGGAGCTGCTAAGCTAACGAAACTGCTTAGTTGATTTTCTGTGTGAAATGCATTGGAGGTCTCTTGGAAATGCAGCAGACCCTCATTTGAAAATGTGGTTCTGGGAGACTAACTTCATCGCCTGCAGCACAGACGTGAAGGACGTGAGACGAGAGACCAGTGGCAGACTCTATACCGAGCATATGCGGGGAGGAGGAGGAGGAGGAGGGCGGTCCTCTCCCGATCTCGAAGGAGCATTTGGACCTGGCTAATCGAGCATTTGAAAACTGACATCAGATTTCTTAATGTCTGTCCGAAGACACTAATTCCTTAAATGAACTGCTATTTTTTTTTAAATCAAAAACTTTTCATTTCAGATTTTAAAAAGGGTAACTTGTTTTTACTGCATTTGCTGTTGTGTTTCTATAAATGACTATTGTAATGCCAACATGACACAGCTTGTGAATGTTTAGTGTGCTGCTGTTCTGTGTACATAAACCAAGTCATCAAAGTGGGGTACAGTAAAGAGGCTTCCAAGCATTACTTTAACCTCCCTCAACAAGGTATACCTCAGTTCCACGGTTGCTAAATTATAAAATTGAAAACACTAAAATTTGAATAATAAATTGATCCATGTTTTGTAACAAGGTATTACAAATTCACTGTGTTATTTAAGGAAAAAAAAAAAAAAAAGGTAAGCTATGCTTAGTGCCAACAGTAAGTGGCTATCCGTAAAGCAATGTTTTAGTTTTTTTGTTTTTTGTTCTAGGCTTGTAATTTAAGGAAAAAATGCTGTTTTTTGAAGTGAAACAAATATGGTGTCATTTTCCCTATTCTCACATCCAAAAGCTTCATCTTATCTCTAGTTCCCAAAATATTGCATACTTACTTAACTGTATATATATATATAGACACACACACATACATATATATATATATATAGACATATATTTTTAGGTGTGCCGTGTTTGGGAACTACTTGGAAATTTAAGGCATGGCTTAAATATTTTTTAATGAGCTGTGACACTGGAAAGCTCTTCATTTTTATTATTTTAAAATCAATTTTTCCTATTTATGTATGTAAAATTGTAGGGTATTTCTTTTCACCAAACTGTGTGTGGGACATTTCTTTATCACTGTTTTAGAATCACCTCAGGAAGTGTCATTACCCAGAATTCCTCACTCTCTGCTTTGAGACTTGTAACTCTCTCCCTATACTTTTGCTTGGTGCCATCTTGTCAGAGTAATATTTGACATCTGTGGTATGTCCAGAATTAGCCTAGGATAGGGATTTTGAATTGAAGCACAGATATCAGATGTTACTGCTTTAAGACAAATCAGGGATAACAGTTAATCTTATGCAATGACATTTAGAGGTAACCAATGTTGATTTAGACAACATAGCTTGGCCTCCTCCCAAATTGCTTTTACAACTGACTGATATTAATTTAGGGTCGTCCATGCCTTATCCTTGCTAAGAAAATGGAACTGATGGTAGATAGGTGCCAAAGAGGCTTTCAAAACAATACTCATTAGAATACAATTGGATTAACTGTCAATTTTATCCAGGCCAAAGTATATTGTTGATTTCTTAAAATCTCAAGATTACCCACCAACAAATAGCCAGTATTATGCTATGTACTTTTTTTGTCAGGTCATTTCTAAATTCATACATTAATTTTATAAGACAATTTTTTACACGTCATCAGGATTGACTTGGTGGCAATGAGTATTTGTTTTTTAGTTTTATTTTTTATTTAAAAAAATTTAAATCAGGAGCCTCACTGTGAATGTTATCTTCAGATGGTTATTTAACCACACAGTACACACTACATTTTACGTGATATGCACTTAATCTCTGGGAATAATAAATTATATTATTTATAATCTGACATAGGTCAACAAACTCTCAGCAGGGAGGGAAGGAAGGGTAATTACATTGTTGTCTGTGTGCCACACACCACGCAGGACTGTCTGTGCTCCTGGTCACCGGGACCCAGGGTGTCATTGTATTCCTAAGAACTCCTGTTTTCAAGGTTGAGTTCTCCTTATTTCAAAAAGTACTTGTCCTCTCAACTGCCTGATTTGGTTTTCCTTTCATTTTGAAACAAATCTAGGGGAACATAATGAGAAATGTGTATAAAAGAAAGTGGTTTATTTCCTGAAGACTTATTTCTATCTGTTGTAAACCTTTAATCCTGTTTTTAAAGTTAAGAAGACATAAAACAAGGGATGATGTTTGGCTTTTATGTGAGCTCTGGAGGTAAATTTTATAAAACCAACTTATTCACAACATAAAGTGTTTTCTCTTCGTGTTAGGAAAACTTTTTAGAACTCCTGGGTATTGTACTTAACTCTAGCTAACCGATTTTAAAACTTGTATCCTTTTGCGAACTATGTTAATAGAATACTTTTTTATAAGCAGTAAAATAAGAATGTTCCAGTGACTACCTGTCCTGAGAATTGCGAGTCTTGTTACACTGTTCTTTTGCAGGGCATGTCAGTGTTTGGTTTACAGGACGTGCAGAGTGGGCAAGTGGATACACAGTTGGAGCTAGGGATGCTGGGAAGAATGAGAAGAAAAAAAAGTGACTTCTTGGTTTTGGGGGAAACTGAGACCCCAGTAACTTTTTCCTCATGTGTATGGTGCTCCTGATAGTCTTATATTTTGCCTTTCTGATCCCATTCACAACTGCTGCTTCAACTTACACTTTACCTTGCTGAGATCGCCGCGTGAGGATTGCTTTCTGATCAACTGCCATAGGACTGATGGATTGAGCAGTGTTTGCTCTGTGCGAAGTCTATGCCCTGACACAGCTCTTGTATGTATTTTAGATGCTAGGAAGTCTTGTAGCCCGTGCCGTGTGAATCTTGTTTGGGTGTTTCTTACAGGGACCTTTTGGATTCCAGAGCAGAGACTGCGCCTCCCAAGGGCTGGCCTGTGAACTTGCACTCTTCTTTCATGGTGACCTTTTGAAAATAGACCCAGGAGAAAAATCACCTCGTTGGAATTTAAAAAATAGAATCATGACATGAAGTTTTTAAAGAATTTTCCCCTTATCTTCACCCCTAGTAACATCTACATTTAAGTAAAATGCAGGTGGTAGGGAAAAACTGATCAGATGGTAGTTTAGTGGATTAAACTATTAAAAAAAGAAAAAAAAAGCTTCTCCACAGATATTTTCCAGTTTCTCTTTTTTACCTTTTTTAAAAATTGCTTTTTAGGAACATTTGGTATAATGTGCATAAATTATTTACCAATTTATGGGCAAAATGATACAAGTAGCATATTGATTGAACATCATTTACCTCAGATATTGAACCAGCAGTACGTTTTTTATGCAGTCTCAACCCATATCCTATTTGTTACCTCTCCAGACCTTGGTAAGCAGTTATTTTAGCTTTACTCTGTATTTCTTGTCAGTGTTTTGGGCACAGGTTGTTGTACTACTGTCAAATTGTACTTGCTGTTTTTTTCTGCAAGTATTTAACGAAAAGCTTAAAAAAAAAAAAAGACCCATAAGACCCCACCTTGGATAAGTGATTGTTAAATATTGTACAAATAAAATGTATGCTATCCCCATTCCGCCCCCAAGTTAAATAAAAAATGAATATGATATAATTTGCACATGCAGTTTTTCTTTAGCTATTCTTCTTAAAGTGGTGACTACTGGCTTTGTAACGTAGTGAGGCTCCCGTGTAGAGATTTCAAGTAGGGGAAAGAAGAGGTATGAGTGGGGCCATTTCCCTCTCATGGTCTGGTCCTGAAGCTAGCTGGCATTGGTCACCGCCATTCACTACTACCTTGACTTTTCATGTGACAAAAGAAATGGAACTTAGGAAACACTGTCAGCAAAGATAGAAATAGTCTTCCTAAATCAGTTTACCAAGGGAATGGGCTAAGGTTCCTATTCTGATATCTTGCGATATCGTAATTAGTGCACCAGGGAAGCTGACTTTTATTCAAATATTTAAGGTTTCTAGACTATCCTTTCATTCTCTTCATGAAAATAAGTGAAAAAAGCTCAGTTCACACCACTGAATTGTTTTTCTCAAAGGGTACAGAAATGGGCCACATGTACATTCTGCTGGTTTGAAAGAAATCAGTGGCCTCTACACTAATTAAAGGGCAGTCACGATGGCCTGTGTGTGGAGTCGTTGCACGTCTGAATTGTTTTCTACCATGTGTTATGCCAAAGTTCATAAGTACCTTATAAATAAATCATCATAATGCAGTGAATTTGTGCCAAACAGGCTCTAATCGACCACAGGGCTTTTCACGTGCATGTGTCCTGTCATTCGGAGGCTGTTTTTGGTGGGCCACCTACAGAGGAGGAGGGAACACTAGTAAAGGCACTGGAACTGCCAACACTGCCCCCCACCTACAAGCAATGGAATGAGCGAGGGCAGGTTTGCCTTGGACTTTGTTTTATAGCCCTACCTTACTTTCAGTGACTGGAGGAGATTGTTAGCCCATAATTGTTCACATTACTCAAGTTTTCCCTAGGAAAACTTTCAGTTTTTATTGATGGGCTGAATTGAGAGAGAATTCTGTGCATACATTTCAGTTTCACTGTACTGAAGGGGTGCATCAACATCTCTCCTCTTCCCCAATGCCAACACTGGTCTGACATTTGTGGAAACCTTTTCTTTTCCTCTTCCGAATTAGCTTTATTATGGTTTCATGTTTACCTCAATCACTGAAAATTCAGCCCACCTTAGTTTTCTTATCTGTACAGACATCGGCATGTTGACGGCATCTTCTGTAGTACCATGTAGGGGGCAGAAACGATACCTCGTGGCAGCGTGGCTAAGCGTTATACTGCCAGCTCAAAGGTCAGCAAATCACACCCACCAGTGGCCGCTAAGGAGACGCATGAGGTGTCAACCCCCACTGATCTTAGCTTCAGAAGCTCTAAGGCAGTGCTTCTCAACCTTCCTAATGCTGTGACCCTTAATACAGTTCTTCACAATCCCCCCTACCATAAAATTATTTTCGTTGCTACTTCATAACTGTAATTTTGCTAGTTATGAATTGGGAGATCCTGTGAAAGGGTCATTCGACCACCCAAAGGGGCCGCAACCCACAGGTTGAAAACTGACCTAAGGTCATTATAGTTGGAATCTACTCAATTGTAGGCATTTTTCTTTTTAGGGTGGGGCTCCGGAGGCTCAGTCTTGCAATTACTCAGTGGGTTTGCCTTAATTACACGCATTCTCAGCCAGCCTGTCGATTTCCATAGTGACCTGTAGTACTACCCTCCAGTTCAGGGTTTTTTTTTTTTTTTAAAGGAACAATGACAGCACAAAGTGTGACATCTGGGATAAGTAAGATGTTACTAAAAAATGACAGTGATCTTGAGACTTGAAGGCTAATCTTCTGCAGGGGAGGAAAAGCTACGTATGCAAAAGGTTGCAACTATTTAAAACCACTTGGATGTACAGAGATCTGTCTCAGACACCGTAAAAGCAAGGTAAGTAACTTCTTGGGGCAATATTTTTTTAAAAAATTACTGGGTAAGGGAGCTTCTGGGGTCCATCAAACCTGGCATGAATGTCAGGGTTGGTCTTTCATTCCTTACCTTTGAGATTCGGGGAGCTGCCGCTTCTGTGTTTTCTAGTGTGACAGTGTTAGGCACACAAAGTAAGGGACTCCACCTGCCTTATGTAACCTTTCCACAGCACCCCCCCCAAAAGGTAATCTAACCTTTAAAAATAAATGAAATCACTGACATTGACTGAGTGCTTGTTCAGTTTCTAAGACCCCTGAGTAGTACAAAAGATTTGTCCTTGACTTAGTTTGATGATTTCAGCCATCTGGCAGGGCCCTGGAAGAAATGTCTGGTGATCTGCTATGCATTGGCAAAAACCACAAAGCACTTTTGTGTAATACACGGGGTTGGCATGAGAAAGCCTTGATGGCATGTTTGTTGTTTAAATTTCATTTTAAACATACACCAGTATTTGTGTATGAACTTGTAAGGGCAACGCTTTCATATTTCACTGCCTAGGGCTTTATTATTATTATTATTATTACTATTTTAACAAATCGTTTCAGTTAACACTACCAAATACTTCCCATTACTTTTTGTGGTTTCCAGGAATTTCCTAAAGTGCTGATTAAAAAAGATAAAAACTAATTTTTCAGCTAAAGGGGGGAAGTGCAAGAATCTGTAACTGGTTTCAAATCCTGAAACATTCTGATGTAACTATAAGCAGACCGCATTCTGGGATTTCTTGAAGAAAGGGTTACATTTCGTGGTGGTTCCTTCCACATTGAACCTTTCCTCGGGTCAGACTGAACTTTGCACAAACAAGAAAACTTGGTTTTATGTTAAGCTCCCAAACTTTTGTGTGTACAGAGGGCCGTACGGCAGGAATATCCACTGGTCCCATAGATAGTTAATGCATTTATTCTAAATCGCTTTGGCTGACAGGGTGAAATGAGTTCGTCAAATGTACCACATAAAGACTACAGATTAAATAAGCATATGGTCCAATCGCTCAGTTTATTCTTTAAAAACAATCTAAATCATCAGGATTATAAATCATGTAACAGCACATCTATTGAAAGGCAAGACACAAAGCTTCTACATGCTAAAAGTCTCCCAAAAATAAACACATAGAACTTAAAGTGACATCTATTTTTAACAACAATACCCTTTTAGTTCTTCACAGAAGTATGCTTTGAGCCCCAACATTCAGTGCTTGGTGAATATTCATAACCAGCTCAGTGAGGACGTTGCCCACTGTCTAACATCTGTAGGACAGTTGGGGTATTTCTGTAGGGCATTCATAATTTGAGTATTGTCTAAAAGCAATTTCATCAGCTGGTACTCTCTCTGTGCATGTACTGAAGTTCTTTCCATGGGCTTTACTAATTCTAGCTGTTGTAAGTGTTCAAAAGCCTAGAAGATAGAAGAGAGTTCGTGTTGAAGAGAGAAAAACAACAAATTTAACTTGGCGACGAGTTAGGGTTTTTGTCAGTTGTGGAACAATGTTGGGAAATGAAAACTCTTACTAGAAATCAAAACGACTCTCATCAATGTCACAAAATAACTTTACATATCAAGTGAACAGTTATCTGTTCCTGCAGTGTTGAATGTAGTCATGCATGACAGGGTCTTTGTTCCTAATCTCATTTTAGGAACCCATATTTTCTGCCAGTACTTAATGAAAGATTTCCAGTTCAATATAAAACCACTGAATATAATAGACTAGTGCCTTTTAATCAATTGCCTGGGTTACTCAATTTGTTATTTACATCTTGCCTATCTGGATACTCTATGGTCAGCAAAGGGAATCCCCTAGAGGAACAGGAAGTAGGATGGCTGGCCTTGGAAGGAAGGGGACAGGCTCCATTTTCTTCAAGGAACTTGGCTGAGGCTGTGACAACCTGGCTGCTCTTGTGTGCCTCTTGCCCCTCAAAACATGTAATGCCTTTTCTAACCTGGATTACTAGGTCATGCATGTAGTAATTTTTTTCAAATGTTCCATTAAGTCATGACACAACAATCATCAAAATATTAATAACACTGAAAATACAATCCCATTGTAAAATCTATTATATAACTTCATTGTAGGAAAAGGAACATTGAAACATGTTCTCTAATAAAAATTCTCTGGATGCAAACAGAAATGATTAGACACTATTAAAATGTGAAAAATAAAATTTAAAAAATGCTGGAAGTTTCAAGTGTTTGAATAAGATTGAGATTTTAAAATAATTCTTGGGCAGTAAAATGCTTATTCAAAATGTAGACATTAACCAAGTGAAAATTCTTAAGAATGTGCATGCTTAAAAAAAAAAAAAAAAAAGAATGTGCATGCTTAGCTGGCCCTTTTCACTCTGAAAAAAATGTGTGTGTATACATATGTATATATACATGTATATATGTATACATACACACACATAGACTTTTCTTTTAAGATTTTTAACCACTTCATTGGGAGCTCTTACAAATAACTATCTTCCATAGTTCAATCACATCAAGCAGTAAGCTAATGAGCCTAACGCTACAAGAGCAGAAAGCTTTGTCTTTCCTCTTAGCGTTAAGATACAAAGATGCAATGATTATGTCAATGTATAAGAACAGCTTATTTTTAGGATGCAAAACTAGGAACAGACAGCAGAGGGCAGCATACATCCACAAACTGGTTCCTCAAACATTTTGAGATTTGTATTAGGGAGAGAATAAAGCATGATGCAACTGAAATTTTAAAATTGGTGAAATAAACCAAAGAACCACCCAATCTTACCTTCATGACAACAGGTTTTTCAAAATTATAAATGGAGTGAGCCTTCCTTTGAACAAACTTCTGAAACTCTGGACAGAAAGCAATGAAAACATTAGCATCACCTTTGAACAGAAGGGGTAAGGAAAAGCGTTAGAATACTACTACTGAAGTCTCACCATTGTAGACCATCTGAAAATTAAAAGGCTCCTCTTCATAGATATCATTTAAATGTTTCATTGCTATTATAAGACAAATTTCCAAGACTGACAAACCTAGCATAAAAGAAATCAAACCAAGTTAGTTTACTTCGAGTCACAGAGCACTGGAATCTAAACAGTACAGTATGGTTCAAGATGGTCCTTTTCAGGGAGAGAAAGGAAAAAATGACTCTCCTACTCCCCCCCAAAAATCTGTTTCAGTGACAATGAACTATACAAACACAATGCAGTGACTTCAACCAGGCTTAGTTTTCATACCTAGAGGAATATTACTAAAGGATGAGAGATGATAATATCACCTTAATCCCACAGTAAATAATAAATAGCAATTGCACTATGACTGTAAATGACAAAGGACTGGGGGGGGGGGGGGGGGGAGCACGCCTCACACCTGGAAATCATATACAATTCCCACAGAGCAAAGGCTAACTACAATCTCAAAGGAAGTGAGTCTCAAGTGGTTAAAGGCCAATGCTCTGCAGTTAACATAGGCGGAAGTTATGTCAACAACCTTGGATAAGGGAGGTGAAACGTTAAGATATTTTCACTTTAAATAGGAATGACAATACCTACTTTAGAGCTGTGAGCAGTTAATCTGCATATAAAGCACTATATTAATCAAGTTATTACATTATGAAAGTTCAATTTATAAAATCCACAATTAAAACCAACACAAACCATCCCACGGGCTCCTTACCATGCACAATATTTGCTTTAGAGTCCATGCCACACATCTGACTTGCCTCCATCAGATCTGCTGTCGTCACAAATGGGTGGGACGTTGTAACGCGATTTAAAGCAGCCATCTTTGGAAATATAAACCAGAAAAACAAGGATTTCTATTGGGCAAATTTGGAGATGTTACTTTGCAAAAAAAAACCCCACATTAATATGATGTGTCTGTTCTTACTGAACTTCAAACATTGTGCCCCAATTTGACTCCAAGTTAAAATGACCCTGTAAGGCAGAGTGGAACTGCCCCGGGGCTTTCCGAGACTCACTCTCCAGTGCAGTAGAACGTCCTGACCATGATTCTCAACTGGTGATCTCAAACTGCTGAGCTCTCAGCTAGCAGCCCAGTGCAGAACCACTGTGCTTCCTGACTTCTGCTCTCAGGAGCAGAAGCCTTATTTGCACTGTAGCTCTATTAAAATATTCTAATTCACACACCACACAACTACCTATTTTAAAAAATTCCCCAAGGAAACATGGGAATACCGAGCCCCAAATCCGTGCTCCCTGCCCTCGAGGTGATTGTGACTCATTCCGAACTACCTAATCAGGAATGGGTGAGGAAAACCAAGTGCAGCAGTCAGGCAGAGTCAGTGGACTAGGTCACGGTCGACTAGGTCACAGCTCGGCAGCGAGGCATTTGCTATGGGCCCAGTTTTTGCTCTCTGGGAGCTTTGGGACCAACAGCAAGTTATTTAACCTCAAGTAGTCTATGTTTTCTCAAAGGTAGAGAGCAAAGCACCTCAAAACCAAAAACAGGATTGTATTTTGAAGGTCAGACATAATGTAGGTAAAATTAATTACAGATTGTTTGGCTCATGTGTCTGACATTCAATAAACAGTACATATTATTATTGACAGTGCTCAATTAGAAATTACTAAGATCAAAACTTCATTTTTCTCTTATACTTTATTTTCAAATTATTTTTAAGTTTTTTTGCCCATCATACACATTCCATGCAATTCAATAATTAAATCATCAGAATTGTACAATTATCACAACATTCAATTATAGAACATTTTTTTCTTCCCTGTACTCATTGTTATCCATGTGATTTTCTTCTTCTTCTTTTTTTTTTTTTAATTTATTTGTTTATTTTAGGCATCATTGCCCTCAGGTGGTGGGAGTAGGAGGCCCAGCCTTTGCTCCTGGGAGCCGGAATTGAACCTCCATCCCAGTGGGCTGCAGTCCCGCGCACAACCACTATGCCACCGGGGCTCAGCCCGTGATTTTCTTCTTGAAAGGCATTTTCCACAAGTCATTATTAGGCTATTATCAAATACATAGAGAAACTGCTTAATTTTTATGAAAGCAAAATTGATATGTTTGATTGATATACCGAACAACAAACCTTTTTTCTTGGTGCCTTGAGTTTGTTGGCCTGTTCCTGGGATTATTTGGGGGCACTTGTTCAGACTGCATCAGCTCCAGTTTCTTAGATATGGTTGAATTTATCAAATTTTAGTTTGTTCTTTATGACATCGGTTCAGAAATGGGTTGTCGTAACAAGCTTTCTTATTTGAATGGGACTTTCTGTATTTAAATCACCCCCATAGTTTAGGCGTGTAAGGAATGACCTGTTGCACAGCTATTCTGCTTCCTCTGCTGTACCAGAGCCTGTTACAAGATCCGCACTCAGACCTTGTCCGTTTCATCTCCACGAATTCCCCATTGTGTTCTCACAGAATGAGCCTCGCGTGTCTGATGTGACACAGAATGAAGAAAGGATGGGTCGTGACAGGGATTACAAAACAACTTCACATGGTGAATGTTTTATCAGAATAAACTGGGTGATTTGCTTAGGGATATAAATCTTTTCATGGAGTTTTCTGAATTGGTTTCCTCCAGACGAAAAAAATCAGAATATATTTCAGCCTGGAACCAAAATTGCATTTTATCAAAGGAGAAGCATCTGCTGCCATGCTTTTCCACAGACATCTCAGCATTCTGCAGTGACCACGGAAGCCCTCTGAAGAACACGGTCTCTCCGTGAGTGATGTCTTTTCGCTGATAGTCCAAAGCATAGTTTGAAATGTGTTCTTCTAAATAATGGCAACAAACATTGTTCGATTCCAATCAGTCACTCCAGGAGGCTAAAGGAAGAACACTGCTAGGGCCAACGAGTCAGTATTGGGAAAGATACACTGCCAAGAACATCAATGGGTGTTGTGTAGACTTGAAGGTGGTTCATTTTCTTTTCGGTCAACAAAATGGCTAAACAAAGTTTCCGCTGGGCCCCAGTAGTGGTTGTGTGCGGGACTGCGACCCACAGGGTTGGCAGTTCAAATCCAGCAGCAGCTCTCCAGGGACCCACAGGGTTGACAGGTCAAATGCAGCAGCAGCTCTCCAGGAGCAAGGCTGAGCTTCCTACGCCTACCAGGGCAGTGATGCCCGGGGGAAAAAGAAAATTTCTACACTAGCCCTTTTTAGGGCTGAGCCCTGGTGGCATATTGGTTATGTGCGGGACTGCGGTCCACTGAGTTCGTGGTTCACATCCAGCAGCAGCTCTCCAGGAGCAAGACTGGGCCTCCTACTCCCACCAGAGGGCAATGATGCTTCCCCCCCCCCCAAACAAAACAAAGTTTCCCTGTTTTTTATGCCTTTAGGGCAGTAGAGTCACACATGAACATTGGGCAAGCAAAAATGGACTTCGAAGGGAATAGCTAGATGTAGTTGGAGGACAAAATGGAACCAATGAGCCCATAGGGCAGAATCACTCTGCTGGTGCTACATTTAAAGCAAGGCCCGAAGAAACAACTTGTACTGTCTTCGAGTAAAGTTGGCTTGCATGAGAAATATCTAGCACATACGTTACCAAGGACTGATCATGGGAAAACTGAAGGCAGGAATTTTTGATGGTCCACAGATCAAGCTGGCAACTTAAAAATTACCCCCATTTCATAGCATCCATAAATGAATGGAATCATGTGCGTGGTCTTCAGTTCTTGTTGGCAATAAGGCAGAAAACGTCACACAATTAGAGGAGATGCTTTTTCTTTTCAATGAGTGAAGCTGTTACCATGATTGTGAAAGTTTACTTTCTGTACATTTAGGTCACTTTCTAGAGAACCTTAGTGACTTACACAAAGAACAAGGTGAAAGAACAAGATATAAAAGCAGGGTTGAGCCCCAGTGGCGTAGTGGTTGTGCGCAGGACTGTGGCCCACTGGGATGGAGGTTCAATTCCAGTTCCACGGAGCAAAGGCTGGACCTCCTACTCCCACCACCTGAGGGCAGTGATGCCCAAAAAAACAAAAACGAAAAGATATAAAAGCAATGGAAGCTAGATAAATAAGGCAGAATGTCCATGTGATAGCAGTCTATTGTTGGAATCTTCTTGTAATGTCTTAGCAGATCCCACTTTTGGAAGTCTTACAAAAGGAGTGTCTGTGTGTTGAATAGCTGAAGAGTTTGTATCAGAAATCTGTGTTTTTCATATGAAATAAGTAGCTTTTATGTAGTACATTGTTCTTTTATGGTTTGCTATATTTCCATCATGCTTAAATCGTAATAATCTAAACACTACATTAAATACCCTGATTCTTTGTGGTGGTGGGAGCAGATTAGTCAGTGGCATATGTTCTGTGTCTCAAAGATGAGAGGTGATAGGGGAAAAGTAGTGCAATTTTGGAATCAGCAAAGAAGTCAAATATACCCAGACACAAGTGTAGTACCTGAGGTACCAAAAATGTGGTGGGCTTTGTTCTTTCAAGAGAGACCAAAAGCAAGTGACATTTAACCTAGGTATGCAAGACTGGTTCAACATGTGAAGGTCAGTGTAATCCACAATAACAACGCCAAGAAACAGCATATGGTAATTATCAATGATGCAAAAGATGTGTTTGATAAAACTGAGCACCAATTTATGGTGCACCTCCACCAAGATAGGAAGAGAACTATCTTGAACTATAATACAAGGATTACAATAAATTATCTAGGGCTAATAATAATATTTAGCAGATAAAAAAAAGAATGCTTCTCCCTTACCCCTAGGTATCAGGCAATGATGTTAGCTGCTGCTTTTCATTGGAAGTTGTAGCCATTACAATAAGGTGATAAAAAGGCATTTTATTGGAAAGAAATAAAACTCTCTATTTGCAGATGAGACTGTATAAACAATATGAAAATTATTTATCTTAAAAGCTCCTTGCTCTAATAAGTGAGTTCAGCAGGGTTGTAGAATACAATTTAAACACATACCTGTAAAACAATCAAATTCTAAACAGTAACAAAATGCAAAATGGAAATTAAAACCAAATTATGAACTAAATTTGCCTCAATGGAAGTTAAAGACACATGTAAGGTTAAAACATGCCTAGATAAGATCTATGTGGTAAAAATTATAAAGGGCTGATTTAAAAAATCAGATGATTTAAATAAAAAGGAAAACATACTATGTTCCTTGATTAGAAGATTGACTGCAATAAAAAATTCTTTCTATGCAAATTTTAAGTTTAGTGCAATTCCCATCAAAATATAACTAGTCAAAGAGTGAGTGACAAAATTTAAAAGTTGTACAAACCAACAGCATATGTAGTGAGCGTAGATTTTTGTTGACGTTGAAATGTTTCTGAAGTACTTCTCGAACACTTCGATCTTCTGAGAGACACTAAAAGTGGGAAGGGGGAATCCAAATAGTTAAGGGACAGTGCAGTTAAAATCTACATGTAATCCTGTGCCTCACTGGTGTATATTCCTCATTAACATTATACATATTTACAATATGGAATAGTTGCTGTTTTACTTGTTGACAACTAAAGCCACAATCCTACTTCTAATCTTTACTTTTATGTACTTGATGTCAATTTCATGATTGGGAGTATAGGGGTGAGTCGAGCCTGTCACTCTGGAGACAGCCATTGAGGCCTCTGTGTGGGCATGGCTTTCTCCTGAGAATTCTGGGAAGTCTCGCGTCATTCCCCAATTGAAGACGAAAGACTTGATTCTCTCGCGGGGAGTCGGTCTACCGACAAAGCCAAGATGACAGCATGCTGATCGATTCTGATTCCTGGAGATTGGAGGAGCTGGAGTAGAGACCACATGGGCTTGCCCTGATGGTGCCAAATATTGGGGCCAAAGAAGCCACGTGGAGACTCCTGCCAGTGCTGAGATACTTGGGAGGCTACGGGGGGATCCCTGACAGCGCTGAGATGCTTCTACTGCCACTGGACACTCAAAACTCTGTCCCCACTGGCCTGTGATTGTCCTGGTGTCATTGCACGTGCTTTGTAAGTCGGAAGGAGACTTTATAGACTGGTATCAGACATATGGGCTAATATCGGACTTGGGACCTTGGACTGGACTGGGATGGATGTTTTCTCAATGTTCCATTTCTCTTGTATATAAATCTTTTCCTTATATCCATATGTGTACCCAAACTAACACACGTTAATTTTAAACACAAAGATAACCCACATACTTTGTTCCGCCATAATCTCTATTCCCAAAAGGGAAATACTCTTTTACTAATACTAATAGAATAAACAAAATGCAGCACAACACACAACAGAGAAGAAAAGTTATTAGATACCTGAGGTAACAAGGTAGTATTTGGTCAATGTATGGGCAAAAGCGAGTAAACCTTATGAGCTAAAATGCAAAATAGGGAGGAGCATTTGTTGGAAGACGCCGCATAAGCAATGTGAGAAGAAGGCATATTAAAGAAGAGCAGCTATGCACCCTTGAGTTTCAATTCTAGGAAAAAGATTGTATGGCGATACACAGGCAAAACATCTAACTAGATACAATGCAATTATTTACACAAGAGAAAAAAATGGTCCAAATTAGTAGGAGTGGTGCACAGATGACACGGATAGAAGATCTATCAGATAAATAATCACCCAGTGGGAGGCAGAGGAGAATGAAGTAGGTGAGAGGTACAGAAGGGGGAACTTACAAGATGGTCTCAGGAGGGATGGAAAGTCCCTGTGAGACTTTCCTGTAAGGTGTGAGAACTGAAGTAAGTCAGTGCTGGGTTATCCATAGTTAAGACGCAAGTTGAATGACAGCAGGAAAGCAAGAGACCAGGAGAAACATACTAAAGACTAGAAGAAATAGAGAGTAGAAATTTTCAAGTAGTAGTGCTGAATAATGTTAACTACTTTGTAAAATTAAAATAAGATCTACTTTTAGAAAAGGCACGGTTGTGGTAACTTGGACTCAATAGAGTATTCAGAAAAAGCAGTTTCTAAGAGTCAAGTAACTGCAAAGAATTAGGACAGAATGACAAGTGAGAGTCAGTTGGTTTTGAGAGTTAGATAAATTAAGAATGAACTAAGCCAGAAGAGTTTAAGAAAAAGGAGGTGGATCTATTTTAAAAATTCATTGGTAAGGACTAAGAATTATTTCTTTGGTAGGAAGGATAGTAGTAATGGTATAAGAAAATGAAACCTGGCATTTTTTCTTTTCTAGAGCTAGAACTCTTACTGTTTCCAATAAAGATGCAGATTGAAAATCGGGATGAAGTTTTAAGTTCTTAGTGAATACATTATCCTCGCTAGGAGCCTCACTCCCTAGTTATTGTCTTTTGTTATCGACGTTTTAAAGTTTGCTGTTACCACATATGTTTTCATCATAAACATAAAAAGTCTAAGAATTATCTAGAAAGAACAATGTGCAAGAAATCAGTAAGCTTAAAAAGCACAAGGGGTATAGGGGGAAAGCAACTAAATGCATAAATTCCTGGAGCAAGGTTGAGGCACTCTGGCAGGGCTCAGACCCAACCCAGGCATACATGATAGCCAACTAAAAATTAGAAAAAGGAGGTCTGAGCCCTGGTGGCATAGTAGTTGTGTGCAGGACTGCGGCCCACAGGGATGGACGGTTCAAATCCAGCAGCAACTTTCCAGGAACAAGGCTGGGCCTTCTCACTCCCACCAGGGGGCAGTGATGCCCACAAAAATAAGTAAATAAATAAATAAAAATTAGAGAAAGGGGGGCGGGGAAAGGACATGGGTAGAGGCAGAAACAGGGCACTAACCCACCCACATTGATGGTACCCTGTATGTCTCCACAGCAAAGGGAGAGAAGGACCACATTTCAACCTGATGTGCCAAGACCTGAAGGCCACATACTGGCATTAAGCAATGAACCAAAGGAGCTACATGAACCCCTCTCCAGAAGAATGCACTACTCAGAGGAGAGCACAGGGTCTGCTCAGAGGATATGGGGACCAACTAAGACGGAAAGAGATTTAGAGAGAACCATATCCTGGCCCACCAAGTCCTAAGGATGATGTTCCTACTAGGAACAGCCCATGCCCACAGCAAAGGTCAACAGGCAGACCTGGACTATTCATAAGCTTTGTCTTCTTTTCATGTATGTATGTGTGTGTTTATATATATATGTATATATACACACACACACACATATATAAAATGATTGACAGGCTAGGGCTGAGCCCCGGTAGTGTGGTGGTTGTGTGCGGAACTGTGGCCCACTGGGATGGAGGTTCAATTCCAGCAGTGGCTCCACGGGAGCAAAGGCTGGGCTTCCTACTCCCACCACCAGAGGGCAGTGATGCCCCCCCCCCCCAAAAAAAAAAAAAAAGATTGACAGGATAAACAATCCTGAGGTGTAAACAATGGGACCAACCTGTCCAAGGGATGTGGGATCAGGCGACGTGGGCAAAAAGGAAGGGGGAAGGCCACAAACCCAGGGATAAGGAAACAAGTAACCTAAAATCGAAGGTGAGGAGGGCATAGAATGCCTGGTGGGGTTTGATCGAGTGCAATGTAGCCGAGAGGAATTATTGAAAGCTGAATTATTTTGTTCTAAAACTTGGCAATTCTGTGATGCCCACCTTTCCTGACATAATCACTGAAGACAAACTGGGTATATACGCAAATGTAGTGAAGAAAGTTCATGGTGCCCAGCTATTAAAAGATAAGAGTATCTGGGGGTCTTAAAGGCTTGAAGATAACAAGCAGTCATCTGGCCTTGGTAGGTAGTAACAAATCCCACATGAAAGAAGCACACTGGCCTGTGAAATCATGAGGTGTCATAGGATCAGGTATCAAAAGACCCAAAACAGCTGAGCCCCGGTGGCGTAGTGGTTGTGCGCGGGACGGCGGCCCACTGGGATGGAGGTTCGATTCCGGCTCCCAGGAGCAAAGGCGGGGCCTCCTACTCCCACCACCAGGGCAGTGATGCCTAAAAAAAAAAAAAAAAAAAAAAAAAAGACCCAAAACAATCAGTTATATTATGCAAACAAGGTGGGGGAGTGAAGTCTCAAAGCCCATCTATAGACAACTGGACATTCTCTCCCAGAAGGGTCACAAGGCAGGGACAAGCCACCCAGAGTGCAATATAGTACTGATGAAACATACAATATTCCTTTAGTTCTTGAGTAGTTCCCCCCTCCTCCTCCATTATCATGATTCCAGTTCTACCTTTCAAATGCGGTTAGACCAGAGCATGTATATTAGTATGGGTAAGAGCTCTCGACACAGGGAATCCAGGACAGATAAACAGGAGTAGCGATACCATCAGAGTAGGGGGAGAACAGGGGGAGATAAGGGGAACTGATCACAATATATAACAACCCTGCCTCCACACGCAGGGTGGCAAAAGACAGAAACAAGGGTGAAAGGAGACAATGGATGGTGTAAGATATGAAAATCATGATAATTTATAATTTATCAAGGGTTTATGAGGGTGGGAGGGTGGGGAAAGGGGAAAAGTGAGCTGATACCAAGGTTTCAGTAAGAAATGTTTTGAAAAGGGTAATTGTAACATATATACATATGTGCTTGACACATGGATGTATGGATTGTTTTTAAGAGCTGTAAGTAAGTGCCCCCCATAAAATGATTTCTTAAAACAAGTAAAATCTTAAACTAAAAACTACTTGTAATTCTTCCAATTTTCAAGATGTATTAAATTTTTAGAATATGTGGCCAAATACCACAGAAGAATTGGAGTCCTGGTTCTTATTGGCTCTTATTATATCAAGTATCCTAAAATAGTTTCATAAAAGTACTTATTAAGGGTTAGGGTCAGGGTTAAAAATAATACATATTAAGAAAAAATTGACACATTAAAAAATTTCTTTATACCAAAATAAACTCATATTAAATTGTTACAACAAGTCTGAGACTAAATTTGAGACTGGGAATGGTAAGACATCAATCTGAAGAAAGCTCATAAGCATGAATTCTCCATTGAAGCAATTACATAAACATCCAGTTTATGGGGAAACTTGTGTGTACAAATGGTGACATCACTCATGCTTTATAGAGTTTTGTAGAGAAATAAAGATTTCTATCTTTTACTTTTTATCTTTCAATTCTATTTTTTCACAAACATTTTTGAAATCTCCTTGTAGATGGAGTAAATCAAGAATACTTGGCAAAAAATTTAGTGAAATATTTTAAAAAACTGATTGTTAAAAAAAATTTTTAATGAGCCTTCAAAGGGTTAACCTTTCTACATTCTGCCTTCCTACTAACCTCTACATTTTCAGTGCTGACTCCAATTTCCCTTTTTCCCTGAAAGCTTTCATACCTGCCTGTTTCCATAATTACTTAATTGCTCAAAAACAAACAATAAAAACCCTCTAAAGTATACGTAGGTGAGTCATTTGAAAAATTAAGATACCAGAAAACTAACTAACTTTTCTCATTAAAAAAACGGGGTGTGGGCTGAGCCCCGGTGGCTTAGTGGTTGTGCGCGGGACTGTGGCCCACTGAGACAGAGGTTCAATTCCAGCAGTGGGGCTGGGCCTCCTACTCCCACCGGAGAGCAGTGATGCCAAAAAAAAAAAAAAAAATGGGGTGGGAGAAGTTTTATAACTTTATTTAGATAGTAAATGATTAGGTCTTATTCACATTGACTGCCTATGGCTTTTTAAAAAATTTTTTAATTTTAAATAATGGTGACAGGCATGTAGATAACCAGTGCATAGAGCTGCTTTGGTGAATCTTCATCCTCATTCTGTTTTCTGGACAGCCATTCATGGACATGGAGTGGGACATTCCGGATCCCTTTGGCTCAGAAAGCTCTGCTACTCGTGGTGTGGATTTGTACATCTAGTGTTCCCATCTCCTTCCTGGCAAGTTTCTGAATCTGAAAAACTTTTGGAGGCTAGGCAGTTCCTTTGAGATATATAATTCTCGTTGTAGACACTTGTCTACATTGCCAAGCTGAGCTCAAACTGATGGGGAAAAATAACAGAACTCGTCAACACAAACTCTAGTGTTGCTAGTTCCTTCTTAACTGTAAGACATCCAAAAAAGATGACAGAATTCACTCCTTTTCATTCTTACCACTTGCCCTCTGAATCTAGGCTATGACCCCCCAAGGCAAACTCACTGCTGCTGGATCAATGCAGATTCACAGCACCTCTACAGGACAGGGGACAACAGGCCTGTCACTTCCTGAGACTGCCACTCTTCCGTCTCTCTCCCACTGCGTGAGCTGATGGTCTTCAACCGAGGTCCCCCTGCCCATTGCAGCCACACGTGCAACCACTCTGTCAGCGAGGCTCCTACATCTCGGCTCTAGAGTTTGCGACAAGCAAAGGACCACAATACTGGGGGATAGCCACCATTCTCCCACACGGTTATCAATTTCTGAGGAAGACCAAGTTATTTGTCACTAGTAACTCCTTTCATCTTTTTTGGCACATTACAAATGCAACATCACTGCAGAAGGAATGAAGGATGGCTGATGGCACAGTGCACGTGAGCGATGTAGTCATCTTAGGGATAGCTAGAACAGAGATGGAGACAACAAAAGCCTTGGGAAAGGGCAAAATTTAAATTCTATAAAAGACTGCTTCGAACTGAGCCCCGGTGGCGCAGTGGTTGTACGCGGGACTGCGGCCCACTGGGATGGAGGCTCAATTCTAGCAGCGGCTCCACAGGAGCAAAGGCTGGGCCTCCTACTCACACCGCCAGAGGGCAGTGATGCCCCCCCAAAAAACAAAAAAAAGATTGTTTCATCTACACAAAGGTAAATACTGTACTCGATGTTTTGAAGACAGGAGTTTCAAGATGAAAATCTACAAGGCACTAAAAAATGGATACAGGTGAAGCCTGGGATTCCTGTTGCAGATCTGGGTGAGAACAACTTGGGAACGCCAAGTAGAAATAAAGTATTACTAAATATTGCAACCTAACTATTAAATACAGTTCAAACAAAAAGTTGCTTTAGCTAAACCAATTATCTGAATCAAGATTAAGGGAGAACCCCTATCTAAGTTAGGCATTTCTATAATGATGTGTCATTAAAAGTAGAGGAACAATAAGGAATTAGCAACTAAAACAAAGTGGTTAACGAAGGATAGTAATGTTTGATCTGTATGAACACAGAACACACTTAATATGTATAGAAGGTATGAAATCTATCTACCAAATAGACGCTCTATAGTAAAAGGAGGGAGGATAAACATGAATACAAAGTTAAGTCAAAAGGTACTGCTACTACGGTTTTAGTGAATACATGTGTGGGTTTATTCCTGACAAAACCAGTTTCAACATGCTTCTGTCATCATAATTTCACTGGTCTAAGTCTTCTTGATAATGTCTAAAAAATGATGCTTTTTGTGCAGGAGAAAATGATTTGTCATAGATAATATAAAAAATTTAACAAAATCAAGTTCCCAAATCACTGAAGCTTTCTGCAGCAACTTCCTAAGAAATGTTGGTCCCAAATCAAATAATTTTTAGATGGATCAGTGGTTTAAGGAAGAGAGGCCTACTATTGTTTGCAATGAATGAAGAAACACTGTACTTGGTTCTTCCTTTGACAATGTGAGAATGCTTGAGGGGAAACCCTACTCCATGCTCCCTACACTCCCAGACAGACTGAATTCCCAAAGCTTAACTATAAGGAGGAATTTAAGAGATATAAAATTTTAACTGTCTTTACACACACACACACACACACACACACACACACACACACACACACTGTTTCTCTCTCTCTCTCTCCAGCTTTATGCCACAGTAACATTAGAAGCTTTGTGTAAATTTTCATTGCTTTCAAATGGTAGAGCAAGACATATAAATTACTTTAAAATTATTTCCTTTGTTCAAATTACCTGAACATTCTCATTCCACTTCTCAGCAAAAAGCTTGTCTGGAAATTCTACAGGTAGAGATAGTTGTTCTTTAAATATTTTAAGATATTGTGGAAAAGCAAAAGAATTCATTAAGTGTATCTGCCGGTGTGAAAATCGTGACTTCACTCTTTTTTCTAGGAGTTCCAAAATATCCTTAAAAACACAAACAGAACCTCCTATAAGATGCATGTTACAAAACACTGAACAGTATCTCACTTCTCACCTGCAACTAGTGATTTTTAATATGTAGCACACAATGAAGCATTGCAAGGAAATCTGGGGTGAGAGTAGACGAAGAAAGTGGGGGAGGGGATACAGAGAACGCCATAGTATCAAAAACAGTGTGGGGAGGACAGCAGAAAGATAACTTGGTAATATCTGGAAAGTAAAAAGTCTGGACATAAACTTTTCAGAAATCAAGGTGGGAGGGAAGAATAACAGATGAGATCTAAGATGGCAACGTAGGCATATGTGTATGGGAAGAGAGGATTTGTACCACTCATTTCACCAATATTTCAATAGCAAAGCTCATGTTCTGACAATAAAGTCAGGTAAAACATAAAAAGGACTGAGGAACAGCTTCAGCACATGCAGCTTTCATCAAGTCATGTGACAGTGACCCTGTGGCCATAGTGAGAGGCACTCTCAAATTCCACAAGCACCAAAGAAGCCTGACACACACAATCCATTTCTGGAGATGCCTATTTACCAAGAAAATGAGTAATATTTTTCTTTTTTCTTTTTTGGGGCGTCACTGCCCTCTGGTGGTGGGTGTAGGAGGCCCAGCCTTTGCTCCTGTGGAGCTGGAATTGAATCTCCATCCCAGTGGGCCGCAGTCCCGCGCACAACCACTACGCCACCAGGGCTCAGCCCGTGAGTAATATTTTTCATTTATTTTCGGTACTTTCAAAAAATGTAAAAAAGGCAAACGCATAAAAACATTATTAGCAATTCTCATAAATTTGTGGTAAAATTATTTAATGGTCCTATTTACTTGGCTGGTGTATTTTAATTTGTGTGATTCTACAGGAAAAGGGGAGATATTACTTTATAAGTTAATTTGGGCTAGAGCACTTACCGATACTTAACAACAGCAAAAAATTCACAGGACTAAAGTAGCCCCTATTGTTCTCAAGCATTTATAGTCCAGTCGGTTGACTGTTAAGTCTGATTAAAACATCAAGAATATCAATGATTTGGGGTTATTGTTTTTTTTAATTATATAACTTTCTTATTTTCTCAACTGAAGCTGAAAAGTGGAATAAATAAACCAGACATTGGCGAAAGACGTCAGAAAAAGTAACAAACAGAATGACCTATAAAACTGGCGACTCGAGCTGAGCCCTGGTGGCATAGGTGCTGAGTGTGGGACTGCGGCTTGGAGGTTCAAATCCAGCAGCAGCTCTCCAGGAGCAAGGCTGGGCCTCTTACTCCCACCAGAGGGCACTGATGCGCCCCCCCCCCCCACGAAAAAAAAAAACCCAAATGGAGACTCTAAATAATTATGCCAGAATGCTCTATTATAACTGATTTTTAAAATTAATATTTAAAATTACAAAGACTTACCAATCTACATGTAAGACCAATAACTGCAAGTGGAGTCTGTGCAGACTGAGAAATATCAAAAAGATTATAGAGAAGTGTTTGGTTTTTATGATGAGCAAAAAGATCAAATTCATCTAAAATGAAAACCACTGGGCAACTGCTTGTCCGGTTTCCTATGATAAAAGACAGGTCTACATTAACAGGCAATTATGTGAATCTTTCTTAAATCTCAACACAGTTTACCCCTATTAGTCTTTAATAGTTTGATTAAAACATTAAGAATATCATATAAATGACTTGAGGTCTATTTTTTTTTTAGTTCTGTGAACCTAATTATTTTCATTACAAAACTGACAAAGATTTTTCAACACCTAAATAAAATTAAATTTAAAGAAAATCATCAGTAACTTGAGAATAAAACTATTTATTCCAAACAGATTTGTTGGTAGAAAAGAAGACAAGATCTTCCTAAAGAAATAACTTTTATAATCATTGGTCACATGAAGTTGAAGTTCAACCAAGGAAACTTTAGCTCTAAGCACTTTTAATATTTTAATACTACGGGAAATTTCAACATGAGACTTTTCTAACTCTCACTTACTCATGGCCATAGTCAATTCTGACTGTTAGTGTAACCTGAGAGGCCACAGTAGAAATGCCCCTGCCAGCACTGAAGCTACAGCTCAGGGGAAAGGGTGCACCTGATCAGAACACACAGGAACAAAGAAGAGGGAAGGAGAGAGAGTATAACACATTCTGGCCCACACTAAGCCCTGAAGATGCTATTCCTGCTCAGAACAGCCAATGCAGAGAGGACTATAGGGCTGGCCCCACCATGAGACACGACTTCCCTGACTGACTCATAGCGTTATGGGGGACAACACTGGAGACACACGCAGTGCAGGAACTATGCCTCCTTTGACCCCACCACACTGGGGTGAAACACTAAGGGCATGTAACAGAACAGCAAGGGGAGCAAAGCAAAGAGGTCCCCCAGGAATAACAAAATTATACTGGGGCCAGGATATGGCACCCTATTAGAGTCTACTGGAAAACACTCCTAAAGGTCAACAAACAGACCTAGAACTATTTATAGGTTTTTCTTATTTTGCTTTTGGTTTGCTTTGTTGTTGTTGGTTTGTATTGCTTTGTCTTATTTTTGTGCTTATTATTGTATCTGCATGTCTATTTAGGTAAGATGGACAAGATAAACAATCTGGAAGAGAAAACAATGGGAGAAGGGGAGAAGGGGAAATGGGAGGGTGTCAACAAACCCAGGAAAAAGGGAATAACAAGTGATCTGAAATCAATGGCAAGGAGGGTATAGAATGCCTGGTGAGCCTTGATCAATCACAATGTAGCCAAGTGGAATTACTGAAACAGGACAGATAAACCCCTTAGAACCGATCAGAACGATCTACATAGAACCCCTTCCCAGGGGGATGGACAAAAAAAAGTGGGCAAAGGCAAAACAAATGAATAATTTATAAGTTATCAAGGGTTCTTGAGGGTGGGAGAGGGGGAAAATGAAAGGGCTCAAGTAGAAAGGCAATGTTTGAAAATGACGATGAATACATGTACAAATGTCCTGACACAATGGTTGTATGCATGGATTGTGATAAAAAGCTGTAAGAGTCTCCAATAAAATGTTTAAAAAAAGAAAAGAAATGCTTCTGCACTTCTAATTCCAACACTATAAATCATTACAGGAAATGTCTGCCTCATCTTTCTCCACTGGAGTGCTGGCGGGTTTGAATCGCCAACCTTGTATAGTTCAGCAGTTCAGTGTGTGTAAGAAACTAGCTTAGCGTAAGTAGCAATACTGCTTTAGGGGCAAGGCTTTAAGTCTGCACAAAAAAGAAACAAATCTGTGAAAGGAAGACTTACTTTCACCTGACTTATTTCACACAATAAGAGAAATTTTTTAATACTGACACAAAATCAAGGGCTGTTCAAAAGTCTAGAAGTGACTGCGGCCCACTGGCTTGGCAGTTCAAATCCAGCGGCAGCTCTCCAGGAGCAAGGCTGGGTAGCTCCCATGGTCACCAGAGGGCAGTGATGCCAAAAAAAAAAAAAAGGTCTAGAAGTAAACCCCTATAACAGACATTGATTTTGATAAAGAGAACACACAGACTAGGGAAAATATTTAGAAAAGGACTAATTCCTAAAGGATTAATCTCATAATCTATAGAAAATCTCATCTCAAAAATAAAAATACAAATAACCCAAATAAAAACCAGCACAAGATGTGAATGATCAATTTACTAAAGATGACATAAAAAAAAAAAAAAACAACATCAAGGTTGCCAATCATGTTAGCAATATGAAAAATACAAATTAAAACAATGAGATATCACCTCACACTGATATTCTTAGCACATTAACAAGAGAAAACAAAACAAAAGAAATGCTGAAGACCGAGTGGGGAGATCGACATGCTCGTACATTGCTGGGGGGCTGTAGAATTGTATAATTGCTATAGAAATCAGAATGGTGATTCTTTACAGATGAAACGTAATACTTTGTGAGCCCACAATCTCTCTAGTGGGTGTAGACTCTAAAGAATTAAAGAACACAACATGAACAGACACATGTAAATCTATGTTTACTGCACCAATTTTCATAATAGCAAAAAAAAAATGAAGACAACAAAAACATCGATTACAGAGGAATGGATAAACAAATTCTGGTACATTCACACAATGGAATATTATGCAACAACTAGAAACCATCACAACTCACTTAAACACCCTAAGACATGGATCAACTAGAGAATATCATACTAATTTGTTAGTCAATTTTATAGAGATAAACATTTAATGAAATCTTTAAAGGGGAAAGAAAAAGAAAAGTGATTTTCACATCAAAAGACATGACTTTGAAGACTATTAGGAGGGCAGGACCAGGGAGAGGGAGAGGGATGGGACAGGAAATTCAGAGGTTGGAAAGGAGAAGAACCACATTAAAGGGAGGCTAGGTGAACAAGATACCATTACTGATTTGATTTGATGGGCTGTGTAAGCATACACAATGTTTTTCTTTAAAAACCAACATATAGGATGAATAAAGTTAAAATTTTAAATATTAAATGAAATTGAAGTGTCTAGATTTCTTACCATTCAGAACTAAACATTGGATTGAGTGGCTAAAAAGATTCTTCAGTGACACAAAAGTTCATTTCAACCCAAGGGAAAAAAGGGAAAAAAAAGTTTTGTCTTTTTGTTTTTTTAACAAAATAGTTTATAATACCAAGGGGAGAGGTATGATTTATTTCTAGTTGGATCCTCATTTATGCTTTAAAATAAATAAGATCAAAGTAACCTAAAAAAAATATAGGAAAACATACATAAATGGTTAATAATTTGAAGGAGTAAAAAAATTTTCCAGAACAAGGTGACCATTTAAAAACAACGTTTACTCAGCGGAAAAGTTCAACACAAATTTTAAAAGAGAAAAATATGTATAAGAATTCCTACATAAGAGCTTCCTAAGGCTGTCACTCAGATTCTAAATGCTGGCTGCCTCAGAAGCAGGAGCTGTCATATCCCTTGTCTCACCATTGCCATCAATAAAGACTTTTTAAGCTATATATATAAAAAATAAAAGGAATTGCTATACACAAGATACAGCTAAAATGAGTACAAAGTATCAGTAGGAATACGTAATACCACTGGCCAATAAATATACAAAATGATCACACAAAAACAAACCCCGTTGTCCACATAATTCAACCCATAGTGACCTTTTAGGAAAAAGTAGTCCTCACAGGCTTTCCAAGAGTACCGTTTCATGTGGAAGCTGACTGGCCCCTGTTCTGCTGTGGAGAAGCTAGTGGGGTCAAAGCTGGCTTTAAGCATTCAACAAATGCCTTACCACCGAGGCACTGGAGAGCACATGAACTTATCAAAAACACGCACATTAAATCACACTCATTATTTCCATTAAATTGCCATATGTGAATTGCATTACTATAGTTTTTGAAACTGTGAAAAAGATACTCTTAAATGTGCTTAGAAAGTGAACTGAAAAGTTTCTAAAGTAGTTTGGTAATATTTCTAACTTTGAATGTGTATCTATTAACCTAAAATTTTACTCATTAAAATATACTTCAGAAATACGGAATAATCTAAGCATTCCTTCTTAATTATAAACATTCAAAACAAAAGCTCAGAGCTGCTCTCTAGCTAGTAAATGACAGTATTTCATAAAATGGAATATATGAAAATTCACAAAAACGATGATGCAGGTGTTAGCTGATATGGAATTATGCTGAACACATACTAATAAGTGAACAGATCATACGCAGTATATAAATATATATAAATCAATGATATGCTTCAGGTAATTAAAGATGAAACATAATATGTTACAATACTGAGATTATAGGCTTTTTCTCTGTATTTTGGGGATAAAAGTATGTATTTTATAATAAAGAACATATATTATACATACTCGAATATAAGCCGACCTGAATATCAGCCGAGGCACTTAATTTTACCACAAAAACTTCATTAAACATGTGCTGGAAAACTCGGCATATACTCGAGTATCCATGGTATTTAACAATGAAGAATAAAATAGGATGAAAGCAAATATTTTGATAATTCTAGATATGTTAGTATTTACCTTTTCTTAAAGCTTCCAGAAGAAATACAAGGTTTTCAGCAAAGCTTCCCTGAAACGCAACAACAAAAAAGAATGCCATGACTACAAGTTCAATAAAAGAAATAATAAAAGATGGCTGTCAGCCTCCTAACACACTGTATCTATGAGGCACTAGCCTAGCTTGATTTGGGCCTAAATATTTCCTAGTTTGCAATCTACAATAAATATGCAGAAAAGTTCATTGATGTTGAATCAGCTCCAACCCATGATGCGCCCACGTGTGTGTCGAAGTTGTATTCTGGCGGCTGATTTTAGACGTAGGATTGCCAAATTCTTCACAGAGGCCTGTGGGTGGGCTTGAATTTCCAATCATTTTGTGAGCAGCCAAATGTGTTAACCATTTGTGCCACGCTGGATGCATTGTTGAGAATGGGATGTACTTCCGTTGGAAATTTTTCCTTTCCGAACCAAATCTGTACATATATTAACTTTAAAATAGTTCTCAAAGAAAATGAGAAATTAGATACTATAATAATATATCTCTATTCAAATCAGTGATTCTCTATTCAAAAGCATATTTCAGAATTTATATTTACCATATCAAATTTGACATCACTTTCTTGGAATATGGACAAAATATTTTTGGACAAAACTTAAAAATTCTAGATGGAAGTAGAGTAAGTAGCGATGCAGTATCTAGATAGGTAGCTTGTGGGTATAGACCCTATTTAAATTGCTTTTCAGTAACACCTTTACTTTTCACTTCATTCAAAAATTTTTACAACACTGTCATTTTAAAATATGTGAATTTGAATATGCGGGAAAAACCCCACTTGTTTATGTCCCCAAGAGAAACATCATTGCTGTTTCTCAGTTACAAAAACAAAACAAACTGATATAAGCTAGCACAGTAGGCTTGCAGTTTCAACATATTTTTTGATGATCTCATGCTATGTCACCAATATAATTACCAAGGTATGGTGGGAATTCACAATTTTAAGAACTCCTTTGAGAGACATGTGGGCAATCAGTGGTTGAAGTTATTTAAAGGTTGCGCGTGGTAGGTCTTTTTGGGAAAAAAACACTATGGGAAGGCATCGGCAAGAGAAGTTGATGTTTTCCGCTCCCTTCAAAGATTTATAGCCTTGTGCACTTTAGGGGAACCCCCTCCTCTGTCCTATACAGTCACTGGATCAGAATCAACATGATGATTGTTGTGAGTTACGGTCTAGTCAATTCTGACTCACAGCGAAACTACATACAACAGAATGAAACACTGTCTGGCCCTGTTTTGTTCTTACACCTGCATAGTATAGGAAAACAGAAAAGCTCTATAGTGAATCTAGTTTCTTTTCTTTTTTTTGGGGGGGGGGGGGGGGGGCATCACTGCTCTCAGTGGTGGGAGGAGGAGGCCCAGCCCCACTGCTGGAATTGAACCTCCGTCCCAGTGGGCCACAGTCCTGCGCACAACCACTACGCCACCGGGGCTCAGCCCTAATCTAGTTTCTTCAAGTCCAGTCTTAGCCATTTCATAACCTTAATACCAAAGCCTCCTGCCAGCTAGTTGACTCAGGCTCATTGTCAGCCTACAGAACAGAGTGCAACTGTAGCTTTTCAGGGGCTGTAAATCTTACAGTAGTCGATAGCCACACCCTTCTGAAACGAAGCAGAGCCACCCAGTACTTACCCCATTGCACAACCAGGCACCCGTCTATGAACCTTTGTAACTGAATTAAGCACTGAGAATCTCAGGTGTCTAAGTTACGCAGTAAAGTTAAGCTAATAATCTCTGTGTGATACTTATGAGAACAATAGGAAACAACTGTGTCTTTTATTACTTCACATGATTTTATTATGAATATGTCCATTTAGGATTTGTTAGAAACCCCTATACCACATCAACTGGAAATAAAAACTCAAATTAAGTCTGAAAAGTCAGAAACTTCCCTTGAGTAAGTATGCTCCTAGGTTTGACACATTCTAACTATAGGTAGAACACTAAATTTAACAAAGTATTTTGAACTTTAAAAAAAAGCAGATAAAAAAATAAAAAAAAAAACCAAGCAGATTATGGTAGAACATATAATTGATTTAAGATTCTACATGTAAGGATTGAAGAATGCAATTCCTAAATGCCTTTACACCTAGGAGGCTTAGGAAACATTGGCTATGTCACTGCACTAAGAGGACACATTTGAGAGATTATTCTTTGTATGATCATAAGTACTGCAAAACGAACTCAGAATGTATCCTAGCCCTTTAGATAAGTAGGAGAACAGAGTCTTTCATTATGAAAACCAGAGCAACTCCAAATGAAATACTTTGTGCTTCCCTTAAAGGATATAAAGTAAGGTGAGTTAAAAGTGTAAGAAATGACAGAAATATTATAAATCATACAGTCTGAAGTCGAAGAAGGGAATAGTGCTAGAGCCTCAATTTTGAGAATCTGGTTTGCAGAACTATGGATGACAGTGGGAGCCCAAGATACATTTATGGGAACTGCATAGGAAATAAGCCTCTAGTGATTTCCCTCTACCTATATTAGAGTGACGGGGGGAGAGTGGTCAGAATGCGCTGGAGGGATGACCACAGAAGATCAGAATGATAACCTTACTTGAACTAAAAAAAACCTTGTCAATTGAGCCTCACTCTGATGTATGTTGGGTCTGATGTGGTTTTCATCATTTTCTGTATTTTGTTGTTTTTGTTCATAACAGAGTCTATCTCAGATGTGTTATGTCATCGAAGTTACCCTCTTGATTTTTTGTTATGTGTTTTTCAGTATATAAAACCCAGGACTGATGAACCTATAGGATATAGGTCTCTGTGGCATACAGAGGTGGGGTAAAGGGAGCTGAGGTCAAGGAGTTCAAGAAGGAATGTGTTGAAAATGATTGTGGCTGCAATTGTATAATACTGCTTGATGTTCTTGCACTATGGGATGATCTGTACTAACTCCCAATAAAATGGTTTTGAAAAAAATAAGGAATGCTTTAAAGTACATATAGTCACACAGAAATTATTTTTATTATTATTTTGATGTTCACAAATAAAACTGTCCTAACAATGTAGCAAGAATAGTTTCTAAAAATACATTTAATAGGAGGTAATTGACATCTGTACAGTACACATTGCCATCTAACTGAATTTATTTTTTAAATAGAAATAATCGTTAATAGTTTTTTTAGAATAACCCCTATGAACTATGATAAAATAAGGCCAACCTAAGGAAATACCTGGAAGTTAGATCCAGGTGCCACGATGGACACCTAGGAAATGACTGAGGAAACAATTAAATTAGAAATCGTGGCTCCATATGTAACACTACTCCCTTTCACCAAAGGGACCAGCAAAGACCAGCAAACGAACTCTGTGATATTTTATTAGGTGCCATCAAATCTTTTCTGGTTCATAGCAATCCCATGAGCAACAAAAATAAAATGGTGAATGAATGTTAAGTTCGAGGCCACTGTTGCAGTCACTATGTCAATACATGTTCAGGAAAATCTTTCTTGTTGTACGTGTGTAGACCTTCTATGTCTCCAAATATTATGGCTTTTTCCAGATACTAGTCTTTATTGACAACGTGTCCAAAATATGGAAATGTCAGCATCAATTTGGAATCTCTGAAACCTTTTTTAACTTTCAAAAGATAAGAATATCTACTTAAAGCAAGCTTTACTTTGAAGCTTATTAAAAACAATGGTGATGATACTTACAAAAACTTTATCTTCGACTACGTTTTCCAGATTTAACTGCCTTGTGATTTCCTTTAAAGCAATTTTATCATTGATCTGCAGCAGTCCTAAAATAAGACCCATTTAAAAGTAGTTAATTAAAATGAAGCATATATTTGATGGGATGTAGATTGTTTCCCAGCATGCCCACTTTCCAATATTTTCTATACTTAACTAGACAGAAGTATCAAAAGCGTATGAACTTACATTATTTCATTTTAAAAAGTCACAAATGAAGATATTTGGTAAACTCATGGAACTATCCTCTTTGAGGATAGTATTATTATTTTTTTGGGGGGGCATCTCTGCTCTCCCCTGGTGGGAGTAGGAGGCCCAGCCCCACTGCTGGAATTGAACCTCCGTCCCAGGGGGCCACAGTCCAGCGCACAACCACTACACCACCGGGGCTCAGCCCCAAGTACTTTTTTTTAAATATAAAAAGAAGGCAGCACAGACCTCTTATGGGCTTTATTTGATTTTTTAATTATTAAAATTATAGTGTAAGATATGATAAAGATCATTAAACATGGATACAGTTTCACCAATCTAACTATTCTTTTAATTTATAACTTAAAAGAGCACAAATGCTTTTGGATATTTAAACATACTGAAATGAAAACATTCTGTTGAGGCTTGAACTGTGCCCCCAAGTAAATGTGTTCTAAATCCTAACCTAATCTTGGTGGATGTATATGTTAACTGTATATCAGGGTAGAGTGTGTCATAAGCCAATCATCTCTGAGATATAATATGGTCATATTAGGCAAGCAGAGATGGAAGATAGATTTCATACCCCATTGAGATTGCCAAGGAAGTAACAGAAACTGAAAGAAGTTTAAGATTTCCCTCTAGTGTGGACATAGAAACTTCTTGAGTTGGCACTCTGTGAGAAAATATGTTTCTGTTCATTAAAGTCACCAATTTTGTTGTATTTCTATAATACCAGCAATAGATAACACAGAAAAATGAATGTGCTTTAAGAGTATAGGAAGACTACATGGTTTGTACTACTTGTAATGACAAAATGAAAATACACTTACCGTTTAGGTGAACTTGTAGTATATTTCCACTTACATCTTCTATTGCCATGAGTTCTTGTAAAGCATGATTTACTAACTAAATGAAAATTTATATGACAATTAACAGTAATAAAAGACAAAAAGAACATTTTCTATTTTAAATTAAAAATACGAAGAACAGTCTAAGACTAACTTTTTAAATTAACAAGTACATTATCAGACTCTTTTATAAGAAGTTTAAGTACAATAACTCATATCTGACTCTCTTTAATATTCTGCAGTCATGACTTGTGTCATACTCTTAATCATCTTGTCAAACTTCTAATAAATCTTAAAAGTAACTTAAATTGTATAAGGAATTATTTTTCTGGAAGTCAAGAAAACTATAGTATAAGAATGTCATGTGTCAATACTCTAGAAACTATAATTTTTATCTATTAAATGTCATTAAAGTCAGCTATGAGTTATGAATCACACTAATACTGAAAAATGGTAAGAGTCTACATCAATATTATCATTTCTTAAAGGACACTGTCAACTATGTTTTGTTACCATGAAACAAAAATTATAAGATGAGGCCAGCTTAAGAAAAAGATGTTCCTTAATTGCTGATCAGAGAAAGGCCCCTACTAGAGAAACTTCAAGCAGTTTAAGTATGTATATTCATAATTACACATAGAAAAAAGCATAAATCTTCTCAATTCTAAAGCTTTATATTGTTAATGATTTCTAAGCTAAATACATAGCAGGTGCCCTGGTGGGTTATGCATGGGCCACTAACTATAGTTTCAGCAATCGGAAACCATTAACTGATTGGAAGATCAGTGGGGTTTACGGTCTCAGAAGCCCAACGAGTGTTATAGGTCAAACAGAGAGGGTTTCTGGGAGTCAGAAAGGACTAGATTACCAGCGAGTGTGCGTCTTTTGAGGCCATATCCATACAAGAGTGGAACCCTAGAGGCAGAGTGGTTATTATGTGTTAGGTTGCTGAGTGGAAAGTCAGCAGCTCAAAACCACTAGTCGCCCCTTAGGACAAAGACAGGGCTTTCTACTCCACTGAAGAGCGCCAAACTTGGGAATTAGTTCTATCTTATTGTACAGGCTGAGTCCCTGTGAGATGGAATGGACTTCATGACAGTGGGGTTTTATAAATACACACAGTGACTCATAAGATAATAAATTTGTTCCAGTGAGCCTGGGAGACTAGATCTTTACAAGATCGGAAAGCTTTGCCGTTCTTTTCCAGAGAAGCTGGTAACTTCAAACTGCTGACTTTGTGATTATCAGTGTAACGTGTACTGTAAGCGTGATTCTTTTGGAATCCACATGACACAAAGGGGCCCCTGTGGTGGCACAGTGGGGTAAGTATCAGGCTTAACCAAGCTTGGGATTCTACCTAACACCCATTCCTCAAGGACAAAATGAAGCTGTCTGGTTCTATAAATCTTTCCAGTCTTAGAAATTCTAGGGAGTTCTACTCAGTCTTGTAGGGATGCTGTGAGTTAGACTTGATTCACTGACACTTGGAGGGTGGGGATTCTTTATGTAATGAAACAGCTGAGAGGGGGAACTCTGATTTATGGTGGACCTGACACTGTTTTCCTGGGTGTCCTGTCTTTGATGAGGTGCAGCTACAACTTTTTTAAAAACTCTGACTTAATGAAAAATATTTGAATCTTCCTCCACTAACTTATTTCCCCCTAGGTAGATTCTAGCTTTCACAGATATTACAGTACTTATTCATTATATTCAGCTTGTGACCACTCTTACATTGCAGTATCATACACAAACGAGCTCCCAAAAGTTTATGGGAAAATGTAATGAAAAGAAAATGGAATTTTCCTACAAAACTTTTTGTCCTTTTTATATCTCTCTGTATTACTACTTCATTACATTTTTTAAAAGTTGAAAATTAACAGCATTAAGAAAAGTCAAAAAAGCCTTCAGAACGAGTAATGATGAAGGATTCATCTTTCCAAGACTGACGGGTGGCACTGTGGTCAAGGCACTGGGCTGCTAACCTGAAGACTACAGGCTCAAACTGCCTGGCTGCTCTGGGGGAGAGAGAGGCTATCTGCTCCTATAAAGATCTGCAATCTTGGCAATGCTAGAGGGATTTCAAAAACAACTCAATGGCAGTGACTATCAAAAAAGTAGTCTGAACACAACAAAAATTAGTTCACACAGTAACAAAATTTACTGAACACATAAAGGAGTATACAACAAAGAGACTGTGACAATTGGTAAACTGTTTAACTAAAATCCCTTTATTTCCTTTTACAATAAGCTGCTTGTGTTTGTCACTGCTACATCTCTATGCACGGAGAAAATCAAATGTCATCTTTTATATTATTAGGCTTCACACTAGGTTAACAAATACAATAAGGTATTTCTAATTTATCTGTATAGCTTTTAAAGTACATAGAATTGACTTCAGGTCATAGTTACTCTATGTCTTAAGAAGAAATGATCTTAAAATATCTCCTGCCAATCTATTCGTAAGGACATAGTTGCGAAGATAGCTATATAAAAAAAAGAGCCTCTGATCACAAGAGTATATCCAGAAGGTGTTAACTTGGTCCTTCAAAATATTGTTTCTTAGTATTGAACTCTTCTTTCCCTACCTTTTGATAATTTACTTATACAATGAATCCAATGGAGTTGGAACTCAATGATCTGCCTTGTTTTGTTCAAATTATTGTTCTCTGAGAAGTCGCTGCCTTGCAAAAACTTCCAATTTCCAAATATTTTATATTGTCCTTAATGATCTACTTTTAATATACACACACAGGATAAAATGTTTTAATGAAATGCTTAAAGTAATTCCATAGCCTTTTTTAGAAAAAAGTAGTGCTATTAGCAATACCTTTATTTACCTGTGCTAGTATTAACAGGTTTATAGCACTCTTTTATTTATTTTTTTTGGGGGGGTATCACTGCCTCTGGTGGTCGTGGGCACTACCCAGTGCTGCTCCTGAGAGCCACCGCTGGGTTTGAACAGCCAAACCCGTGGTCCGCAGTCCTGCACTCAACCACTCACGCCACCAGGGCTCAGCCCTATAGCACTCTTTACATACTTTAAACACCAAGTTTTTATACTCTGCTCTATTATGTGATCAAATAATAAATAAAACATATTAGCAAGTATGTCTTTAAACAATAAGTTTTTTCAAACAATAAGCTTAATTTGGACCTGGATATTGATAAAATTTCTATGCAACTAGCTAAATAATCAGTGGGATCATTTAAGTCAGTTATTCATGGATATATCCTCTACAGAACGGTAGTTTTGAACTGCTCCCTTTGCAGTAAGCAGCTCAATTTGCTACCTATTACATCACTGGTACAATTTATACTTCTATACAGAAAAAAGTTCCCTTTTACAGTCTTCTGAGGACAGCTCTTCACAATCCATATGCCTCTCCTGCTCAGGCCAGCTGCATACCTGGCAAGGCTGTGTCCTGCTTCTAGTGGACATGCTCTTGAGCTTTGTCTGGTTCCCATAAAGTTTTAATGTAATCAGTGTTACAGACATTTAAATATGAATTTCACGAGCACTGGTTGTATATATTATAGTGTTTGTACAGTGCTCAGATCACATTAATGTCCTATGTCACTGAATGAACTGTGGACCTATATACCCATGTCTGAAATACAACAAACTACGCCAACTATTAACTTTCCTACTGAATTGTGGATTTTGAATTTTATGTACTTTATTCAGGTAGCTGGGTCAAAGGTGGCATTTAAAATATTAGGTTTTCAATTTAAATTTACATAATCATACAACTGAATCTTCCTGCAGATGCACTATAATCCATTGCTAAAGAGCTGATTCCAACTCCTAGTGGTACTCAACGGAGCAGGACTGCTGCTCAGGGATCGGATCTAAGGCTGTGAGTCTACATAAACAGAGGGTCACGTCTTCCTCTAGAGCACTGGACGATGGCTGTGTGCTGCTGACTTTTATGTTAGTAGCTAACACACTGGCACCAGGTTTAATAATAAGCTACACCACACCATCTACTCCATCACTTTCCCTCACGAAACACACATCCCTACCAAATAACAAACATGGCCTAAGTGGGAAAATGCTCTTATCTGGTTGGCCTCTAATATTAAGTGTCCCAGGAATAAATTAAATTGTAGAAGAACAAAACACTAACATGGTTTTTCTGAGAATCCAGGGAAGGCACACTAGATTAATGACTTAAAAGCAACAGGACAGAGCCCTCAATTAAGATGCAACAATGAGATATTTGTCAATACAATCTACCAATTAGCTAAAAATTAATATCTTAATAGCTGTTTCTTTATTTAAGCTTAAGATAGAAAAGCACTGAACTGAAGAAAAAGATTAATGACAAAAATGTGTACTGGTGAAAAAACACGTGTGAAGCTTTTTGTATTTACGACTTAAGATAAATGCTGAGGAAGGATAAAGAAAGCAGTAACAATATTCTCATTCTGAAAAAGATAAGAATGATCTATTTACATGTGTTAAACACAAATCTATATGTAAATATATTTATATATGATATCAGGTATTTACTATACATGCATATAAAATATACATCTCATATGTGTGTATATAAATATAAAAGGTATCATAGAACATGGTAAGAGTATGAAGCTTCAAGAGCTGTTCTCTCTTCTGAGAGAATTATGGCACTGGCAGCAACTGTCTGAATCACTGTTTTGAAACTGGCGTTGACTCAAACATTTGTGGTGCTTAGCAAGAGGTCGCCCAAAATTCAGCACTTGTCAAATTTTATAGGAATATTACAAAAAATACAAAAAAAAGCAGAATATGGCAATTTATAGAAGGAGAAAAAGGGAAGCATTTACAAGAAACTATCCCACAATAGACACTGTACTTACCAAAGTCAACTGTCTTAACTATAGTTAGTGAGCTAACCAAAACCAGGACAGCACCTCTAGGAACTCAGGGAACGGATTTCAGATCTAAACCATAATATCAATAAAAATATAAAAATCACACAAAAAGGGGGCCAAACAAAATCTAGACGTGAAATGTTGGCAGCTCTAGCTCACTAGCCACTGCACAAAATCTGAATTTTGGGGCTGGAAAATAATACTGAAAGTACCACGGACTTTCAAAAGAAAAACCAAATCTATCTCGGAAGTAGTTTACCAAAACTGCCAAGATGGTGGGATTTCTCTCCCACTGTTGGGCATATTACCAGGAGATACCAGTCGAAGGAAAAGGACATCATGCTTGGGAAATCAGAAGGTCTGGAAAAAGAGAAAGACTTTCAAGAAAACTGATACAGTGGCTGTCAACAAAAAGTTCAGACATCAAGCCTAAGCTCAAATAGCTCAAATCAAACAGCTCATGATTGGGCAGTGTTTGTTCTATTGTACACAGAATTGCTATGAGCTGGAACCCACTTAATGGCACCCAAAACATGCTTCGTAAAACAAGAATCATTTAATGCCTGTCAAAGGAAAGAAACACCAGAAAGCAATAGCTTTTTACCATTGTCTTTCCTGATCCTCGGGGTCCGATAATGAGAACCGAGTTACTCTCTCCATGGATAGCAGTTCTTTTGAGCAACTCAATTAAGTGTCTGAAATGATATAAGTAAACCAAAAGCAACATTTGAAAAGATAAGCTGGGATAGTTAGCTACAAGGAGAATTTGCTGTTTTAAATTGTTTAAAAATTCATTTTATTGGGGGCGCTTACAGTTTTATCACCATCCATTCATCGATCCATCCATCCATCCATCCATCCATCCACCCACCCATCCATCCATCCATCCATCCATCCATCCATCCATTGTGCCAAGCACTTTTGTACAGATGTTGCCCTAATCATTTAAAAACTTATTTTCTATCTACTTGAGCCCTTGGTATTGGCTCATTTTTTCCCCTCCCTCATAAAACCTTAATTATAAATTATTATTTTCATATCTCATTGTCCACTGTCTCCCTTCACCCACTTTCCTGTTGCTCATCCCCCTGGGGAAAGGTTTTACGTGTTGTTCATTGTGATTGGTTCTCTCTTCCTCTCCCCACCTTCCCCACTCTCCTGGAATTGCTACTTTATTTCCTGAGGGGTATCTCTGTCTTGGATTCCCTGTGGTGCAAACTCTTATTAGTACCAGTGTACATGCTCTGGTCTAGCCTGTTGTGTAAGGTGGGATTGGGGTCATGAGAGGAGGGCGACCCAGAAAGTTGTATGTTTTTTTGGTGGTATACTACACACCGACAGACTCGTCTCTTCTTTGTGATCTTTGTGTAAGGGATGTCCAACTGTCTACAGTGGATTTTGGATCTTCACTCTGTACCCCTCCCCCACCCCCGCCTCCCTTCACATTGATATGAGTTTTTTGTTCTGGGTCTTTGATGCCTGTATTTAGATCTCTATAAATGTCCTTTGCCTTCCACTTCTTTCCTCTATTTATACAAGGTGAATTTGAATATGCTCAAAAATCAGGCATTTCTCTCTTTACTCCTTCTTGGAATAAGCCCAAACAGAAAGTGTCAGAGACTAAATGGAAATTCAGTGCTATTTTTCTGGAAATCTCAGATATCTTAGTCTCCATGATGATAAAGGAAGAAAAGTAGCAGCACTTAGAGGACTCTCAGGTTCAGAATCCGCTCTCTTATATTATGTACTCGTGGCTTTTTACTTCCCACTGTTAATGGCTAACATTAGAGTATTAGAAACAAGAGAAAATTGAAAGTAAAAAAACAGTTCTCGGGCTGAGCCCTGGTGGTGTAGTGGTTGTGCGCGGGACTGCGGCCCACTGGGATGGAGGTTCAATTCCGGCTCCCAAGAGCAAAGGCTGGGCCTCCTACTCCCACCACCAGGGCAGTGATGCCTAAAAAAACAAAAAAAACAACAACAACAACAAAAAAAACAGTTCTCAGGGCTGAACCCTGGTGGCGTAAGTATGTTGAGTGAAGGACTGCGGGCTGCCGGCTTGGCAGTTCAAAATCCAGCGGCGACTCTCAGGAACAGTGCTGGGTAGATCCCACGACCGCTAGTGGGCACCGATGCCCCCCCACCAAAAAAAAACCAAAAAACCCTAGTTCTCATTATCCAAATATATCTGCTCTTGCTTCCTGATAGTTTATACCACGACATGCAAAACAAAAATTCCTGCCTTAAAAAAAAATGCCAATCTAGGAATAAAATTGTAAATGACAAGTTTCAAAAACCTGGGAAGCATCTGGAAGTAGGTGCATAAAAACAAGAGGGTAGCAAGACATACTTGTATTGTAACTGTACTCCGAATAGGTTACTATGCGAACTCTGATGACAAAATCTTTCACGTAAAATTCTTTGTACCTGATGAAAATAAATTGAATAAATAAGAAAATAAAAGTGAAAGACATTACATATGTAATCACAGCCAATAAGAATGTCAATTTTCACTGTACTTGGTACAAATAAATCAACTCTTCCTAAATATTTGTTCTCAAGAGTTCTGGCATCATTATAAAGAGTTTTAAAATGAAAGATTCTTTTTAAGCAATATCAAATCCCAGAGAAAAAGTAATAATTTAGAGATAAAAATAAAAGCAAATTACGGAAAAATCCATTTTATTTAAAATGTTGGCTGAGCCCCGGTGGCGTAGTAGTTGTGCGCAGGGACTGCGGCCCACTGGGATGGAGGTTCAATTCCAGCTCAGCAAAGGCTGAGCCTCCTACTCCCACCACCAGAGGGCAGTGATGCCTAAAAAAAAAAAAATAAAATCTTTATGTGATAACAAACCTTAAGTTCAATAAAAATATATACTAACCTGTGAAATGCATTCTGCATGTATTAAGTTGCTATTCTTTGACTTACGACTGTTCATTTCAACAAATTCAGATCCTTTAAAAATATAAAACATAGTGGAAAAAAATGGGTTAACAAGCTACTACTTAAGAATTAGCTACTATTATAGAACCAAAATAAACAATAGTATTCAATCATGAAAAATGCTCACATTCCTGAAACTTTGAAATCTTCAGTGATTCTTTTTCTCTTTATTTGCTTATTTGATAATCCACAGCACACATTATAAGGTTCTTACAGATAAACCACTATTCTCCTTTTACTCAACTTATTCTCCCCTTCACTATCTTATTATGGAATAAGTACTACATCATAATTCCCTTTCAAGATTAGCAGGCACAGAAAGGTTATGTAACTTGATAAAAGTCAAACAAGATCTAAGCAAGTTTTATTCTTAATGAAATGTTTACTCCACTGTTTTAAACAGAATTATAAACAAATTTCACCAACTTGAAGGCAGACCAGTCACTGTGACAATTTTATGTTTTACGGTTTTAACATAGCAAGCAAATCTGTCTCTCCGCTTACTGTATAAGGCAAGTGTCTATGGCTGAATGTCTAAAAGTTTCAGGCTCCCAGCTCCTAAATTGGAAATTTAAGAACAGTGTAGTAAATTGATAACTGATCTCAACCCTTAAAATAAAAATCAGCATGATGCAATAAAATTTCAACTCAATTCTTTTCTTTCACTAGCTGCCTCCATCCCCATTTAGATTACTAATATTTCTTAATTCTAAATTTTACTACTAGTCTCCAAGTCTTGCCTCTACTCATACTGTTTCTATGAAAAATTCCTTGTTTTTATTTTCAAACCTCAAAATTTCAAATTTATTAACATAATTTAAAAGCCTCTAGATTATGAGCTCTCAGTATAAGTCACTATCTCCTTGTATTGATATTTTGTCTGGAACAATCAGCAATTACTCTATGTCCTAAATGCCTCCAGCCTCGGGTCTGAAATGAGTATTCCTCTGGAATACTTTCTTTGACACCCTTTTAATCCCCACTCTGAGAAAAGCTAGAGCCTTATACATTCCTTCTACATTTTCAGGATATGTGGATTGCTCTTTTCATAAAGCTTAATAGTGTACTATTATTATTTGTTTACTTGTGCTAGTTTGCAGACTTCTTAAAGGAAGAGATCAAGAATCAGGCTCTCAAATTCCAGTATTGACATGCAATTTTTAAATTTTCTTAAGTGGTCCCAGGGAAGGTGGCCAAAAGTTACAAAGAATGAAGGCAGCCAGGACAATTAACAACAATAAATAATTTTGAGCAATTATACGCAAACCCCTACCAACTATGAAAGAATGATAGAGAAATATAAAGAGTATACTATCAGGGTTGCTTTGACAAAAGATACAGAACCTAATAATACGGAACCCCAGTGGCGGAGGGTTATGGATTGGGTTGCTAACCACAAGGTCAGCAGTTTGAAGCCACCAGCTGGCTCTGTGGGATAAAGATGTGGGTTTACCTCTCATCAAGTGTTAGAGTCCCACAGTGTGGGAATCTGACCCTACCACACACAGAGCGGAAACACTAAGGGTGTGCAACAAAACAGCATGGGGAGCAAAGACGTTCCCAGGGAATAAAAAAAACAGCCTTTGGGGCCAGGCTGCGGCACCCCATCAGACAACAAGAAAACACTCCTAAATGTCAACAAACAGACCGTGGCTTTTCTTTTTTCTGTCATTGAGTATTTTTCTGTTGTTGTTGTGTTTTCTCTTGTTTTTGTGCATATTACTATCCATGCAGCTCTATCTAGTTAAGAGAAGCAGGATAAACAATCTGGAAGAGAAAACAAAGGGACCAAAGGTGGGTGGGTGGGGAGACATGAGAGAGAGGGACGGGTGGGGGGAAGGAAGTGGGTGTTAACAAACCCTAGGACAAGGGAATAAGAAGTGATTGAAAAATCAATGGCCAGGGAGGAGGGTGTAGCAGGCCTGGCAGGGCTTGATCAAGGGCAATGTAATTGAGAGGAATTAATGAAAGGCAAATCAAAGCTGAACATGATAGTGAGGCATGAGTAAAGTAAAAAGAAATACATGAAAGAACTAGGGGGCAAAGGGATTTAAGGAGGTCTAATTACAGGCAATGTACATAAGTAAATATATTTATATATGACGATGGGAAAATAGATCTCTTTACCTATATTTATAGGTTTAGTATTAAGGTAGCAGATAAGACATTAAGCCTCTTCTCAAGTACTCCCTCAATGCCAAGAATACTTTGTTCTAATAACCAGGCATTCCATGATGTTCACCTTCCTGACAAAATTGCTAAAGAAGTCAAAGTGGGCACATAAGCAAATGTAGTGAAGAAAGCTGATGGTGCCCACCTATCAAAAGATGTAGTGAGTGGTTGGGGTGTTAAAGACTTGAAGATAAACAAGTGGCTATCTAGCTGAGAAGCAACAAAGCTCACAAGGAAGAAACACACCAGCCAGTGTGATCATCAGGTGTCTATAGGGTCAGGTATCAGGCATCAAAGACCCAGAACAAAAAATCCTATCATTTTGAATGAGGAAGAGGGCGAAGTGGAGACCTAAAGCCCATCTGAAGGCAACTGGACATCCCTTTACAGAAGGGTCTCAGGGAGGAAACAAGACAGTCAGGGCATAATATAGCACCCATGAAACACACAACTTTGCTCTAGTTTTTTAATGCTTCCTTCCTGCCACTGTCATGACCCCAATTCTACCTTACAAATCTGGCTAGACCAGAGCATATACATGTGTACAAACAGGAGCTGGCAACACTAGGAATCCAGGACAGATAAACCTTTTTGGATCAATATTGAGTAGCCATACCAGGAGGGTAAGACGAAGGTGGGGAGAGAAAGGAGAAAGCCATCACAATGACCTACCCATAACCATGTCCCAGGGGATGGACAACAAAAAAATGGGTGAATGGAGACATTGGTCAGTGTAAGAGATGAAAAATGAATAATTTATCAATTATCAAGGGTTCATGAGGGAGGGAGGATGGAGAAAGAAGGGGCAGTGGAAAAATGAGAAGCTGATACCCAGGACTCAGAAGAAAGAAAATGTTTTGAAAATGATGGCAACAAATGTGCTTTGACACAATGGATGGATGAATGATTTTGTACAAGCCCGCAAAAAAAAGATTATTAAAAAAAAGAGTTTATAGTCTCTGAAAATCACAGGGGTAGCTATAACCTGTCCAGAAGTTGAAAAATTTATGACAGTGAGTTTGGCTTTATATTTTTGCAACCTGCACTGAAAATTCCAGCTAAACATGAAAATATACATTAGTAATACATCTTCCATTTACAGTTAATAGCTACTTTAAACAGCCTTTATTTACATGTGGAAAGACTGAAGACATCATCTAAAATTTATCAAAAATCTACGCTTTCATTCTATTTATACAAATACTCTATTCTCTTTATCTTAAAATTTTGTCCCTAGGGGCTGAGCTCTGGTGGCGTAGTGGTACGGGACTGCGGCCCACTGGGATGAAGGTTCAAATCCAGCAGCAAGGCTGAGCCTCCTACTCCCACCACCAGAGGGCAGTGATGGCCCCAAAACAAAAACAAAACAAAATTTGTCCCAATGTTGAATATTCCCTATTTCAAACTTATAGTTAGTAGAAGTCATAACTGGAAAATCTGGCAATATAAATTTTTTTTTTCTTGGTATCACTGCTGTCCGGTGGTGGGAGTAGGAGGTTCAGCCCCACTGCTGGAATTGAACCTCCGTCCCAGTGGGCCGCAGTCCCGTGCACAACCACCACGCCACTGGGGCTCAGTTGCAATATAAAATTTTAAATATATTATTTAACACTTCAAAAAACAGGTTCCCAAGTTTCTGCCTAAGAAATGACCCAAAAAAGTCAAAGGCAATGGAAATTAAGATACTGTTATTTTAAGAGGAATGTTATTCTCTCCTTAGAAAATAAGTTAAATTATGAATTAAAGAAACATTCAAATGCAAATAAGGATTGATGCATGTTACTGATAGTGTCAGCAAAGACTACTGAAAATACCATGGGATGCCATAAGAATGAACAGATCTGTGCCGGAAGAAGTAAAGCCAGAATGTTCCTTAGAAGTAGGAATAGCAAGACATCAGCTTAGGAACTTTAGCCATGTTATTAGAAGGGACTAATACCTAGAGGACATCATGCTGGGTAGAAAGAGGGTCAGCCAAAAAAAAAAAAAAGGAATAACCCGAGCCAGGTGGAAATAGTACAGTGGCTGAAAGTCAGAGTTAAAACTCTATTACCAAACATTCAAATAACTGTAAGCATGAAGTCAAGAAAAAAAAGCACCTGTACATCAAATTTACAAAAAAAAAAAAGCAAACAAAGTTAAGAGTGAAGAAGAGAAATAAAATGATGGCAGTAGAATCAATGTCCTTAAAGTCTTTCTTCATCACCTGGGCCTGGATTTGAGTCCTTGGATCTGTGGCATAACCTTGGCAAATTAAGTTTATAAACCTGAGAATCTGCATCTCTAGGAAGTTCTAAGATGATGTTCCTGCTCTCAGTCCAGGAACTACCCTGTGTGAGCTGAGAAAAGTGGCTTGATTTTGTGCATTCTACAATAATGCTAACGTAGTTGATGAGAAGTCAAGAGGACTCCATGGCAAGAGTACCTTATCAAGTTATATAAACTTAAGGCGAAGACGGCTTTGAGGATCTTGGGAGAGGAGGGAAATGACAAAATCTGGGACAAGACAGGCATCAGCAAAACTGAAGAGTTTGTTCTTGGTAACTAAATAAGCTTTGAAGCCCTGGAAAGCTTCCTATGAGAGTAAAGGACATAGCACATTATAGGGATCAAGAAGAAACAAAAATTAGAAAAGATCCCTATTTTCTACTGTTATAAAAAGCTTACCAAAAAAAGGTTTGGTTCTATCATGACAATACATACACTCTTTTGAGGATATTACAAACACACAAAGTTTTGTGATCAAAACTCTTCTGGTTGGCTGGTTATTCATACTTTTTTAAAACGAAAGAATAACAATATAGAAAAAACTTATCTGTGTGGATGTTTTAAGCACATACGAGGTAGCTAAGAAAAACCAGAATAAAAGCTCCACTGACTGGAGCAGAGCTTTGTTAGTACGCTAGGCGAGCACTGGCAACTCGCTCCGAGTTAGTGCACCCAGGGACAAAAGTGCACTCTGATCACAGTGAATTTTTTCATAAAGGCAGTTTCACGTGAACATCGTTTTTTGTGAAGACCATTTTATGGGAACAGCATGTCGCTGTCACCTTTTATTTCTTGCTCGGGAAAGATGACACAGAAACTGTTGTGATGTTGAACATAGCTTTCAAGGGAAGGACTATGGGAAAACTCACGTGTACAAGTAGTTTTCTTGTTTCAAAAAAGGTGAAATGGGGCTGAGCCCTGGTGGCGTTAAGTGGTTGAGTGTGGAACTACAGCCTGCGGGCTTGGCGGTTCAAATCCAGCAGCGGCTCTCAGGAGCTGCACTGGGTAGCGCTCAGGACCACCAGAGGCATTGATGTCCACACACACACACACACACACACACACACACACACACAAAAGTGAAATGTCTATTGATGACAAACCTCACTATGGACATACGTCAACTTTCCAAATAGATGAAAATGTTAACTTGTAGTGCCATCTGGTGTTTGTTCCACCAAGCCAGACTGATAATCAAGCTTTCAAATGAAAGGTTCTGCAGAAAAAGGCCTGATTTGTGGCAGTCTGGGGCTGTTTTTGCCACCATGACAATGCACCTGACCTGCTCAATCAGCCATCTCAGTGCACCAATTTTTGGCAAAAAAACCCAGCATACCTCTTTTGCCCCATGCACTTGACTCACCTGACTCTGCCCTTTGCAATTTCTTTTTGTTGCCGTGTACGCAGAGGGAAGTGACAGGGCAGCAATTTCAAGACATAAAAGAGGTAAAAAGGGAGGTGCTGTCAGCTATCCAAGCAGATGAGATTGAAAAATGTTTTCAGGATTGGAATCACAGATTTGACAAATGTATCCATGTAATGGATATTACTTTGAAGGTGATAAGGTGGTTTTGTAAACAAAAAATTAAATACAGAGGTTTGAGGAAAAAAATCCTTTTTGGGGGATACCATCTCGTTTATCATTTCCCGGAGAAATCCTTGTTTTTCCTACAGTCTGTTAGATTTTCTGATTTATGTGTTTTAACAGAATAGAAGAAAAGAGTATTTTCAAAATGAATAGACTGACCAGTCTTTCTTTGGACAAATTAAAATGCCTATACTAAAACATATAGAAATAAAAATAAGTTGCAAGGCAATGCCTTAGTATGAAATGAAGATTGCTATCAAATAACTTGAAAGACTTCTTTTTAAAAAAATGAAGAAAAGATAAGACGAAAATAAAGACTTGCTCTAAAATGAAGCTAGCTAACTAATAGTGCTATCTGAATATTACAGTCTCACAGTGAAAATCACAGCATGAATGAGAAATGGTTAAGCATGAATGCTCTAGCATTGTAGGAAGCATCAGCTACTCTGATACCAGGTCACAAATCAATACTAAAGAAAAAGCAACATATTATTCACAAAAAAGTGAATATTATGGATGAATGTTCACAAAAAAAAATCAATCCCATGTCACATTCCTGAATATTGATGGACAGAAACTTTAAAAAAATCAGAATAAAAAATTACTCTGGTTTACTATTAGATTTTAAAAACTTGAATTAATATCACAAAGCATACTTGGTTCAGATTTATTGAAAAATGCCAGTGAGATTTTATAAAATGTAGAAAACTTAGGACTGACCTAGTCTGTCCAGACCTCATGAACACCAATCTCTTGATCAGTAAACATCATACATGAGATCCTTAACAGTTATACTGAGAATCGACAGGAGACATTTATTTCTAGGAGCCAAAGAATGGGAATATTTTTCTTTGTCAAACGAGTTTTTCAAACATTGCTTACAATGAGATGCTTACAATAATAAATATCAAGGTAGATCAGCAGAAATATTCTATTAAGGATAGCAAGTAAAAAGACATTTCACCTTTCATTATCTTAATTTTAGTGTTTTAGTATTATATGTGTATACATATAACACCCAAGTAAAGTGTCTGCTTTTATTATGTACTTGCATAATTGTTAAAATAGAGCTCATGCTGAACTATATAACCTTTGTATGTGTAGTTACATCATCTGGTATCGATTTGAGGATTCAGATTAAAGGAGTGGAATCTGGCCTGTCAAATCAGGTCACAGCTTGATCACCTCATTTGGAGGTGCGAAGGAGATAAATAGCTCACTGGAGGTGGCCCACATGCTCACCCACTGCGAGACAACCCTGTGGAGAAGACACATGGAGAGGCTGATGGAGTCTGACCTCTAGAGCCAGAGAATTCATGTGGTGACCCTGCAAGCACTGAGATGCTTACAATGCCACTGGATCCACAAGACTTCCAACCCACTGGACTGTGATTGGCCTGCATTCAGCATCACTGCATGTGTTTCATGAGTCTTAAGAGGGCTTTATAGATTAGTATCAGATACATGGGCTAATATTGAACTTATGGACTTGACCTGGACTGGGATGTTTTCTTAATGTGAAATTATTCTTTATCTAAAGCTTTTTGTTTTTTTTTTTTGCGGGGGGGAGGAGGGGGGGCATCACTGCTCTCCGGCAGTGGGAGTAGGAGGCCCAGCCCCACTACTGGAATTGAACCTCCGTCCCAGTGGGCCGCAGTCCTGCGCACAACCACTACGCCACCGGGGCTCGGCCCAAGCTTTTTCTTATACACGAGTCTCCCTGGATTTGTTTCTCTAGTCTACTTGGACTAGAGCAATCTGCTACACAATCAGACCGAATGGCTTAGATTATTAGTCATTTATTTTTTTAAATCAAATTTGAAGATATTAATAATACTCTTTAAGACACATACAAAGAAAACTAGAGAACATTAGAAGAAACCAACATAAAAAAATTGACTACTATGGCAAACACACAAACACCCAAAATTTACTGTCATTGAGTTGATTTTGACTCATAGCACTCTATATGACATGGAATATGTCATATATTTCTAACACTGTACAATTTTAGGGGAATAGAAAGTTTCATCTTTCTCTTGCAGAGGAACTAGTGGTTTTTAACTGCTGGCCTTGTAGCCCAACATATAACCAACAATACTACCAAACATAGAGAATCCACTGCCATTAAGTTGATTCCAACTCATAATGAGAGACAGGGTAAAACTGCCTCTGGGTGTTTCTGAAACTAACTCTTTATGGGAATATAAAGCCAGGATTTTCTTCCTGGGAATGGCTGGTGGTTTCAAACTTTTGACCTTAAAGTTAGTAGTCCAATAAATAACCACTACGGCATTGAGGTTCCTACTATACCACCAAGGCTACAATACTACCCATAGCAATCTGTAAATACAATGCAATTCTAATCAAAATTCCAATTTCATTCTGTAAAAAAATAAAAAGTGACTACTAATTTGTGAAAAAAAAATAACATGTTTGGTATTATCAGTCATAAGAAGGTCCTGCCCAACTGTGTAATAGATCATCAATTGCTCTTATGAAAACTTAGATTGCAACTGAAGAAAATTAAAACAAGTGGCTGAGCCCTACTGGTGTAGTGGTTGTGTGCGGGACTGTGGGTCACTGGGATGGAGGTTCAATTCCAGCAGCGGCTCTATGGGAGCCTACTCCCACCACCAGAGGGCAATGCTGCCAAAAAAAAAAAATTAAAACAAGTGCAGAAAAGCCAAAATACATATTTGAATATGTATTCATACTCAAATTCATACCTGAATTCAGAGACCATCTTGAGAACAGATTTGATAGGAACCATAATGAAAGATGTCACTTGAAAACTAAGCTTCAGGGCTGACCCCCGGTGGCGTAAGTGGTTGAGTGCAGGGCTGCGGCCCCCCGGCTTGGCGGTTCAAATCCAGTGGCGGCTCTCAGGAGCAGCACTGGGTAGCGCCCATGACCACCAGAGGCAGTGACGCCAAAAAAAAAACAACCCCAAAACAACTAAGCTTCAACTGACCCAGCCAAAGGAACTTCCAACTGACAGAGGAATACAACAGAACTGAAACATTTGAATTATATTTTTGGTGAAGAATATTGAATACAGGATGCCCTTCCATAAAAATGAGCAAATCCATCTCAGAAGAACAGCTAGAAGGGATGATGGTTATTCAAAACCCAGGATAGGTAAATCTATACAGAGAAAATAACTGGATTAATGGTCCCTTGGGGGTATAACAGGGGAGGTTAGGGGAAAAAAGGGACTCAATAATGCTAAGAACAAACACAAAGAAAATGACTAAAATTGATTGTGCTGATGATTGCACCATTGTTACTGATGTGACTGAACTACTGAATTCTAATGATAGGTGAATTATATGTCAATAAAATCGTTTTAAAAAAGAAAGGAAGGTGGCAAGCCCTGATCTCATGTACTCTGGACCGGTAATCGGAAGAGACCAGTCCCTGGAAAAAACATCATACTTGGGGGGGCGGGGGCAGGGAATTAAAAAAACAACAACAAAAATCATACATGGTAAAGCAGAGGTTCAGAAAAAGAGATTGACATATGGCTTCAACAATGGGCTTAAGTATAGCAAGAATCATGAGAATGGCTTAGTACCAGAGAGTATTTAAATCTATTATACATAATGTCACTATGTGCTGAAGTTAAGTCCAGGACCCTTAAAACCAAGAGAAACATATATAACGAATCAAGTTAGCACTTTGTTTCCTCTTCATCAGCTTGTCAAGTATCATCATAAAGGCCCCCCAGGACAAGACTTTTAAAATATAAATTTTGAGACTCCAAGCACCTCTGGAAATTTACAAAATGTTCACTAGATTATGCTGTTACACTCTTAAGTATAAGAACAAGTGCTACACACTGCTACCTCAAATAAGTGAGTAGTTTAATATATATGACTTTTCTACTGACTTAAGCTCTTCTGCTCTATTCTGACATATACAACATATAAAATTGATGGAGAAAATCCTTGAATATCAATTCTCAAACACGTCTATTGAATAAATCAGAAAGCTAATGATCATTTCAAACTTATTTCTGTATTAATATAGGACAAGAACCAAAGGAATTACAAAAATGTGCCACCAGAGCTGACTGCTCTTTGAATAGGCTATCAATATTTCTCCATCATGCTCAGATATCTAAGATTTGCCTTTATAAATGAAGCGGTATTAAAAGGTAAACTTAAGAAATACTATGTTTTATTATATGGAATTTTTATACATAGGTTAAAGCAAAAAAGTGAAATGAAAACAATCAAATTATTACATTATTTCTCAATTGAGCTAGCTCATCATAATTGCCTATTTTTATATATCTCAAGGACTATATTTTGATAAAGTCTTCAGAATTAGGAAGTATATACTTTATTGCTCCTGAGATTTCATTTGTAGTTATTAAAGCTCTTCTGTAGCATGAAGCCCTCCCTCATATCCAATCTCCTTAGTGTTTAGACTAAATTCAAATTAAACACTCCAAAAATGTTTATTGTATCAAGCACTATGTAGGGAAATCTCCTACTTTTGAAATATATGAGAGAAAACTAATGATAATAATAACCTACTCCCACACATAGTCCAATATCCAATCAGATGGTAAATGCTTTCCTGCCCTAAGATGAATGTCCCTCACTGAATATACACAGCTGACCAAAGCTCCTCATCCTAGTCTGGTTCTAATCACAGTCTCTTAGGCTAACAGGATCGTAACCATAGAAGGAGAAGCAAGCTGAGTGACCTCCTGAGAACTGTCACTTGAGTGGATTGTTTTTAAGTCTGCTAAATTCATGAAATACTTCCATGCTTGCTAATAAACTACAACAAACAATATCTACACGACAAGATTACACAATTTAGAAGATTATTGTCTTAAAATAACGTAGAATTATCAAACCTTACAAGGGCACATACCATGACACTTGTTTTGGAATTCTACCAGCTATGTCTAAGAATAAACTGCTTAGTAAATTATTGAATTGAGATAATAGGTTTCAAAGTAAAAAAGTTTTGCTCCACTAAATATTATTGTTATAAATCATTCTTAAGCCTCTTTATGCACAGATTTTATGTACTCAATTTCCTCCTGTCAGCTACTTCATTGTATACTAAACACACCTTTGTGACAATGCTGCCAAATTATATGGTGATAGTTGCATGATTAAATTCTTCTGGCCTAAGAAATTAGTAATATTAGATATGACTTATCTTCTTCTTTTTTGGGGGGAGGGGGGTGGCATCACTGCTCTCCGGTGGTGGGAGTAGGAGGCCCAGCCCCACTGCTGGAATTGAACCTCCGTCCCAGTGGGCCTCAGTCCCGCGCACAACCACTACGGCACCGGGGCTCAGCCCATGACTTATCTTCTTAATGTCCATATGTGTGCAGGTTTCTCATGTACAAGGGAGGCTTAAAAAATTCACACAAAACTGGGAGTCCAAGATAATGGAACTTTTCCATGAGCTTTGTGTAGTCTCCTGGTACACACACATAAATGAGTTCACGGCTTCATTTTCAAACACCAATTGAAGAAATATTTTTGCCACACTAAAAACAAAAATTGTCATGGAGAATATACTACAAATGGTATACAGTGGTACATTCTGAGAATTAAATAAAAACGTTTATTTTACACAAATGCTTCTATGTACTGCAATTACCAAGACAGCTATGGAACATATTAAATGGAAAAGCTTCTCTAGCAAATCAGTCTAACATTTTCTTTTAAATTCCAAACACTGTCATCCAGTCAATGCTGACTCCTAACATCCCTGTATTTAGCAAATGTTAAACAACTAGCCATTAATTAATCAACTTGGTTGAGTAGAGAAATATGGAAGTTTGGCTCTTAGATTTAAAAAATTACAATCTAATTAAGAATTATGAAAACAAAACCAGCAAAAACTACAGCACTGATTCAAGTAAGTCAAACTCATCAAATGAACAAAGAACCGTTCGCCTTACATAGTGCACTTTTTAGAAGAATGGCAACTGAGCACAGCTCTTAAATGACTTGTCCGGTATCACACAGCTGACTTACAGTAGTTGGAACTGTAAGTCTAATGAGTCCCAACGAAGTTTGTTAAAAACCAAATCCATCGTCATTCAGTTGACTGTCTAACTGCTCCACAGGATTTCAAAAGCTCTACTACTTTATGGACGACAGTCACTTTCTGTGCAGCAGTCAGTGGTTTTGAACTCTATGTTTGGATTTTCAGCACAGCAATTTAGCCACTGTTCCACAGAAGCTCTTGAAGTGTTGTTCAGTAAATCATAAATGACATGGAAAACACCTGCAAACACTAAGGTCATCAAATCATCTCTGGGCTGCTTTCACTTTGTTGCTATTAGAGGCCAAGGAATTGGTTCTGACTCAGAGACATTATGTACCAAAAAGAGAGAGAGACTACATGATCACGAGTGATCCTCACAATCCTTACTAAATTGGAACCCACTGTTGCCTCTATCTAGTCCATTCTTCTCCTGAGCTCTTTCTTTTATCCCTGATCCTGTACCACACCTAACGCCCTCCTCTGCAGGGACCGACCACCGCTAATGCAGGCTTCAGAAAGGAGCTGAAGTCTTGCTGTCTTCACTACCAAGAAGCATTCTGGCTACACTTCTTCCAAGAGAGGTTTGTTTAGTCTTCTGGCAGTTCACTAGGATTCGTTTTCTTTACCAACACTGGAACTCAAATGCATCGATTTTTCTCTAGTCTTCTTTATTCACTGTCCAGTTTTTGTACACATATGAGGCAAATGAAAACAAAATGGCTTGGTCAGGCACAAGTTAGTCTTCAAATTGACACGTTTTGCTTTTTAAACACCTTAAAGAGGTCTTTTGCAGCAGATGTGCCCAGTATAAAACACCGTATGGGTTTTTAACTACTCTATCCATGCTTCCATAGGTGTTGAATGTGGATACAAGTAAAATGACATCCTTGACAACTTCAATCTTCCTTCTATTTATCATATTGTTAACTGCTCTAATTGTGAGGATTTCTGCTATCTTTATGTTGGGGTTCCATACATAATGCAACCTGTAGGCATGATAATTGGTGCTGAAAGCTCTCTGAAATGCTGGTGGTTCAAACCTATGAGCCACTGCTTGAGGGTAAGAAAACAGTGCCTGACATACTCAAATCTGACCATCAATTTCTCTGAATGTGTAGCAGCACAATTTACCATTTTTCTAAGAATCTCTATTTCGAATGTCATAAGCTTAATCTTTTTCATAACTAATATTTATTTATTACAGAAAAAAAGAAATACCAAAAAAGGGCCGTGGAGGTAAAGATTTGGACCAAAGGATTAAGAGAATCTTCCTCACCCCAATATCAAATAAGCAATAAGGTAAAATGAAATTCTTTAAGAGTACCTACACACAGAGGCAGAAGATAACTCTACAGTTTTCTAGCTAGAAAAGCTCTACAATGCCCAAACTTCAACCCCATTCTCAAAGCCTGGTATCATCACTAAAAATGGTTGGCTATGCTCCAGACAAGGAGAGAAATGAGTCATTTGCTTTTTCCTCTTCTGACGAGAGCTAAGTATAAACAGTACTTTGGAATAGAAGAGTAAAATGGAGTGCCAGTGAAACAAGTTGATGCTAAATAAAATGAATACTCCGGGGCCCCAAGTAAAATCAGATGGATCATTCACTCTGCAAGATGATCCTCTCATAGGAACCAGGAAAACTGGGAATCTACACAATATACATTTAAATTTCCAGTGTCTGAGATACTCAAATTTTGGATATTTTGAAAGTATTGTAAAACGATGCCATGAATTTCTTCTCCTCTGATGGCACAGTGGTTAAAATCACAGGGGCAAACTAAAAGATTGGACGATTGAAATCTACCACTTGATTTGCAGCAGAAAGATGTGGCAGTTTGCTTCCATAAAGATTACGGCCTTGGGGACTGTATGCCAAAGTTCTATCTGTCTTACACGGTTAGATGAGTCAGAATCAACTCCAACTGCAATGGGCTTAAGTCTGACACACATGGAAAATTAAATTAAGTCCCTGATGTGACAAATACATTAATGGAATAGAAAAACTATGCAAATAAATAATACAACAAGTTCTAAAATAAATGAAGACCTGCATGTGCATATACAGAAGCATCCTATGTCCCAAGTAAAACTACCTTGAGGACTAGTAGAAATAGCAATGAAATAAATTGCAATTGTCACTAAATTTTAAGCTTAACTCAAGACTTCTATACAGAACAATGTGTAAGACACTTATGAGAGCTGAAATTACTAACAATTAAATCTGCTGTATAAAGGGTCACTATCAGTTCAAACTAACCCAAGAGCACCTAACAGCAACATCACAAAAAAAGAATACATTTGAATTTATGTATCACTTTAAGTTATAAGCTATAGACACAGAAAGGCAGCAGAGTTTAGTGGTTAAAAAACAAGCAAACACAGATTATGGAGCAAGACTACTTGTATATGAATAATGTCTTCTACTTATTAAGTCATCTGGCTGTAGACACACTATCTTTGACTGTTTTTCTCTTGTAACATGAGAAAATCACTTATACTACAGGACTAGTCATGCTGTTCATTCTAAGTTAATATCCCGATAGGAGTAGAATTGCTTCCTATGACTCCTGAGGCTACAACTTTCTATGGGAGCATATAGCCTAATTTTTCTTCCAAGGCTCAGCTGCTGAATTGGAACTGTTGACTTTCTGACTAGTAGCCCAAAATGGCACAGACTACTAACACCAGGGGTCTCTTCATAGGACTAAGGTGAGGGCAGTATGTATAAAAGGAACAAATAAGTGTTGAACACACTGTTAGGATCCATTATAGTAATCCTATGTGCAACAGGCGCTCTGGTGGCGTGGCGGTTAGGTGGCTGCTACCTTCAAGGTCAGTAGCTAAAAATGAACTATTTTGAGGGAAAAGCAGTTTTCTAACCCTTTGAAAGTCAGTCTCAGGCTGAGCCCCAGTGGCGTAGTGGTTGAGTGCAGGACTGCGGGCCACGGGCTTGGGGGTTCAAATCCAGCAGCGGCTCTCCAGGAGCAAGGCAGGGTAGCTCCCATGACGAGAGGGTATCGATGGCAAAAAAAAAGGTCAGTCTCAGAAACCCACAGGCTACCTTGTCCTATAAGGTCACTCTAAGTTGGAATCACCTTGATGGTAGGAAGTGATGCCTCATAACTGTTATGTTTTAGCCTAGTGCAGCAGTCATTCTGTCATTCCATCTTCTTTGGCCTTTTCCTTTATCAAGCATTATATTCTCTTTTGGGAACTGGTCTCTTAGGCTATGGCCAAAGTTCGTGAGATGAAGTGTTGCAATCCTTTGTTCCAAGAGAATTTAGGCTACACTTTCTCCAAGACAGATTAATTTCTTTTAGAAGTTCATGGCTTTTTCAATATCCTTCACAGCACCAGGATTCAAATGCATCAATTCTCCCTTCTTCAATGTGCAACCTTCCCATGAATGTGAAGTAAATGAAAAGACAAATGGCTTGTGTCAGGCACACTTTAGTCCTCAAAGTTGATGACCTTGCTTCTCAATGATGTGTTGATGCATTTTCAATGGCATATTGCTTAGTGCAAACATCATTTCCTAAATTTTGCTTTAAACTTAGACTGTGGATTAAAGCAGGACAAAATGCTTGACAGCTTCAATCTCTTCTCCAATTATCCTAATGTTACCTATTGGCCTCGTTATGAGGATTTTTATATTGAGTTTCAATCTATAATGATGGCTGTGGTCTTAGATCTTCATCACCAAGTGCTTCAGGGACTCGACAGCAAGCAAGGTTTTATCATCTGCGTATTACACATTAATACTTTCTCCAATCCTGACATTATGCTCTTCTTCAAATAGTCCAACTTTTCATATTTGTTCAGCACACAGTTTGAGTAAGTATAGAATAAATACAACCCTGAACTACACCCTTTCCTGATTTTAAACCATATAACATACCCTTGTTCTGTTCATACAAATGCCTCTTGATCAAGGTTCTTCACAGGTGCATATGGTGTTTTGAAATTCTTATTCGTCTCAATATTACGCCCACTTTATGATCCAAACAGTTGAGTGTCTATGTTCAATCAATAAAATACAAGTAAACATCTTTCGGATATTCTCTGCTTTCTGTCAAGAGAATAAGACGTCAGCAATGTTATCCCAGATGCCATGTCCTCTTCTGTATCCAGCTTGAATTTCTGGCAGTCCTGTCAATGTATTGCTGCAATTGCTTATCAGCAGCAGCGAGATTTCACTTTCCTGTAACATGAATGTTAGTGTTTGGTAATTTCTAATTTCTGTGGGTCACCTGTCTTTGGAATGGGTACACATATGGAGCTCTTCCAGTTGGTGCGTCCCCAATCACTTGGCATAGGCCAATGAGTGCTTCCAGTGCTTTTCAGCGTGTTGAAAAGTACCAATTGGTATTCCATCAATTCCTAGGCTTATTTTGCACTAATGTCTGGCACACAGTAAGTACTACATTAAATGTCTAATATTTAAAACATCTTTAAGTGCAAAAATAAAATGAACTTTGTAAATGGCTATCAACTGATATCATTAAACCTCAAGCCAGCAGTTCTCAATCTGTGGGGTGTGAGCTCCTTGAGGGTCGAATGATGCTTTCACAGGGGTTGCCCGATTCATAGCAGTATAGTTATGAAGTAGCAACAAAGTAATTTTATGGTTGGGGGTCACCATAAAACGAGAAATTGCTCCTACTCCCACCACTGGAGAGCAGTGATGCCAAAAAAAAAAAAAAAAAAAAAAAAAAACGAGAAATTGTATTAAAGGGTCGTGGCATTACTAGGAAGGCTGAGAACTACTGTGTTAAGTCAAATATATTAACAGCAGATACTTGGAGTGAATTGTATCCCCCCCCCCCGCCCGTCCCACCCCTCCAAATTGTCTTGAAATTCTAACCCCTGTACCTGTTCTGGTGGTCCAGTGAGTTGAGTGCTTGGTTGCTGAGGGATCTAAAGTTTGAAGCCTTCAAATGCCCTCAATGAAGCAGCCCGCTTTTATAAAGATTATAGCCTTGGAACCCTTATGGGGCAGTTATGTTGTCTTTTAGGATCCTTATGTGTTAGAATTAACTTGATGGTACTTAACAACATGCCTGTGGATGTAATCCCTTGTGGGAACATAGTTAATGAAATCATGTAAGCGTAGGGTGTGTTCTAAACCTAATCAGTTGCATGTTTTAAGAGGCAACATACTAAATAGATAAGAAAACAAGGGAAAATACACTGCACAGGAAGTGTCCTGAATGTGAACTTTTAGACTTACTTCCTAAATTAGGAGAAAATAAGTTTATCTTCTTTAAAGTGGAATAAAAGTCTTTGGAATGTCATGACAGGAGTGCCTTTTTTTGGTTCGGTGGCTAGTTTTACTCAAGTTATCTCCAATTTACTTTTCTCAAGTTAAATCTGACACTCAATGAAAACCAATTCACAAAGCAAATTTGAAAACTCACTCTTGAAAACAGGTTTGAATCATCTCTTTGAGTGAGCAGTTCACTTCTTCCTTGAACATTACAGTAAAATTGATTTCTGGAGGTTTTCACCTATTTTTCATCAATGTTCAATGCAATACTGAATAACACCGTTGGCTTCATATGAAGTGCCAGTAGTGATGATGAAAGTGTTCCTAAGTAGCAGAAAAAATGTTATGACATTATTAAAAATTTGTACTTAACGATATATACCGTGGAGAGGTGCCTGCAGCTGTGGTTGGTTGCCTCTGACTTCAAGAGAAATGAATCCAATGTTAAGGATTATTGTGTAAAAGGGGAAAAAAGGTAAACAAGTTACTGTTGATCTAGAAGGCATGAAAACTGTCTACTTTGGGGGAAATATACATTATCTTGAATTGAAATGCAGCTTTTAAGTGGATAGAGTATGTAATATATCTAACAATACAGGTCAACAAAAGGTTACTAGTACTTGAGTTTGGGGGGAGCCAAAGGTTGTGAAATTTCAAATGGGGTTGGACAAAGTCAGTACCCCTATACCTCCCTTGTAGAACAAGGGTCAATTGTAGTTATGGTGCTAATGAAGAGATGGTGAAGAATATAGACTGAAGAATTCAAGCTTAGGAGAAAAACTGAAATAAAAGCAAAAAATAGAGGCAGTAGCTGCAGGAACCTTAGGGAGTGACTTGTGGTCACAGTATCAGAAACATAGGTTGAACTTCAGAAAAAAGTAATGCCTAGAGGGGAAAAAAAAGGAGGCTGAGGCCACTAAAATGTCTTGCATGCCAATCTATGAAGGTTAGAACTCTCACCTAGACCAAGGTTTGGTTATACTAGTTCTGATAGATATGGAACTTATTATTTCAGGGGTAGAAAACATGCAAGAAGGGGCTGAGCCCCGGTGGCGTAGTGGTTGTGTGCGAGACTGCAGCCCACAGGGTTGGCAGTTCAAATCCAGCAGCAGCTTTCCATGAGCAAAGCTGGGCCTCCTACTCCCACCAGGGGGCAGTGTTGCCCCCCAAACAACAACAACAACAATAATAAAAGAAAACATGCTTGAAAACCTATTACTGACTTCCTATGAGAACATAAGAGTAGAAGAGGGGAAAGAATAAATAAAAAATGAATAAAATAAATAATAGGATCTTTCCTTTAATATGTCTACAGAAAAGGACACAAGAAACAATTTACAGATAAAATAAATCTTTTTTTTGGCATCACTGCTCTCCGGTGGTGGGAGTAGGAGGCTCAGCCCCACTGCTGGAATTGAACCTCTGTCCCAGTGGGCTGCAGTCCTGCGCACAACCACTACGCCACTGGGGCTCAGCCCTAAAATAAACAAATCTTATAGTAAGATGGTCGTAGTGGATTATGTGGTGGGCTGCTAAAGGCAAGATGAACTGTCTGAAATCACCAACCACCTAGCATTAGTAAAATGAGGCTTTTTAAAGAATTGGTCTCCAAATCCATTGCAGGCCACTCTACCTTGCCCCACAGGGTCATAATGAGTCACAATAGAGTCACTAACAGTGTTTCTCTTTTATTTTTTATGGTAAAATATGGTCTGTTTTCATAATCCCCAACTAAATTGATATTATCTTTTGTACATGTTAACATTCAAACCAACAAATCTTTTCTATGAGAAGACTGATTCATTAAAGAGTGTACTATTATGGGCTATCAATGTCAAAAAACATGACTTCTACATTCATCACAGCTTTGCCTGAACTAGACTTCAGGAACATCAATGAGCTCAATAAAAACTTGGCTGATAATTTAGAAACACACAAATGACCAAATATTACTTTCTTTAACAGTGTGTGTTGGCAAAAATCTAAAGTCCTACCAGATGGGGATTACTGGAAAAAGAGAGTGCTTAGTGAATCACAAAAGAAATAGCAATATGCTCTGATAATTAAAGAAGGCGCGCGCACACACACACACACACAAACCCAGACACTACCACTACCTTCCAATTCATTCAGGTAAAATTTATATTAATTCTACTGTCTTTTATCTAAACTGTAATTCTGTAAGCTTCACATTTTTGAGGAAGTAAAAGGCTAGAATTTTGACTCCTCTCTTTATTTAGAGATGTCTTTTTAAAGCAATAAATTAAGCAAAAAAGCCCCCAACCCCCAAATTCCAAGCATTTGAAGAGAAATTAGTAGTTGAAAAACTTTCTGTATTTTTTCTTTATTTTGGGGGTGTGGGTGGAGATAGGGCTGGGGGCTGAGGAATGTATTTAAGCTGTTTTTCAATGAGACATCAGTTTCCATGTTATGCTTTTTCAGTTGGAACATTTGTAATGGGATAAAGACTGAAACAGGAAGGGAGTGGAAAATAAGAGACTAAAGAGGTATAAACTCACACAGATAATACTGTATTTACTACCTCCAGAGATCAAGCTGAAACGTGGTCTATGTGATTAGGGAGATTCTCAACCTGTGGGTTGCAACTTACCCGGTTCAGAACAATAGCAAAATTAAAGTTATGAAGTAGCAATGAAAATAATTCTATGGTGGGGCGGGGGGAGCGTCACCACAACATTAGGGTCACAGAAGTAGGAACCACTGTCTATGGTGAGATGTTTTCTTTGTTCTCCATAGCCGGAGAGTAGCTCCAAATAGAGTAAGTGCTATTGTGTCATTTCTATACAAACTTGCTCACAGTAGAATTAACCAGTCATTGCTGAAAGTTTTATAAAATTTTTTTTCGGGCTGAGCCCCGGTGGCGTAGTGCTTGTGCGCAAGACTGCGGCCCACTGGGACGGAGGTTCAATTCCAGCAGTGGGGCTGGGCCTCCTACTCCCACCACCGGAGAGCAGTGATGCCAAGAAAAAAAAAAAATTTTTTTTTTTCCTCTCAGTTTTCAGTGAAGATACAAAGCCAAAATTTACTCAGAAACACACTGAGACCAAATAAAAACAAGTTTTAATACTCTTCAGTTAAATCACCTAATGACATGGTATTTTCAATGATATTTAATAAAAATACCTACACAATGTCTAAATATATTGATCAATGTATTTATCAATTGTAAATTAATATAAATACATTAATTGATCAAATAACTCATGACAGTTTGCAACTCTTCCAAAGTTCTCTCATCTGAATATTCATTATTGCTTCTCTAATTTCACAGCAGTATGTGTGGAAACAGTCCCATTCAGATGTATGTTAATATATATGCAGTATTTTTTAGTCATAACCCGGACATTAGAAAGAATATGCACATTATTTCTTTTCTTGAAAGGTGGGTCAAGTTATACAAGTCACACAATGAGTAAACACTCCATGAGATAATCATAGACTTAAAAATAAAGTTTGTGAGGAGTTATCAGTCAAGGCACCTAATTTTACCACAAAAACAGGGCTAAAAATGTGCTGAAAAACTCAGCTTATACACGAGTATATATGGTAGTTTACAATCACTACCTTTAAGACTACTAGAATTTAAAACTATTAAATTTGACATCTCATATATAACAAATATTAATTTTGATTTGATGGGCAAGGTTAAATAAAAATATTAGAAAGACTTCTTTAAAATATGCATAAAATGAAAACATTCCCTCCTGACGTATGGAAGCTAATGAAAGTATGAATATGTCAAAAATATGTCAGAAAGTATGAATATGTCAAAAGATCATAGAAACCTTTTAAAACAAAAACATCAAAATTGTGATGCTACTACTTCTTGACAGGCTCCCTCTAGACCCACACAATTCTGAAGATGGCTTTCCTGTCTCTCCCATTCTCTTTGAACAAGTGAATGTTCTTTGATGCACATGAAAACAGTAGTCTTGCATCCTCCAAGTGGTCAGATTGTGTTCTTCTTAAATGCTTTTAAGAGTTCTGGAAACAAAAAGAAGAGGCAAGATCTGTGCTTTTGGGTGTATGGGTAGAAATTTCTTAAATTCCATTAAGGAAGCACTGTCATCGTTAAAGAATGTGTGGGTGCCTTGCTATAATGGGAAGGTGGGGGTGGTTGTGGAATCCTTAGACAACTTTCCTGCCTGACCCCCCTTTTTTTTTTCTTCTAAGCCTTTCTCTCACCAATGTAGTTTCTACTGAACTCATGATTATCCTGTACCCTTCCAAAAATCTATCAAAATTTTTCCTTTAGAATTCTCCTGAACTTGCCAGAACATTACATATTGACTTCTAGGTCTTAAATTTAACTGATCTATCAGGTAACTTTAGAATTCAGTCTTGATTGAGCCTTGCTTTCTAGATTATATTAGTAATCTGAAACATTTGTTCCATAAAATCATCACCATTAGTATGTATCAAAGACTCAAGGAAAGTTCTACTCTTAGATCTAGCTGGTCTGTGAGCATTTCTTTTAGATTGGTAAATCCAGCCGAAAGTTGGCTGAGGATAATATGTTCACTTGAAACTGAAAGTGGCACCATGTGAAAACCCTACCCTGCATGAATGATAATTCTGTGGCCTTCTTCTACCAATTTCTGGACACTAGCCAGTTTCTTCACTTGTTGAGGTCTCTCTCTCCCCTATGTTGGCATATTTGGGGGATCTTTCCAAGCTTTTTTAAAACGCTTACTCTACTTAAAAATTTGTTTTATGTGGGACAGCTTATGATCATTATGGTATCTCTAAGGAAAGTTTATACAGTGAACACAAGAAGATCAAATTTCTACTATCCACCAGGATCCTGTAAAATTGCTGCAAATATTCGGGAAAATGCCCACTTCAATTAGGTTAAAAGTTTAATATTAGCCTTGCCCCCAAAATCACTTCTCTCTCCACAATGTCACAAACATTATTCTATTTTAAAAAGCATTCTCAATAGATTATGAAATTCTATTAGAGAGAACTTATTTGCAGCTATCCACTAATGCAGACACCTGTTTAAACTTGCTTTGTTTTGGATAAACTAATACGAGGAAAAGTAGCAGCAACTCATAACACAAAACATAAGCTTGCAACCAATGGAAAATGTGAACACAGAGACCAAATTTGTTCTACCTGCATACTAGGGTCAATGGAACAGTGTTCTACAATTGTTTTACACACACATACAACACACACATTTTATATATATGTGTGTGTGTGTGTGTGTATATATATATATATATATATATATATATATACACTCTCCCTTCCAAATTATACAGGTTAGATGAGAATATAAGTTTAAATACATAGCAGAAAGATCTTAAAAGTATTTCCTGGGGTGCGGGTGTTAAGTGTTCATTCCCCCCAATCCCATCCTGATCTTTAATAAGAACACTAAGAATACTACATGCCTTAGCTTGATTTTTGTTTCAATATATTACATATTAAACAAACAAGCAAACTCACTGCCATCAAGTGATTCTGACTCATAGCTACCTTGTACGGTAGGGAAGAACTGCCCCTGTGGATAGAACTCTAAAATAACCATTTAAATCTAAGCTGCAGGGGATGAGCAACAAAAACGTGGGCACAGGGAGAGAGCGGCCAGTATAAAATATGGAAATGAAAATAACTTATAGAGTATCAAGGGTTGGTGGGAGGGCGAGGAAGGGAGGTGGGGGGAAAGAGGAGCATCATGATACCAAGGGCACAAATTGAAAGAAAATGTTTTGAAAATGATGATGGCAACATATGTACAGATATGTTTGACAAAATGGATATATGTATGGATTGTTATAAGAGCTGCAAGAGCCCCTGATATGATGATTAAAATTTTTTAAAAAATCTAAGTGATAGTATCAGAAACACACAGAGATGAGGAAAATGAGTTAAGAGTATACCCAGAACAAACTTTGAGTATCACTCTAGGACAGTGGTTCTCAACCTTCCTGATGCCACAATCCTTTAATGCAGTTCCTTATGCTGTTGTGATATCTGAGCCATAAAATTATTTTCATTGCTACTTCATACTGTAAATTTGTTATTGTCATGAATTGGACAACTCCGGTGAAAAGGTAGTTCGAACCCCAAAGGTCACAACCCTTGAGAACTACTGCTCAAGGAGCTCCCTTTGCTCTTTCTGGCTTTCATTAGAGAAGAGGCTCTCATACTCAAATAAAAGGTTTCCCTTATCAACGTAGGGTAAAGCTAGTATTTCCACTGCTTTTTATCACCTCCCAATGCCTCTGAACTCCCTTGACTCTGTTCAGGCCCTTGAGGCTGAACCAGGCAGTCCCTTACCTTACGGAACAGTGCTGTGCAGTACAACCACCAGGATATTGGGGAAATGATGGAGGCAGACAGTCTTTGAGCTCTACCGGATCACTAGTTTGGGAGGAGGTGAGCTGTTATACTGGAAGGCAAGTCTGTGGTGAAGTACAGTTTCTAGTATGGTTCTTCTATCCATACCAATCAAACGATTAGGCCGGACTAAGCAAATAAGGTATGGAACCTAAGTGGAGGGAATTGGTCAGTTTTGATTGCCATTCCTGTGTGTAAGAGGGCTATCTCTGAATCAGAAAAAGCGAATTCCTGGGACCATCCAGGAAGATGAGTTGTTGCAGAGCATAGTCAAAGAGCCCTCACTGAAGTGGTGGAGTCATGACGCTGAACCATACGGTAGAGCAGAGGAGATTGGGAGGCAGAGCAGCGGGTCGGCTTCTCAGCCTGCAGAACAAGGCAGAGGGCCCAAGGACCATTTGGCTGTGAGGTTGAAAACCAGAGTCCTGGCTACCGGATGAGGAATTGCTATAACAACTAGGCTGTATCCGTAACGTTTCAAGGTCCCGACTAGTGGTAACCTATCAACTTCCGTAATAAACCTAAAATGATAAGGTATTATGTAAACATATTATTAAAGAAGAAAATATACATTTTACAATGCGCAAAAGAATTCCAGGAAGTTTTGATATTCAAGTTTGAACCAAACTTTCAGAAACACTTGAGAAATAATAATGAGAAAGGCACTTGAAAAACTGCATTGTCCATTAAGATATGAAACGTTGGCCTTCTCTTGTTAATAAAAGGGGGTAAAATTAGGGTTAAATGAAATGCTAACACAGAACTCAAGAACAGATACAAGATTTTCAATTATTAGCAAGTAGTATCTATAAATACAAAAAGTAAATAGTAAATGAGTAATTTGCAATAAAACTGAGCTTAGACTACCCATTATCACTGTTAATCATACTAAAGAAACACTTGTCAAACAACAACAAAATTCTCTAAGTTTAATTTTTTGTGGTTTCTATGTATAAAATGCAGTGTCTCTGGGCACAAATAGTTAACATGGGACAAATAGTTAACCAAGGAGTCATGAAAAGGAATGGATAATTTGCAAAAATACAATACAAAAATAAAAGGCAGTCAGTTTTTAAGCCAGGAACACAAATTGTAAAATGAAGTGAAATTCTTATAAAATAAATTGTAAAAATATTCCTTCTCTGATTGACTCTACAGTAAGAATTATAAAACAATGGAAAGTGACCAAACAGAAATATTAACTACTACAATATTCTTTGATCTTAATTCACCTGATGTCTATTTCAGAAAGCAAATGTTGTAAGAATTAATGAATTAATAAAGTATATATGCATAGTATATACACATACACACAACTATTTCCTCTTGTCAATTCTGATCACAGTATAGTTACCAGAAGTTGAAAGGAGATTTCTGTAATATAAAACAAAATAATATTAACTTATGGCTACATAATGAAGTTATTAGCTACTTACCAAATATACTCATATATAAACTGAGCTTTTTCAGCACATTTTTTGTACAGTTTTTGTGGTAAAATTTGGTACTTTCATAGTTGTGTCGGCTTATACTCGAGTATATACGGTATTACTTCTTTTAAATTTACATGATAAGGCTTTAATGATCACAATTTGAGACTGAATATACATAAGTAAAAATCTCTCTTTGGATACGTTTGTATCATATCTAAATAATTATTTCTGGGTGCAGGGATTATGGGTGATTTTCATTTTTGAAAAATCACTCCTATATTGCATGATACCTTTTTTGGTTAGGTTAAAAAATAAGTATATTGCATATTTAAATAAAATCTTTACTTCAAAATTTAACTGTTTAAATGTATAAATGCTAATGGTAATATAAAACCTTTAATTCTAATTTCTAAATTGTCATAAGTATACAATTTGTTTAAATTTGTGAGTCTTAAAAACATCATTCCAATTATACACTGCAGCACAATGGTGCTACTTATACTGTGATACAAACAGCTAATGACTACTAACTGAAAAATCAGAATTTTAGGGAAAATATTTTTGGCATTTACTCATTATAAAAGAAGGTGAAGGTGGCATATATAAATGCATAAGTCATTATTTTAAAAGAGCAATATAAGTTGACATTTCTGGGTCACCTATAAAAAAATGAGTATTTTTATAAATGGTAGAAAGATGAGCGCACAGGGAGTGAAATGGGCACGTGTATGGAAAGAAACGCGAGCACAACCAGACTTTAATCTTGCCAAGCATGAATGCAACCTTTCAGTAAAAATTCTTATACTATTTTCAATGTCCATAATCAAAGACACTGTAAAGAATCACAATTTTGTTCTGTTTGTATTAGAAGTGAAAGGGGAGGCTGGGAAAATAATGAATGATTAAAGGAAAAATGCAGCACCCATCCCAAGTTTATTTGAAGATGAGAACTAGTGGCAGGACTTGAAGTGAAAGAAGGTCAAACTAAATGAAAGGATAGGCAACAATTATCAATTCCACATTTCATTCAACTTCTAGTTTATAATCTTCAAGCCATACCTCAGTTTCCCATTTAAGCAGTTAGCAAAGTAGAGAGAGCTTTGCAGCCTTCAGTGATTCTCTTCAAACAGAAAGGGGCCTTGGTGGCATAGGGGGTTACATGTTGGTAGATGGAAACTACCAGCCACTTTGGGATAAAAAGATGAAACTTACTTCTGTCAAGAGTTACCCCATATAGGAAACCCATATAGGAGCAGTCCTACTTTGTCCAACTGTGTCAGTAATAACTTGACTAGATAGTAGTGAGGTCCAGACAGAATAACTATGTAACATCAAAGGCACGCAATAACCAGTCTTTCAATTTCCTATTTTAAAAAAACCACTTCCAAGGAGACTTGAAGCACCAACAAGGTTTAAGTAAAATTGAATATCCCACAGGAGACAATCTCTATATTGGGGATATTAGGCACAGGTGGAGGGTGAGAGTTCCAAAAAAATTCTACCCCTCCAACACACACAGAAGATTGAGGGGTTGGGATGGTTACTAAGAAATTATTTCATATTGAATGCTGAGATTCCAAAGATCTCTTTCATGTAGAGCTCAAAGGAATAGCGAACAGGTTTGTATTCTGTAGCAGAATTTTACATAATCAAAACTTCGTAACAGATATCAATTCTCTGTTGTGGGGAATTGTGTGTTTATTGTAAATTGTGGACTGAGCCCCGGTGGCGTAGTGGTTGTGCGTGGGACTGCGGTCCACTGGGACGGCGGTTCAATTCCAGCAGTGGGACTAGGCCTCCTACTCCCACCACCGGAGAGCAGTGATGCACCCCCGCCCCCCACCAAAAGTATTGTAAATTGTTCAGCAACATACCTGGTCTTTATTATCAGGGGTCAGTAAACAAACCCAACTACTCAGCACGAAAATCAAATATTGTCTCCAAGTGAAAAATCCAACCAATTGCAATCTGTTTTTTTTTTTTTTTTTGCTTTTTGTTTGCTCATATTGGGGTTTATTCAGATGTCATTTTTATCATTTGGGGTCCCTCTCAAGTAGCTTCCAGTGTGTCCTACAGATAGACTGGTGGGTCTAACCTATCAAATGTGTGGTTTATCACACTGATGCCGACGCCACAATGTCATCAGGGAACATTTCTCTTATCCTCCTAGAGCACTACACTTTCGCAAACCCACAGCAGGGCAGCTCCACCTCGTCCTACAGGGTTGCCGTGAGTTGGAATGGATGGTTGTGGTTTGGTTTTTGATACTGTGCAGTCATGAACTAAACAAAAACTAAAAGGGTAACAGGGTTAAAACATAGCAAAATAAGAATACACATGAAATGACAGTGTATAATTTTACTTAGTACAATTAAAAAGTTCACAATATGACTATATTGTAACGTCTACAAAAATTGTTAGAATACTAAATGAAAAGCAGAAAAAATAAATATCAGGGTAACTACATATATATGTGTATATATATATATACACACATATATATGTCAGGTTTATAAAAATCGGATGAACTGGCTGAGCCCTGGTGGTGTAGTGGTTGTGCGCAGGACTGCGCCCCACTGGGTTGGAGGTTCAAATCTAGCAGCAGCTCTCCAGGAGCAAGGCTGGGCCTTCTACTCCCACCACCAAGGGGCAGTGATGCCAAAAAAAAAAAATCAGATGAACTTCCCAGGTACCCACAAAGTTCTACTTGTGTTCTCTGGTACTGCTTAGATTTATAATTATGGATTATATTTTACTTCTGTGTACTTCTCTTCATTTTAGTAATTTGCTATAAAATTATTTTTTATTGTAATAGAAACTTTTCATGATCGTAATTATTTTAATAATTTGATTTCAGTAAAAACAAAATTCAATGCACAGAATTCTAATTTTAATTCCATTTGCCATGGCTACATAGGTAAAGGACTAAAACAAAAACTCGCTTTCATCAAGTTGATTTTGACTCATAATGAACCTGTGGTTTTTTGAGGCTGTAAAGTTTATTAGTGCACACAGCCTCGTCTTTTTCCCCACAGAGATGCTGGTGGTTTTGAACTGCTGATGTGTGGTTAGCAGTCTATTGCATAACTCACTATATGCCCCAAGGTTCCAATTCATAAAGACTAGTTTCAGACCGTGACAACGAACAGAATCCACTGTCAAAATATAAAGGAAGTCAAACAGATAATAAGTAGACTTTACTTAATACTGAAGACCAAAAAGGTTCATTAAATAATATCAGCGTAATAAGCATGAGTTTGGAAGATCATCTTTCAAAGTATCATGACAAAAGATGATAGTTGAAAGACGTTAATATTTTAAGCATGTTTAACTAGAATGTCAAAGATAAATTGCGTGATTTCACTATCAGGATTTGAGTGCATGAATTCTTTCTTAAACATTTTAATTGATTACAGGTTGGAGACACCAAAGGCATATAACTTTATAATTACGGTATTTACACTATACAAGTGGCAACTGACTCGAAAGCAGTGCGTTTTTGCGTAAGGAGTCCTGGTTGTGCAAGACCTGGGTTGCTAACAGTAAGATGGGGAATAAAAACCCACTGACCGCGGGATCTGATGTGGCAATCTACTTTCATGTAAGGTTTGCAGCTGTGAAAACCGTGTGGAGCAGATCTACGTTGTCCTATTTGAGTCTGCATCGGCCACAACGCTTTGTTTTGTAAAGAAAATGATTGATGTAGCATCTATTTTTAGTAACTCTCAAATTCCAAGTTCAAGGACTCTCAGATTAGGGATAAGCGTTGGGCTGCAGGAGCAATACAAAGTACGGAGGGAAATGCCATCCCTGAATTCGCTACAGGGCCTTTCCTTCCATCATGACGGAATTCCCAAGGACGGATGAGAGGGAATTCGAGCAATACACTTGGTACCAGAAGCGGGTCCGAAAACCCCACCCGGGCCAGTCTGCGTCCGTGGACAGGGTCCCCAGCCAGGGGCTGAGGAAGCAGTTACCATCCAGCTCCCGAAACCCGAAAGATGCCAGGTCTTCACACCGATCCACCGCCGGGAGTACTCGTTACCCGGCCGTAAGGGAACCTCCTCAGAAGGTCCTCCATCCGTCAGAAATTCCTCGGCAGCCTCACCAGGAGGCCCAGAAGCCCATAGAGTCCGCTCGATCCTGGCCTGTGTGGCCTAGAAAGGCCTTTCCCATTCAGGCATTCCCAGTTTCCACAGCTTCCACCCTCCCCCTTTCCATTCGCTTTTTGACACTGGCGTTCCTCGTCTTTCTAACGCCAAACGATCCCAATTCACCTCTCGCAAAAAGTCCTGCTTACCAAGGCAGAGACAGGAACCCAGGGACGGACAGACCTGCTTGTCAGGACCACCTCACAGCGCACTCAGGTTTGACTTCACCAGCGGCTGCCAACAGAACGTAACACTCCCGGCGTGCCCTGCGCACGCCCCGCCCCGCCCACCCAGCCCCCTTCACGCCCTAACACGTGACCTTTTTTCCTCTATCCTCGCCCACTTCCGCTCCTCCACTTTCCTTTAGGTCAGAGGAGGGGTCTAGGGGAGTTAAAGAGTAACGACTTCCTCCTTATCCCCGCCCCCGCCCCTCTACCCCCTGCCACAATGTCTTCCGGGTCACGAGCGTCCCACAGCCTTCTGGGAAACCATCTCATTTCCTCCCCTCCCCCTCCTCCTGCCCTCAACCAACCAGCCTCCCATCAGAGAGGGACATGCGCAGTGAGTGCCTCCCATCTCTTCTACCCGAACCCCCCCTCCCCCCGCCAAGCAGAGAGACCCCAGCAGCAGCAGCAGCTGATGATGAAGAGAGAGGCAGTGGCAGAGGGGGGGGACCTTTTATTTCTATTTTTAAAGGGACAGGACACTCATTTTACCCCACTTCAACCTTGAATTGAGGGGGGGTGGGGGGAAGGCGATTGAGTTCCTTCCCCCACCCTCCAGCCCGGAGCCCTGAGAGGGGGATTGAGCCTCAGAGAGAAGGAGTTTCTTCTTCCAACCCCCCCAATCCACGACTCCTACCCTCACCCCTCCACTCGCCTCCCTCCCGAGTCCCCTCCACCCTCCTCCTCTTTGGCCGTGAGAGGAGGAGAGAAAGAGACCCAAAGCCTCTTAGCAACACAGACCCTTTGCTGCTGCTGCTCTGCTGCTGCTGGTGCTGCCGCTGCTGTGGCTGCCGCTGCTACTGCTGCTACTGCTGCTGCTGTGGCTGCTGCTGCTGCTGCTGCTGCTGCTGCTGCTGCTTGGCCCTGGCTGGAGACATCTCACTACACCCAGGAGCAGCCACTTCCCCAGCTCTCCTCCTCCTTCGCCTCCTCCTCCTCCACTCCCCCCCTTTATTACCCTTTGTGTCATCCTCCACAGCTCCGCGAAGGGACTCCAAAGTGGGGGGCAGAAAAGGTAAGTGTGTCTGTGGGGGCTTCATTGCCTCCCTCTGGCTCTGACTTTCACTCCGGGGCAACTGTATCACCAAACCATATACGCAGTGGAGCTCGGGGGTGAGGAGGGGTGGTGCTGGGGGGTGAAGGAGGGGTTGGAGTGGGGAGGGGTGTGTGAGGTAGGGGACCCATCCTGTCAGAGGAGGAAGGGCACTTTTCTTTTTATTTGCTGTTGTCAAAAGTGGTTTCTCTCCTCCAGCTAACATCCGATTGTGTCTTGCTCCAGTGGGGGAGAATACAAAAACAACCCCCTCCTTCTGCCAATGAGACGCCAGGGAGAGAGGCAGAAAGAGGCACACTTTCTAGATGTCACTTAAAAGAATTCATTCGGAGAGCTCTTTCCCCTCTTTGCTCAGGAAAAGCTCCACTGCATTTGTTTCTGAGTAGGAAAATGTCGGGATCTGGATTGTATTGTAGCTGGTTATCCATTGGTAGACCTGAGCTTTTTCTCCTTTTTAGTTCTGTGTATGATTTCAGTGTTGGAACAGACTTGATTGCCTTTTTCTTGGGGGGGTGTGTGTGTGTAATTTTCCATTTTTTTCGTTTTGTCTCACTTGTTTAGGGAATTTCAAAATGTTACCTGGAAAGAGGCCTTTGGTTAGCTCAAGACTTTAGTGCATTATGTGTGAATTGTTTATTTCATTGCTTATTTTGTGTTTATTACAGTATCTTAAGTTTTAACCTCAAAACCCTTGAAGTTCAAATACCATTGGTCTTGTCTTTTACAATATATGTTCCTGATGCTTATTTTGCACAGGATGAGGATATTCGTTATGTCTTAATTGATCTGGTGGTTTTTCTAATTCTTGTAACTTCTCTGAACCTGTAATCCCCATTGAAAACTTTATATTGTTCTAGCTCCATGGAAGGCCAAGCCTCTCCATCAATAGTTTGCTGGATTGGTACCACTCTCGGTTTTAACTGGATTATTTATTTACTGTTGTAAATTGAGATGAGTTTTCATCTCATGGGGTACTGAACCAAATTGCTCAGTATGTGTGAAAGGAAACAAATTTCTGAAAAATGTTCTTGAGTAAAAGAAATCATGAAATTTCAGTTAGTATGATAATTGTAGTTAATATACTGTAAAAGACATATCTATATTGAAGTCTGTGTAAAAGAAATCTTCATTAAAATCATCATTCTCCATTTTTGCATGGTATTTTCTTGGTGAATGACTTTATTTCACAAATACTAGAAAGTAGCTTTCTAATGTAGGCCTTGTCCTGAGCCTTTCATTGAAAAGTGGTGTTTTGTTTTATACATCAATTTCTTTATCCTTTTCTTGAAGATGGATGCTCACGTACTATTCTCGCTCTCTCTCTCACATGCATACACTCACACAACACACACACACAAAGATATTCACACCCTTTTTAGTAACTGTATTGGTATATCTGATCCCATAATTTATGTCTGTAAAAAATATTCTCTGTAAAGCAGCAATTTTGAGATCAGACTGGTAATGTAAAAACAGCAATTTGATCAACTAGAAAGGTTTGAAGAAAGATGAATCTAGGATATTTGACATACATATTGTAAAGACAGGATAATACTCTGATTTCTTTTTCAAATTTTTTTGATGAGAATGCAAGGGCATACTATACTTAAGAGCATTGCTTATGTAGAAACTTCTGTAAAATTTAAATTACCAACTGTGTGTAAAAGTAGACATTTATACCCTGGGGGCATGGAGACGGGAGGGCAGTGCTATACAACAGTAAACAATATGATGTTACATCTCTACTTTCTGTTATAAATCTGAACAGTTCTCTTATCTTTTTCTGAGGTGTAATTACAGCGCTTACGTAGAAACCTGTATCATGTGCAGGTTTTTCCCACTGCAGTAAAACTATTATGAGTCCACCCAAGATTTCTCTTCATCATCAAATCCCAGCAACTTTAACTTAGGAGATAAAAAGTAGAAGTTAGTAAAGAAATCAATTTTAAGTAAGACAAATCACATATCTAATTAGGATGGTTTTAGATAGGTGCTCTGTGTGATATTGGGTAAAAACTAACAGTCTCGAGTCTAACACCGTTCCTGATTTTTCCTTTGAAAACATTCCTTATCCTATTCTGACTCTCCGCCCAGGGCTTGATGGTTTAATAATTTCAGATTTTATATAAATTAGACAATCTTTATTTTTTAAAACTACTGTCTTTTACTGTGGCTTAATTTAAGGATGAAGAACTATTGATATTGTAGGGTTATATGTCTTCAGTTATATGTCTTCACTTTTCTACCTGTTTGTTTTCCATATTCTGGAGGTCAGAAAGCTTGAAGGACGTGCCCAAGGTTCCATGGCCTGTCAGTGGGCAGAGCAGGTCCCAGACTCCTAACAATCACTATGTAATACTACCTCATTTTCAGTTGTCAGAAATGAAACGGATGCACAGTTCTATGGATAGCACTTGCAGGTTTTATATGAAAGTATATTCTTCTAGTGATGTTGTAGTAAATAGTTTTAAAACTATAATTGTGTCAACTTCATAACTCAGAATTTGCCCATGATTTTCTTACGAAGTACTGATTTTACCCACTGTGGATTGTTTCTCTTTGGGGACTCATTCCAACTTTTCCTAATGATTACTATATCTCCTGTACTTCCTATTAATTTCTAAATATACTTCTCACTCTTAAAGGATCCACGTGAAAACTGGAATGCTTATTACAACTATTTTCATCTGGGTCTTACTCTATAAGCTACTTAAAGACTATTGCCTTGCTAACCTTACCTTTTGCACTTCTAGCACAGTGTCTGGTGCACCGAACTCCCTATTGGCTATTCGTCATCTTACATTTTGGTTTTAGAGTTAACTATATTAGAATTTTTTTTCTCACATATATAGGATTCTCACCATTTCTTCCTTTTTTTCTTCATTTCCTGTTCCAATTTTTTCACTGATTTCTTTCCCTTTATCTTTACTGCTGCTCTATTTCCAGTTAGCAGCCAGATAAAATCTTGTTACTAATTTGTCACCTACAATGAGATGTGAAAATATGTATTCGTTTCTAGTCTCTACCGGATATGTTTGGCAGAAGTGACTTCTTTTGAATAAGGGGTTATCAAAAAAAGTTTCCTTTAAATGTACTAGCAAAAGTTCAGGATACACTTCAAATTTCGTTTCCCTGAATGACTGGTGCAGTATTAGGTCACTGGAATGACTAGGCCACTTTTACCAGCTCTAAAAAGCAACTGTTACTTAGGTGACATGTGTCCCTGACTTTGTTTTCTTGGTCCTTACTCAGACAATTACCACCTTTCCCGTTTTCTATGGATATGAAGAATTACTGCTAGTCATCAGTGAGACCCAGTGAAGTCAGCCAGGAACCCCGATCCACTTATGCACCTTTGTAAACTTATCTGGATTTTGAATGTATGTGCACAGAAAAGTTGTATTTGGCTCTTAAACATTTATTGAGCACCTATGGTCTGCCAGAGATTGTGTTAGGCATTTGAGAAGCAAAGAAGTCCCTCAGCTTAATGTAAACAGAAACCTTAATTGTATTCCAAAACTGTATTGGTTATATCTTTATGCTAATCTTTCTATATAAATAAATTTCATTCTTTACGTGAATACTGTTAGGTGGGAAAATACATGTTGAGATTATTGCTGTATTTTATTAAAGCATAAAGAAAAATTTCCACTTAATACTGTATTCTGGGGATTTTTTTTTCTGGGGGGGGGGCATCACTGCTCTCCGGTGGTGGGAGTAGGAGGCCCAGCCCCACTGCTGGAATTGAACCTCCGTCCCAGTGGGCCGCAGTCTCTGGGGATTCTTAGTACACATAGTTTATTCACTTTAAAACTTAAGAACAAGTCTATGGGTGGGTTTTTAGAGCTAATCATCATATTTGTATTTGAAGCTAGCAAATACTGTTCATTAAAGTATCTCTTAGCAAATTGTTCCCCGCAGAACCCAAACTCACCAGACTTTTTTTTTTTCCTGCCTTAAAAGTAACTTTTTTTCCTTTTAAATTTCATTGAGCAAGTGTATTTTTATTTTGTTTTTTTTTCATGATTTTTTGGAAGGTGTTGCACATATTCCTTTTAGGCATTTGGATATTTTCTGCCCTGTTTTAAGCAGATCTAGCTATATGGCTGAGTTCTCCTCATTGTGGGTTTTCGTTGTGTTATCTCCAACTCATCATGAGACCTTGCCCAACAGAACCAGACATTGCCCCATCCAGGGCTGTCTTCACATAGGGTTTGCATGTTTGAGTCCATTGTTGTGGACACTTTGTGTTTGAGTGTCTTCTAACCTGGAAGACTTGTTTTTGCAGCATTGTACAAGACAGTATTCTATGATGAGCCATAGGGTTTATAGTTTTTTTGAAAGCGGAGCTCCAGGTCTTCCTACTGTGTCTTTGGAAGGTTCACTGACACCCCCTTTTCATGGCAGACACAGTATTTGAAATACTAGGGGCAGAGCTTCAAGCATTACAGTTTCATACAAGTCACCACAGTATGACAATGGCAAGTGGGTGGTAGATGGATCATAATCCATATCCCCTATTTAGTGGGAGTTGTAGGATGTCTGAAAATTACTAGATATACTCCTATAAGATTCTCATTAAAAACTTGCTAGTTCTTATTCTAAATCATGTCCAATTTATTTTTATTGTGATACTGTTTTTATAACTTTAATAAAATGAGTTAGAAGTTTCTTGATAGATGGATGTTTCATAAAGCAATACTATTTCAGCTCTTGTCATTTTTTTTTCATATATAAGTGAAAAATATTTTAAAGATAACTGGATTCCATTTACTTTTCTTATAGTATTTATGTTACTATTTTTTTAAGTACCTTGTGTAGTATGATAAATATAGCAATCCCAGGTTCCAAATGAGGAAACAGTACTAATAAAACAGCATTTTATCATTATACAGCAGCAAGGTATTCCATCATATTAAACTTAGGATACTTTCTAATTTAAAACATAATCACAATTTTTATCAGCCTTTATTCTGATAGCATTAGTAAGAAGTGATGGAAATTTTCTGAATGTTTACAAGGACAGAATTACTCAAACAAAAACTCCAATCCAGGTCTGAGCCCTGGTGGCATAGTGGTTGAGTGCGGCACTGCGGCCTACTGGCTTGGCAGTTCAAATCCAGCAGCAGCAAGACTGGGTAGCTCCCACGACCACCAGAGGGCAGTGATGCCTCCCTCCCCAAAAAAACCTCCAATCCTTTACTAGGAATGTGGACATGGATGTAGAGCTTGACAGAAAATGTACATGAAGTAAATCATTTGTTTTTGGCAAAAGCGACTCTAAGGTTGTCTCTATGTTGAACGTTACCTGCCATGGAGTTATATTTGGCAATTTTGTTACCTAAAGTTTTGAGGCTCTAATAATTTGCACTCACATTTTTTTGCATGGTCTTAATAGCCAAAACCTGGAAAAAAGAAAACCTTTTATATATATTGTCAAGTGTTTTGCTATCTATGTAGATGTGCCTTATAGATTCTATCATATGCTTTCATAACTACTGTTTTAGAAATATTTTTGTAGTAGAATATTGGAGAACTTGTTGGATTCTTCAGGTACCTAATTATTAATAGTTTTCCTTAAAACAGCTATTGTTTAAAATACTTTTATAAATCCAGCTAGCCTGAGTTGATTTTTATAAATATCCTCAGCTTTTAGTTGAAAACAATTTTAAATAGAACAATTTTTTATTAATCAAATAACTTTCATATCCATCTAAAGTAAAAACACATTGAACATATAGGCTTACATTGACTTATATTATGAATGTTATCAGTGTGCTGTAACCTACACTTTTGGGAAATACTTGTAAATGCCAAACAGTTTCTATCATCTGTTATATTTCAAAAAAACAAGTTTAAACAGTTTTAACACCAGTAGAATAGTTAAATCTGATACTAGAAAACTTTCTTAGGTAACATAAAAGTAAAAAGACTCAACCTTTTTAGCATTCCAATTTCAGGTAAGACTATGTCAGTTAAAAATCTCATATTATTTGTAGAAGAGACAGTAGGAACCTAGTTTAAAATGTTTCAAGATGTATCTTTTATTTTTTTGTTTTTGTTTTTTGGGCATCACTGCCCTTTGGTGGTGGGAGTAGGAGCCGCTGCTGGAATTGAACCTCCATCCTAGTGGGGCGCAGTCCCGCGCACAAACACTATACCACCGGGGCCCAGCCCCCAAGATGTATCTTTTAGAGTAGTTGTATAAAATAAAAAAGAAATTCACTGAGAATATTATCCTTGGAGACAATATAGACTTCTTTTAAACTATGATGTGATAGATCTTGATTTGAACACTTATTTTAGTTGTCCTAAAAGACCTTTCCATACAGATTTTGAGTTCTGTGATATTATATTGTTTTATAATGAGTTATGTTAATCAGTCAACAACCTTGTAATGGCAAAACATTTTTGTGCATCCACACTTCACCAAGTCCTTTGTTACACAACCAGGATTCCAATAGTACAAGGGAAAAATTGTGATCACATTAAAAAATTTTACATTAGTGTGCTGTTTTATTTGTCTGAATGTTAATTTAACACATATCTTAGAAGCTAGAAGTAAATCTAAGGTGTTTCTTAAAAGTAGCCAAGTGCTAAAATATATTTAGGTTTATCTGTTTCCACAGAGATTGCTATTTAAACACCTTTGAGGCCAAAAATATCTCAATAATCTTTTCCCCTTTAACTAAGTCAATATATTCCTAATATTATTATTGCAAAAAAAATCAGACTAAATACATTGATTTGTGGGGGCAGGGGGAAATACTTCACATTCAAAAAGTGAAAATACTGATTTTTTACAGTAGTTCCTTTCTGTGGGATGTGCTGATCTGAAAAACAGCTGTTTTGGTAGGTAAAAAAGATTTTTTTTTTGAAAAGTTAAGCATAAATGTTTATTACTAAATGAATATTAACATCAGAATGTATAGAAAGTAAAATATGTGTTCCAGTAATGACAAATTTGGAAGTTATTTTTAAAAATTATTCCAAAATCATTTTCCTTTTTTCACATTTGTCAAACAGGAGTTTGTGCCGAAGGGTTTCTTGGCCATTTTAGACATCGTAATCTAGTTAAAAGGTTTGTTTATGCTTCCCATCTCTGTTCTGCTGATGGTATTAGAATGCAGGCCAGAGCCAGGCATCTAACTGTTTATAACATTCAAACTTCAATTAAAGCTACAGTGTTCCGTTTACTATATCTATAGCTGAAAGCTATGGGTACACTATTACTAGTAATGATGGCAATGATATTGTACTGCCATAGAGAGTAAAACCAAAACAAATAATTGGTCTGGTTTGCTTCTGTAAAATGGACAAGTTCTTTAGCATAGTTTAGTATTCCCTGGATTTTATTCCTTTATCCATCTTGATGAACTTAGCAATAGTTGCCTATTAGAAAATTCAAGTAAAAAAAGAAAATTCAAGTAACAGATTATTCTTACTTAGTCCTCCTTGAGAGGAGCCTTTCGTTTGTTGTTTGAGTCAATTCTGACAAGCTTCCAAGTCAGAGTAAAACTGCACCCCAACTGGGTATCCTATGCTATAATCTTCACAGGAGCAGATCACAGGATCCTCCCTTTCCCTGGGGCTGCTGGGAGTTAAGCACTCCCCTTCTGCTGTAAGTGTTTAACCATTTTATCACCTGTAGTCCTTGAGTGGAGTCTTAAAAAAAAAAAAATCCATTGCCATCAAGTCAGTTCTCATTAGAACAGGATAGAAATAGTTTATGGCATTTCCAGAGATTCTGTATGGTGAGGAACTCTATATCATATGTGTGTAAGCAGGTTAATCAAAAGGTCAGCTTTTTGAGCCCCATGACCCATCTGAGGGAGAAAATGGCTATCAACTTCTGTACAGATTTTCAGCTTTGCCCTGTAGGTTCTCTGAGTTGAATAAATTCATTGACAGTGTATTTGATTTTGAGGTTTAATCTTTATGGAAGACACTGCTTTCTTTATAGCTTTCTTCCCTTTTCATAGCTGTTAAGAATTCTTTAAAAAATATTTCTTCAGATCCTTAGTTTTCGAACTTCACTTAGAAAATGACTTGAACTTTGTATGTTTAAGAATTCTAATTAGTAGACAAATTTACTGTAAGGTCAGCACTATATTATATTAAAGTGACTTTATCATAAGTATATCATAAGTGTTTATTTAACTTTTTATGCATTGAGAGGTATACTATATATTAATTCCTAAGAGAAACGGTTGACTAATATTAGAAACCCTATCTGTTAAGAGTTACATAAATTTGATTTAAAGAAGCTTAGCAACACACTCATTCATAATCAAAGACTGCTTCTATATGATCTTCATCAAACATCCAAATCACAGAAATGGATGTTAAGCAATTGATACTGGCTTACAAAGACACTATAGGATGGTGCCCTTGTGGGTTTCTGAGACTGTAACTGTTATGAGAGAAGTAAGCCCCATCTTTCTCCCGAATGACTACTGTATAGGCTTAAAACAATTACATGCAATTGAGTTCTAGAAAAAAAAAATCGACTTCTAGATGTTACTGTATTTTTATCTAGAATTAAAAAATGTGGGCACTTTATATGTTCTATACATACACATGATACACAACACACACATATACATTCTTAAAGTTGAAATCTAAATTTATGGCAGGTATAAATAAGATACCACTTGGTAAATATGAAAATTCTTAGAATAAATGAAAACATGTTGAAAAATTTTAAAACAGTTTTCCTGGGCATTAAATAAAATGACTCAGTTTGAGATAATATAAAAGAATGTTAAGTAATAACAATGGTATCTGAATATAAGAACTAGAAATATAAAATATAGACTTTTTAGGATAAAAACAAAGATAAGATAAATTGAAAAGAAAGTTACAAAATAATATACAAAATAATAATTCCAATTTTCTAAAAAAAAAAAACAAAAACCAAACATGCAAACAAAATGTTTGAATATATATATTTAAGCATATTTTTGTGCTATATCACCAAAAATTTTTTGAAGCCCTTGTATGTGTATGCGTGTGTGTGTGTGTGTGTGTGTGTGTGTGTTTTCATGTGATTAAAGAAAAGATTTGAAAACTTTGTACCAAATTATTTACTGGGGTAATTGTATGTGGGGGTGGCGGTAGGGGAATTTGCAGAAGGGGTGCTGGAAGGTTGAAGAATTCATTATATTATGTAATTTTGCCTTACTTGAGTTTATTTCTAATAATAAGCATATATTTATATTAATGTTGTAATAAAGATTACTTAAGAAAAAGTTTAAAACATGGCCTAGGAAAATAGCGGTCCTTAGTTGTCAAATAAATACCTCGAACGCTTTGAATAAAATTGAGTGGTAGTTGATAATTATTATAGTAAAAGTCAAAATTGAGGAAGGAGAAATGAATATCTTTTATCCTAATTTTTAAATAGTTGGCTTCTATTTGCAAAATAGTTTTTCTTTTCCAAGAAACTGTAGATTGTCAAGTGAGTGGGAGGATGTCAGTCATAAAATGGTAGACAGTAGGTCATTCGTGGTCAAGAGGAGATCTGTATGCCTAAGATAACTTTCAATGTTTAAATCTGTGATGCAGATTATTGCATGTTCACTCAATTGGCATAGCCACTTAACATTTTTTTTTATAGTAAAGCACTAGTTGAGATTTAAAAAAAATAAAATAAAACCTAAAGTTGGAAGGGTTTTGTTTGTTTTCTTAAGTGACAAAAAACATGTACTTGGGGAAGAAAACCTGTGGCAGTCATGTGCTTATGTTAATTTCATGAGATGTAGGGGTGGAGTCTAGCCTGTTAATCTGGAGATAGCCATTGAGTAGCCAATGAGACCTCTGTGTGGGCATGGCTTTCTCCTGATACGTCTGGGAAATCTCGCGATATTTCCCTCGTGAAAATGAGAAGCTATCAGAGACGATGAATCATGGACAAGACAAGATGGCAGCGTCTGAGGAGCTGTAGGGGAAGTCACATGGCTTTGCCCTGATGGAGCCAGACCGCTGAAGCTGGAGAGGCCACGTGGGGACCCCTGGCAGCGATGAGTTGCTTTGGCCAGCACTGAATGCTGTTGATGGACCCTGAGCCCTGGAAGCGAGGAGCCATGAGGGGACCCCTGCCAGCACCAGGACTCTGTACCTACTAGCCTGTGACTTTGTGAGTCGGAAGGAGACTTTATAGACTGATATTGGACATATGGGTTAATATTGGACTTAAGACTTTGAACTGGACTGGGCTGGGATGCTTCCTCAATGTCCCATTCCTCTTGTATATAAACCTTTTCCTTATATCCATATGCGAGTCTATGAATTTGTTCCTCTCGTTTACCCAGACTGACACAAAACCAAAGCCAAAAGGAAAAGAAAAAAAACCCTTAGTAACTTTTATAAAATATCCAACTAAGTATGTAAATATAAAGAAGCAATTCGAATTTTATAGAGTTAATCTGGCTGGTTTCCTGGGAGGACTTGAGTTCATCCATGTTTAGATAGGAGAGACGAGGTCAGCATATAAAAGAATAGTTCAGGTAAAGTCATCTTCCAGTAGAGTAAGGTCAGGAAGTTGATTTCACTATTTTGAGTAAGCTAGGATTAAAGTTCAAAATAACCTGGTAAGTTGGGGAAGAAGATAGAAATATACTTTTTATTGATTTTTTTTGAAACAATGTTCCAGAGTGCAATTCAGAAAAGAAATAGAGAGTTTAGAGACAGTTTTTATAGAGGGAGCAAACACATTGCACAAAAAATATAGCAATAAAGATGTCTCTGCAATTATTAGAATGCCATTATAGTCTTAAGTAAGCATATGCTGAATATATGTTGGAAATTAAAGATTTTTTTTTTAAATAGCAAAATAATAATAAAAGTATCCAAGGGTATTACTAACTTAGTTTTTTTTTCTTTCATTATCAAAATTTACTCTGGTCCCTGGAATCCTAGGAGTACACAGTGCACGATTAAAAATTTTTAAAATTATAAATAGTTATATAAATGCAGTGTCAAAGTGACAAAGAATGTAGCTTATGTTTCTTTCTCTATAAACTTCAATTTTTAATCACATTTATTTCCAGCTGCCCCTGTAATGTAAATTCTCAGCCTACAGAGGCATATCCAGAGATAAATTTAAAAAACAGATCTTTTTCTATTTCTCCTGAAAGCTGGCAGGTTTAAGGAGGTCTGCCATGCAAGAAAACTTCAAAACATTTGTGTAAAATGGAATCGAAGGTAATGGACCTGTTCCATGAAATTCTTGATCCTCTCCTTTGTATATGCTTCTGTGTTTTGTTTTCAGGTCAAAGTCATAGTGATTTAAAAAAAAATAAGTATCATTAACTCTCAGCTTTATTCTTACTCACCCCTGTGTCCTAGGGTTTACTTAAATGTTGCCAAATGTTACGAACTGAACTAGGAGAGTGAGCAAAAGTAAAGACTGGTCTTGCCCTTTTAGATCTTATGTCTTAGAGATCAAGAAGAATATCATTCAGATAATTATTCAAATAAATGCAAAAAGTAGTTCAATATATTTTCTATTATTGTTAATTTAAATTTATCATTGAAAATATACACAGCAAAACACATACCAATTCAACAGCTCCTACTATATAATTATATGAAATTGAGAATATTTTTCAAATTATGCATCCATCTTCATTCTCTTTTCCCCATTAACATTAATCTACCACTCCCCAAGTGTCCTATGCAGTCTTCTGAATTGCTGTTGTCCACTCGATCCCACTTTATGTACAGAGGTACACAATTCAAGGCAGCCAAAGCCTAGTGCTGTGCCATTTTCATGATCCATTTAATGTGCCATTTAATCCATTGTGAGGTATCATGTTGAGGGATTTTTGTTTTGTTTTTCTGGTGACATGGTACTTTACCAAACATAATTATTTTTTTTAGTGATTCCTATTAACACATCCAAAGTGAGTAAAATAAAACCATCATCGCATCTGGGGAACATTCTGATTATTATTTTTTCTAAAACTTGTTTAATTGGTTTTCTGGCAGTCTACCATTTTCAATATTCTTCACCAATATCACAGTTCTCTTATATGGCAATCACCTAGTTTGGTATCAATTTGAGGATTAAGAGTGTAGGGATGGAGTCTAACCTGTCAATCTGAGATAGCCGATGAGACCTTTATGTGGGTGTGGCCTTCTCCTGAGAATTCTGGGAAAGTGGTAATTCCTTCTTGGAGTGGAGACCCTGTCCCTCTCAGTTCATTTCCTTGGAGACGTTCTACTAACAACACTGGCTTGGCGACTGTCTGTTGACAAGGCTGACCCTGGGACACATCCCTGAGCAGAAGCCACATGAAGCTACCTAGCGCCCTGAGCAGGACAAGCCACTTGGGTGCAACCAGACCTCTGACACTGGAGGAAACACTTGAAGACCTCTGCTAGGACTGAGGTGTCTACAACGCCACTGGCTCCATAGGCACTCCACCCATCTGGCTTGTGATCGCCTTGCATTTGGTGTCATTGCATGTGTTTTGTGAGTCTGAAGAAGACTTTATAGATGATATTTGGGCTAATATCAGACTTGTGGACTTGGACTGGTCTGGGTTGTAATACTTTCTTAATGTACAATTGCCTTTTCTATAGACTCCTTATATACATATGAATGTTTATGAATTTGTTTCTCTCGTCTATCCAGACTAACACATCATGCATAATTTTTTCTCCTGCCTTTCATTTCTCAAGTTTCCCATTCATAATAGGCAATTGAAAAGACCATGGTTTGGTTCAGATGCACTTACCTCCTGAAAATGACAGCTTTCCTTTTAGAAATTTTAATTAAAGAGATTTTTACCTAATGTATATTTACTGAAGGCAATATTCATTGACCTTCACCAGTAAATGCCTTAAATACTCATTTTTGGCAGCCACATTGTATCTTCTGCCTATTTCAAATTGTTAATGAGGCTTCCTTCTCTACTGTTGCCATATTCTTTATGTGGGCAGGTTTCTTGGATTATTTGTTAGTGTACAGATTGAGTAAGTGAAGAATACAACCCTTTTGTATACCTTTTCGAATTTTGAAACACACAGTATCCCTGTGTTGTCCCCACCTATTACTTTAGTTCTATTCAAGCTAGTGCTTCTTGATCTTGTACAGGTTTCATGTGTGTACAATTAAGTATTCTAGAATTCTCATTCTTCACAGTGTTATCCATTATTTGTTCTTATCCACAGTAGTTGAATACTTTCCCATTGTTCACAAAACAGAGATAAGCATCTTAATGATATTATCTGATTTTGGCCTACATCCATTTGACAACATTGATATTTCTTGTTGTGTGTCACCTTCAAATCCAATTTGAACTTTTGACTGTTTCTGTCTTTGCACCACTGAGTCATTTTTTTAATTATCTACAGCAGAACTTATTATGTCTACATGTATTTTGATTTAGTTGATTTAAGTTTAAGAGAGCAAATTAGTTTCCCAATTAGCAACTGTACACACAATTTTTTCGTGATATTGACCGTAATCTTGTCATTGTGTCAACACTTTGCTTTTTCTGTCTTTTGAACTCTGCTTTGGGGCAAATGCTACCTATTTGTCCTCTGCAGTTGATTGTTCCAGGAGCCTGTATTTCCTGGATACACTTGCCTTTCATGTGTCTGCAAGGTGATCCCCAAGAGTCAGTCATTTCAGTGAGAAGGCTGTCTGAGAACTTCTACTAGTCTCTATTATAAAAAAGCATGGCTTTTCTTTTTTTTTTAGTTAGAATGTTGTTCTACCCAATATCCAGTTTTTTTCTATTGTGATTCTGGTGAAAACAATTGGTGACAATAGCTGGGCACTAGCTGCTTGCTTCTGCTGTCAGCTAATTGGAAGCTTTGGTTCAATGTGGTCCATTAGTCTATTAGATCATTTGTTTGCTTGAATCTTTGGCTTTCTTTTCAGAAAGAGACCAATAACTGTCACTTAAGAAGGCTGCTTTGAAACTTTTAAGGTCCCAGGAGCTATTTTCCAAAGTAGGATGTAGATATCCAGAATTTTGCTATCATGTGGTGTTAATGATCTTGTTTGATAATTTCCACATTCCATCTGACCTCTCTTTTTGAAATGGAAAGGAAAACAAATCTGTTCCAGTCAGCCAAGTAGGATATCATCCAAGATTTTTGACCAAGATTCCAGTGTTGCTGTTATTTATTGAAACATCTCAATTGATAGTCCATGAATTTCTGGATCTTTGTTTTATGCCAGTGTCTTCATGGCAACTCAAACCTCTTTGATTCTTGATCATGTGCTTCATCCTGAAATGCTTAAATGTAGACCAATTCTTTTTGGATAGTGATGCTGTATATTTTTTTCTTTCTCTCTCTTAATGCTTTCTACCCACTTCAAGTTTTCACATATAGAGCACTTCAGATCTTTTGTCTTTAAAAATGCCCACCGTTCTTTCATTTTAGATTTTTAGCTTCCATTGTACATGTCACCAAATTTAACCTAGTGTTTTGAAGCTGCCTTTGAGATATTCTGTTTAGCTCTTTAACTTCATCACCTTTCATATTTCTTTAGTTATACTGCATTTAGAACAAATTTCAGAGTCTCTTCTATAACAATTACTTGTATCTTCTCATTCTTTTACATGATCTTATTACCTTCATTTTTCTGGTTTCAAGTCAGTAGTGTTCAGTGCATGAGAAATATTCTATAGGTGGTCTCTTAACTGAATTGGGGCACTAAGCCATACTTTCATCCTCTCACTCACTACCATCAAGTTGATGCTGATTCATAGTGACCTTGGAGAACAGGATAGAACTGCCTCTGTGTTTCTAGGGCTGTAACTATTTATGGAAGTTATAGAAGGAGTCTATAGAAAATCCCTTTTTGGGGGGGCATCACTGCCCTCTGGTGGTCATGGGAGCTACACAGTCTTGCTGCTGCCGGATTTGAACCGCCAAGCCAGTGGGCCGTAGTCCTGCGCTCCACCATGACGCCACCGGGCCTTAGCCCTGAAAAATCCCATTTTTCTCCCAGAGTAGCTGGTGATTTCAAACTGGTGAATTACAGCCCACCCACTTGTAATTATGGCACCATCAAAACTCTTTGGGCTCGCCTTAATTGTCCTGAGCTTCAGCTTGAACTTGTCTATGAGTCCATGATCTGTTCCATGGTTGGCCCCTGACTTTCTAAGACTATGGCTAACAGTGTTGGATATTAACCACGAGATTTGTGGTTTGAACCCACCAGCTGTACCATTGAAGAAAGATGTGGCTGTCAGCTTTCATAAAGAGTACAAACCCATCAGCCCAATGAGACAGTTCTACCCTACCCTTCATGGTCATTCTGATTTGAAATCGACTCAATAACAATGGGTTGTTGATTGATGCTGAGTGTCTTATGTAGTTAATCTGATAAGATCCACATATATAATAATCAATTAAGTTGTCTAAAAAGAATATTTCCATTGAGTGAGTCATTGATATTGTGGAAATATATCATGTGGTCTCCAGCACTATTTCTTTCAAAAAGACTAATGATCCTTCTTTGTTCACAACTTTTACATTCCAGTAATTGATGGCAAATATATAATAATCAAAAACTTTTATAGAGATAAAATAGAATTCTTTTATAGGATTTTCAAGGCTATGGCTTTGTGTGTATGCGTGTGTTCTTTTTGAAGTAGACTATCAGGCCCATCTTCTGAGGTGCTTCTGGCTGAGTTAAAATATTTCTTTGGACATTGAATACACTATTGCTTCTCTAGCTTATCAGTTCCAGCATAGGATGCCATGATTGATGAATTCAAAGGCTAAAAATCAGTATATTTTGACAGAAGAATACCTAGGGATATCCATCTTCAAGTGTTCACTTGGATTTTTTTTTAACGATTTCCATATTTTGTTGATTAATACTATATAAATTCCACATTTCAGTAACTAGTGGATGTATACTGTTTACTTTTTTTTGAAAAGTAGCATCAACACCAACAAATGATGATCCTGAATGCTGTATTCCATCTGCTTTATTAGGAATCACTTACTTTGAAGAGGCAATCTTCTCCAATCATATTTTGGTGCCTTGCAATATGATGGGTTCATCTTCTAGTACTTATCGCACAACATTCTATTTTGATTGAGAATTCTTACTGGCTAAATTTTAGAAGTAACTTGTCAAACCTCTTCCTAGCTATCTTAATTTGTAAGCTTCCCTGAAACTGTCCACCATGGATGAACATGCTGGTTTGATATTCTGCTGGTATACATTTTAGTATTGTATCTAAATGCCAATTCATCATTGTATGATAAAATGAAAGATGAGAGGTAGCTGTGTATAGCCATGGGTAGAGAAGTACAAGAGTAAGTAAATATATGTATATATATGTATGTATTTTCTTCAATTTACACATGCACAGGTTTATTTCAATTTATACGTACATAGGTTTATTCCAAATAAAATGTGTTTACACATGTCTTTTTGGTGAGTTGATGGTGGCAGGGAAGTTCTCTTAGTAATAATAAAAGAGTACCTTCAAAAAAGGACTAGTCAAAACAGTAACTTTCAACAGGATCATCTGACCAATTTAATTCAAGGACAAGAAGTTAGGTCAGAAAGTCATGGTGACTGACTGTTTATCAGGACTCCAAAAGAATCATCACGATAGATTTTCTTGAAGGACATAGGAAGATCAGAGAGGTTTATCATTAAGAAGTTTTATGAAAATACAACACTGCATTAGTGAGGAAAAAGCCAGAAAGGACCACAGAGTTTTTTCCCATTCTGATAATTTACTTGCCCATTCTTTGAGGGTGTTAAGGGCTGATCTGCAAACATTTCATTGGGAAACCTTACCCAGTCAACCCTAAAGCTTAATCATGTCTCTTCATGTTTTTGTTGTTTCCCAAATTGAAGGAACCTTCTAAAGGAACAGGATTTGAGTCCCTCAAGGATGTCTGAATTTACTTTTTGAATAAGGGTGTTAAGTGAGGAGTACAGAAATTCATAAGGAAAGAGAGGGATGGGAATACCCTGTGTTCAGACATGTATTGACCTAAGTGGGGGAAGGTATATTGAGAAACAGTGTTTTCCCACTTTTGTTTAATAACTTTTTCTTTGATTTGGTTGCAATACTTTTTAACTCACCCCTTTACATTGTAAGTAATAGGTTTATGGAAGAAGGGTTTTATCTTCAGGTAAAAGAAAAGCTTTAGGATAGTTTTTTGGAAAAGTACTTAGTGAGTAGGAGTTAACTTGACCAAGAGGAGAGGAGTTTTCGGGATAGAAGGAGCAGCATTTATAAAGACCTTAAGGTTGGCAGAGGTATTTGGACCTAACAATTTTTTGTTTAATAGCAACTTTTTATTGTAAATTAATTTGCAGTTTACATTTCAGATCATCAAATTTATTTTCAACTGTTGAAATTATTAACCAAACTCCCCAATAGTTTACTCTTCACCTGCTCCTTGATTTTTCTTCTCCTTCTTATGGACTACTATCTTCCACTGAGTCCAAGTTCTTACCCTTCAAAAGTCTCGCCCACTACTTTATCTTCTCTCTCGCCTCCCCCTGCTCGTGGCACTCTCCAAAGTGTGCTCCCGTGGTGTGAAAGGCCAGTATGACAGCACTAAAGAGCTAGAGTGTATAAGGCAGGAGGTGCCAGGAGAGCTGGGTTCTTCACACTGCCTTGTAGTCTAAGCTGCTCTTTATTCTTAGGGGTAGGATTTAAACTTCAGACTGGTATTCTTGAAGAGCAGTGAGGGACATTTAGAATTTATAAAAGGGATGTATTACAAGAATTTATTTGTATTTCCATTTAGAAATAATTTTTTTTCTATGCAATCATTGTTATAGTGACTATATATCATAAAACTCCTTAAACACAGACAACAATGGAAAATAACACGAGCATACTAAATACAATAATATATGAGTTATGAAAGAAGAGGATGAAAGGGGATTAAAGATTTTATCTGGATATATTCAAAGGAAAATGCTCTGGGTTGAATTGACTAAACAGTGATTTTTACTAGGGGGGAAACATCCTGCATAAGTAGGAGTTCATAACAAATTGTAGTAAAGGACATATTAGTTGAACAATTTGAGAAGATCCTCATCTGACACTTAGATAGGATAATGTACTGTAAGAAGTTGACCAAGGTAAAGGAGAAGATACCACATTCACAAATTGAATATTCTAATAAAGAAGTTATTTATGTTTGTGATTTTGGAATACACACATTTTCAAATCTGGGTAAAAAAGTTAGAATTACAGAAAGGTAGCAGTAAAACTTTCCGCTTTACTGTGGTTATTTTTAGAGTAAATTGCTAAGTAACATTCCACGAGAAAGATGGGGCTTTCTATTCCCATAAAAAGTTACAATCTTGGTAACTCATAGAGGCAGTTCTTCTCGTCTTACAAGGTCAGGGTTTGAGTTAGAATTGATAATTTGGCAGTGAGAAGTAACATTATCTTTCAAGTTGTGGGTTAAGTACTGAAAGTTTTTGGTGTATGTAGTCGTGGTAGTAGTTTTTAAGATGAAATTAGAGTTAATTTTGAGGGGGTTGTGTGTGTGAAATGTGTAAATATCAAAAGAATTGCCATTTCAAAAATTTTCACATGTATAGTTTAGGAACATAAATTATTTCATCCTATTTCATCCATTAACTTTTTTTCTATCATCACAGAAACTCAGAAATTTAAATTCCTCTTTTATAACAGGTTGTTTTCATGATTAGTCTTCATTGCATGTTCATCTTTTAAGTTTAAGATCTCTTTGGGTACTACAGTTTGTACTACAGTCCAGTTAAGAAATGCCCAAAGTATGAAAGAGTTTTGAAAAATTTATGGACAGAAGCAATGAGATAATAATGGAATTTTTCGACAACATTTTTTGCAGTCCCATACATTACGAACATTGTAACAATAATAGACCACGCCCCGTGGTTTTTACTAGGAACAACATGTTAAATTTTAAACAAGGTGTGTAGTAAACCAGAAGCTTTCACTGAGTAGACAGAGTATACTTGTTTTCCTGGTTAGGGTTGATGAATTCTGCCAGTATATCAATTTGGTGATTTGAACATTCTTCCTCCGGCTATCTTTCAGGTTTTCTAGTATGTGTTCTGAGGTATGGCATACAATGCTTTTAAGGCAGATTAAAATCTCAACATAAGAATTACAATATGGGGGCTGAGCCCCGGTGGCGTAGTGGTTGTGCGCGGGACTGTGGCCCACTGGGATGGAGGTTCAATTCCAGCTCCACGGCGCAAAGGCTGGGCCTCCTACTCCCACCACCTGAGGGCAGTGATTCCCCCCAAGAAACAAAACAAAACAAAACAAAAAGAACTACAATATGGAGTTAAGTGCTTATTTATAACACATTCTAGAGGGGTCAATATGAGTGATATTGGTTCATTTTTCACCATGTGGTGAACATCAGACCACTGATGTTCCAAAGACCATAAATGTTGGGGATGTGTAGTAGGGTCTTGGAATATAGTTTACTAAGGGTATCTAATAACACTTAAAGTTATCTGCTTTCCAAATATGAAATGAAAATTTATATAGGAATTACTCAGTGATTGAGTGGTTTCTGTTTAGCAACGTCCTACCCTTGTCTTGCTATCAAAATATAGTACAAAGATATCTTCTTGTTCTATCTTAACAGGTGTGATACACTCTGAACCCCACTCCCACCCTGAAAAGTTCATGTAGAAACCATGATTAAAGAAAATCACACAAGATTCTTTTAGTCCTTTTTTTTAATGCAGTGTCTACCGTGGACATTAATATATAATCCTTGTGAATTTTCAATATCAGTTACTTACATTTGCTGATTACTTACTTTGTGCCTCTCACTGTATTAAGCAGTTTCCATACACTGTGTTACCGTACCCTCTTAACAACCATAAAAGCATACCGGAGATGCACTTTTGAACAACTGTTTCATGTTATTTTCCCTGCTTTTAAGCACCTATGTAAAATATATGTTAAGAATATAAAAAGTAAAGCAAACATAGTTTTCTGTGGTTACAACTCTATAGCTATATAGGAGAAAGGAAAGATCATGCAATTTAACCTCCAATTTTTAAAAATTATATATGGTTTTTTTGTTTGTTTGATTTTTAGGCGTCACTGCCCTCCTCTTGCTCCTGGAGAGCTGCTGCAGGATTTGAACTGCCAACCCAGTGGTCCGCAGTCCTGCACACAACCACTACACCACCGGGGCTCAGCCAAAAATTTTATCTGTTTATATACTCTTCCAACCCCACTACATTATACTTGTTTTAATAATAGGAAACAACCATTAGAACTTACGAGACTTTCCTGAGTTTGAGCACTGGTTCCATACACTGCGCTAACAAAGGCCTGATTTGTGGCAGATGGAGGACAGATTTTTCCACCCTGTTCAAGCAGCCATCTCCGTGGGCCAGTTTTTGGCTAAAAACAGCATGCCCCTCTTGCCCCACACCTTATTCACTTGACCTTGCTCTGTTCAACTTGGTTTTGTTTCCACAAATGAAGAAACAGAACTTGAAAAGATGGCGTTTTGATGAGGTGAAGAGGTTATTAAAAAAAAAAAGGGAGGTGCTGTCAGCCATTCAAACAGTTTGAAAAAGGTTTTCCAAGAATGTAATCGCAGATTTGCCAGAGTATGAAGTGTAACGGAGAGGACTTTGAAGGTGATAAGGTTGTTTTATAAAAAATTTTAAATGTATAGCTTTGGGGAGAAAAATCCAGTTACTTTGGTTAGCTACTCATACATTCACTAAAAATTGATGTGCTTTCCTTTTCCTTCTCTTTTATTATTAATAGCTATGTTTCAGAATCTTTGTGAAATTAGATTTTTGCATCAAAAATCTCTTCTATATGACCCTTTTAGAAAATAAATGATCTATTTGTACCCAAACCAAGCTTACTGTCCTTCCAATAGTTCTGACTACAGTGACCCTATGGAGAGTTTTCAAGACTAGAAATGTTTAAGGGACAGACAACCTCATCTTTGTCCCATCGAGACTCAATAGGTGTGAATTGTAGACCTGCAATTAGCAGCAGAACTCTGCACTGCCAGCGTCTCAAACTGTTTTGAAATGTTTTCCTAATTCCTGCAACTGAGAACCTGATTTATTTCATCTTTGTGCTTTTGCTACTCTGCACTTAGCTACTAATGGACACCCACAAATGTGAGGAGTCCTGGTGGCATATTGGTTACATGTTGGGCTGCCAATCTGCAAGGTCAACAGTTCAAAACGACCAGATACCACTCAGGGGGAAAAAGATGAGTTACTCCCATAACCAGTTACACTCAGAAACCCCTAAGGCCAGTTCTACTTCTTCCAAAACATTTCGTTATGAATTGGCATCGACTAGATGGCAGTGAGTTTGGAATTCAATTTTATAAATGTGGAGCTCAGATAGATCTTAGAGAAATTAGAGAAAATAGTTACAGACTACTCATAGTTCATAATCTTGACTTCAGTCGTTCTTACTGCAAGAGTGCTCTAAATGCCAATAGGATTCCTTTCCCTGTTCAGTTATTCCTCAAAGTGCAGTGTTACACAAGATGTTAAGAGCATGGATGGGCTCAGGAACCCGATGGCTTGGTTCCAATCCAGGTTTCATCACTTTGTAACCAGCTAGCATTTAGCAAATTATGAAGCCTTCTATGCTTCAGTCTTCTCAGTCTTTGGTAAAATAAACCTAATAGTTTCAGGTTGCAATTAAATAAATTGTGTGCATACATATATACACTTGAATAAATTATGTATTTATGAAGGGACTTCATAACAAAGACTGGAAAAATGAAGTGAAAAGATAATAGAAAATCCTTCATAGTATCTTTTCTTAGCTGTCAATGGACTCCCCCATACCCCCCTCCTTTGATTAACTAGATAAAAAAAATTCTGGGTTACAATTGCACTCATAAAAGTCTTTATATATAATTGTTTATAAGACAAAATTTATTTTTTGAAAAGTTACTCTACACTTTGCTTAACTTAACACATTGTAAAATAGATAGTTTAAGATATTGAGATTATTTTTGTATGATTGTAATTGTAGGATTCTATGTTGAAGAGTTGAACAGTGGTGTGTATTCTCTGTTGGAAGCATTGTTTGCGATATATGCAATTACTTTCTACAATTTTAATGGAAAATAATCACTATAATCAATAAAATTTCTTTAAGTTTAATTGGATATATATTTAAATGTTTGCTATTCAAAGTGTACTACCTTTTTAAAAAACCAAAGTGAATATAATTGCAGTCTTCTCATGAGCTAGTTACAAGCTTTTAGTTAGAAATTTATTAATTTGTTGTACAATATTAGGATAAACTTTCTGTTCTAAACTACTTATAAAATTACTTTGGGGGTCCTTCTTAAGTTTTTGAAGCATCTTTACTTGTCACAATGAACGGATTGACTAACCCAACTCCACATTTCTTGTTTTTGAGAAAAAGACATTTGTTTCTGACAAATTCCAAAAAAATGTGTAGTATTTTATAGGATGCACTGTGAAACATTGTGCATAATCAAACTACTTTTCATAATGTATGAATATATATATCTATATATATATATAGATAGATAGATAGATATAAAATCTCCAAATGAAACAGGTTCCCATTCAACAACTTTTGAACTTAATGTCCAGTGACATTAGTTATAATCTTCATTGAGTCAAAAATCCTCATTTCTGTTCAGATTGTTCATTTGCCCTTTATTTACATCTCTCTCCTCATCTTAAGTTACCAACACCCTTCCATTTCCTATAAATACCTGTGCATATCCTGCTGCTTTATCTATGTATGTGAAAAGTTATAATCCTTGAATTTGGTTACTGAAACTTGTTTATAAAGGAGTATTATTTCTACTTAGGATAAGCGTAAGTAAATTTTTATACTTTCAAGATTTAAATTCTGCAAGCGATATAATTTTGAACAAGTCCAAGAAGGTAGAGGAAAAAATACACAAATTAATTGAAAAGAGTTAGAAAAGTTGGACAGTAGAAAATTTTTTAATTATGAAAGTTTGAGCTAGGTTTGAAAATGTGTATTCAAAAGCCTCCTAATATACTCATAGTGTCTGAACGTGCCCAAATTCCTGAGGGATGGGCTAGGAATCAGAATTGGCACGAAGTGGTCATCCATACTTCCACCTTGTTCTTCACCATTTCTGACACCAGTCGTGGCCCCCCTCACTGCGCTCTGTATTTCTTTGTGGGACTTGATTATTTACTGCAGTGATCACACAGAACTCAAAGATCACACAGTTAGGTGATTTAAGGAAGCTACCAGCAACAACTTGGGATCAGGCGTTCAACTTACAAATAACAGGTACAAATTGGAATCCGGATCAGGTTTTTGAGGCAAGACTTCAGATCAGGACAGCTTTCAAGGAGGTCAGCTCTCTCGGGGCTGTCTCTGTTGCAGAACCCACACTGGTGTTGTTCTTGCAGTGTGCACCCCCCACATCAACCATCCACATCCCTCTGAGTCTTACACACTCACGCTGGGCCTGGCACTCTCCTTTGGCATCTCTGTTACTGGCCTCCCCACATCAGTGTGGCCTAGTGCATAATGTCCCCGTTTACTCTCTTATTGCCTTCCTTGGGCAGCAGCTGTTTGCCATCTCCAACTTTAGCACAGGGCCTCTTCTGGGCTTCTTGTCATCTTTGTATTCCAGCGCTTGACTTGAGTAACAGTGCTTTTAGGAAGTTCTTTGCTTTTCTTTCCTCATTGCTTTTCAATCTGTGTGGGGTTGGCTGCTTAAATAAACAAACTCCTTGTCAGTTTCAAGGCAAGGTCCTCGCAGGACAGCGAACTGACCAATCCAGTCAGTAGACCTTACACCACTTACTTTGTCTGGTAAACCAACCATCACTGCAAGGTGCATAAAATAGAACAGGCCCAGAGCAAACTGCAGTCCCAGGCCAGATAAAAAAGATTTTGATTCAGACTGTTATTTTCAGCTTACCCAGGAAGTGTCTATCAGCCTAGAAGAAAGCAACAAATTCTTTGAGGTGGAGATCAACCTGTGTGTTCACCTCTTCCCCACCCCCTCCACACTTGGCAATGCCATAGGGCTTAAGGGAGAAAACTCCCAATTCCTTATCTCCAAAGAACAGAGGTAAAAAATCCCCAAAAGAAACTAATTTTTCATGGTATTACAGCTAATAGTTAAATATTTGGTTTATTATTACACTTATCTATACTTGTAAATATGAAAATCAGTATTAGGGTTGGAATATAGAGTATTATATAAACCAATTCATTAAAACATTAAAAATTGATTTAGGTTCTCTAACCTTGCTCATCGAGGTCATTTTTTATGTCTGTTAAGTCTTGCTCCATCAGGTGGCACTATAAGAAGGTGGGCCAACAGAATCAGTGTCCTCTGAGTATGAACACTTTCTTAAGGAAGACCACATGTGAACGAGAGATGCCGGGGATATTGTTCAGTAGAAAGTCATTTCTGCCGATCAGAGTGATGTACCCCATACATAACCTTTTGTGTTTCAAAATATGTATGAGTAAATGTGGGATTTGTTTTTTCATTTTGCTGTCTAGGATTTTAAATTGTTTTAGTACAGTCAAAAAAGACTTAATTAGTTTTAGAACAGTCAAAAAAGACTAAATTAATTTTGAGTACCTGAGTTTGTTTTTGAAAATATGCTGTGCCTTTTGGAGAATTAACCTCCTGGTTTTAAAAAGCCATTCTCGAAACCTTAATATTTAGTTTTTGTCAAAAGTTGTTCCAAGTTTCAAACAATAAACCATTACATAATGAACTTTGAAAAAATACATGCTTTTCAAAGCGATTAATATCCATATTTTAAGTAAAAAGACAATCATTTAAAGAGTTGCTTTTCTTGTCAGAATATTCCCTATCAAAAATTAAATATGTTAACCTTGACTTGATTCTGACTCATAAAGACCCTCATTTCCACACTGTAAATTTTTATGGAACCAGACGGTGCATCTGAACCGCCAACCTTTCAGGTAAGTGCTTAGCCACCGAACCACCCGGGTTCCTCCAGAACGTTGCTGGATATATATTTCATTATCTGAAGAAAATGGACAGTTAGGTTTTAGAGAAGAAGTTAATGACCACAAGGTTGAGGGGAAAACCTCCCGTAAAACAAAGTGATGTCATTCCTTTAACAAGAATGTATTAAGAAAATATCTAGTTTCAAAATTTTCGTCAATATTTATGGTTGTTTAGGGATAGACTTTTTAATGTAACGTTAGAAGGAATCATCTATGAATAATTTCCATTTTGAAAGTCACAAAAACAAAACTTAAATTTTAATATTCATTTGTAAATAATTTATAAAAATGTATAGGAGTTTTTACATAACTGCTACTGTAATTGTAGTAAACTGGATAAAGCCAGCCTGTCATTTGATAGTAGTAGTCAGTTCTATGCAATGATTTACCCATCTTTTCTGCATTTTTACTTATTTTACTAATTAGAAGGACATTCTTGGGGAACCTAATCCCCCAATAACCCAGTTTGAAAACAAATTATTTAATAGAAGTTGACATCATTAGATATTCACGTTTCTGCTGAAAAGTATCAAGCTCTTTTTCAGTATTGTTTCATGTATGTATGGCTACCATATCACAAAGAAATTTGCAGTTTAACAGTTTGTAAGTTTTAGTGATGCTAATAACATGCATAATATTTCATATCCATTGACATTGTTTGCCCAGTTAGTACACCAACATTAACAGAGATCCAGTGTCCTCTAAGTAATATGGGGGTGCTTAAAAGTTTGAAAAAATTTCATGTTCATTGTTTTTACATTGAATTTTTCCAGAAACTTTGTAAAGCTTCACTGTTCTCATTCCATACTGCTCCCCCCCTCCCCCAATCTTGTATCCACTGACAAACAGAATAAAAATTTGTTGATAGAGCTTTTAGAGTAGTGATCTTAGAGGAGTACAGCCTTCTGTTTGTATATGTGCTTTTAATTATTTTGGTTATAGATAGGATTGGAATTAGCTGGGTATGATGATTAAGGTTGTGTGGCAAATTGGCTAGACCATGATTCTTAATGGTTTGGGAGTTATAATATAGTCATCTCCCACGATTAGATCTGATGAATTTGATCACTCCTGATGAAATCTGCTACAAGTTTCCTAGGTGCTGCCTGCTTCCAATACATGTAGAAGTTCTGCAAAGTTTTTTTGTTTTGTTTTGTTTTTTTAACTGATTGATCCTGTATCCAATTTGTCATCATCTGACCTCTAGTTCTTTGGAATTGAGCCAGTAAGTGGCCTTCTATATTGACTACCAATCTTGTTAGCTTCTTTGTTAGCCTTTGCAGCCTGTGAGTTAGCAGCCTGCCATCTTAGCTCCTGACTTTGCCTCCTTACCTATCTGCCTTCACAACCATAAGCCTACATCTGAGCCCTTGTAATTAAGAGAGTCAAGGAAAGCCTCCAATCTGACTTCTGACCAACAGACTTGGAAGTTGCAGCCTCTACAACTCCATGATCTAATTTTACAGAAAAATCAATCTTTCCCTTTTTCCGTCCATACACACATACATACATATACATGTACACACACAAATATAACCGTTACTGGTTTTCCTTCTCTAGCAAACACCACATAAGACATTTGATACTGAGAGTGAGTCTAGAGGGGGAAAAATCATAAGAGGAATTTTCTAAATTGACTCTCAAGGCCGACTTGAAAGGTACTTATGACTCTGCCTCCGTTAGAAAAGAAGGCACTGCTAATTCTTGGTATGACATGATACTCATGCATACATAAGATCAGTGTGAACCAGATACAACTTGGTGGCATGAGTTTTCAAAATATTTGTAGAAATGTTCCATCGTATTTTTAATTCCATTTTTCATGAATATTTTGAAGATTCCTTATATAACCTTCACTGATTTTTTTTTGTCTCTAGAGAACCCAGTATGAGACACTAGTTTATATAGTAATTCTGTGCTTCACTTTCTAATATATTGCTAAACCAGTTTCCACAGCTGTTGTACCATTTTGTGTTCAGCAATGGGTGTTTTTTTAATGTTAACATATCCTTGCCAACATTTGTTATTTTCTATTATATTTATCATATTTGTGCTAGTAGGATTGAGATGGTACCTCATTGTGGTTTTGATTTGTAGTCCCATACTTAATGTTATTGGTATAATGACACTGAACATTTTTATATGTTTTTAGCTTTTTATCTTTGGTAAAATATTTATAAAGGCAATTTGCCTGTCCTTGTTTTGTTTTTTAACTTGGGCTGTCTTTTTATTGTTAGGTTGTAAGAATTTTTAATATGTTCTAGATATTAAGCCCTCATCGCATCTATGATTCCCAACAATTCCCTTTCAATCTGTAAATGGTTTATTCATTCTCTTCACAAAATCCCTTAAAGAACAAAGCATTCTTAAAGCTTATGAGGTCCCATTTATCTACTTTCCTTTTGCTGTTTATACTTTTAGTGTCATATCTAAAAACCCATGGTTAGAAACTAGGCCCCCATAGAAATAGCCCTATGTTTTCTTTCTCTTTTTTTTTTTGGCATCACTGCTCTCTGGTGGTGGGAATAGAAGGCCCAGCCTTGCTGCTGGATTTGAACCTCCAACTCAGTGGGCCACGTCCAGCGCACAACCACAATGCCACCAGGGCTCAGCCCTGCCCTATGTTTTCTTCTAACAGTTTATTTGGTTTTGTTTTTCACACTTATATCCTTCGACCATTCAAATTGGTTTTTGTTTATAGTGTGAGATCGAGATCATGGTTGCTCTTTGTGATTCATTGTGAAAAGGGTTAGTTCCTTTAAATGTGGCAGCTATGGATGGACCTTTTGTTGCTGTTACTGGTGTGTGTGTGTGTGTGTGTGTGTGTGTGTGTGTATGAGAGAGAGAGAGAGAGAGAGATATCCTGCCCTGGTGGAAGTGGGAAGCCCACCCTTGCTCCTGGAGAGCTGCTGCTGGATTTGAACTGTCAACACTGTGGGCCACAGTCCCGCACACAGCCACTACGCCACCAAGGCTCAGCCAGCTGTTATTGCTTTTGACAGTTGCCAATCGATTCAACAACATTGAAGCAACCTCATATGAAACAAAGTTTCCTTAGTCCTGTGCTGGTCTCACAATTCTTGGTATAAAATGGGCCAATAGTTGCAACTGTTACTTCAATTGATCTCACTGAGGATTAAGTAACCCTAGTCACTGAAAACCTTAGTCACTAGCACAAGTTCAATATCTGGATCAAGGCAGTGGCAACAATATCATGATTAGGAGTTTTTGTTGCTTTTTTCTTTTACTTGTATGTATGGAGTTAAGGAAAGAGAGTTCAAGTACTGAAGAGCCATCTCAGATTTTCAAAGTAGTATTTAGATGCATATTGATTAATATTAAGTACTTGCTATTTGCTATGTGTTCAGCATATAACTGAACAACATAGTCAAGAACCATATTATGTGATCTGTTCATTGATCACTAAAACCAAAGAAATATTTCCAAGAGTGATATGTATTACACAATATAGTCAAGCCTGGGAAAGGCAGAAACTGTATAGGAGAATCCTATCAGAGAACAAGAACTCAAATATTTTCAACTAACATAGATAGTTAAAAAGTTGTAAGACTATATCTTGTCGAATGCAGAAAACTGATAAGACCAGGAAAAACATGGCTTTCCAACTCTCACAGATTTCACTACAAGAGTTTGTCAACTAGTTAGAGAATAAGGATATATGTTGAATTGTTTGGACGGTAGTCCTAGATGGCAAGAATAAAGATACCATGTAATTTTTCACTTTCTTCATTTTATTGATTATGAAATAGAGAAATGAAAGAATAAATGACAAGTTCGTTTTGTAAGTGCTCGATCAGGAGCTAAAAGTCCAATATGCTTTAGACTCGTATATCTCTCACAGGTAGCTTCCAGGAGGAAAGTCACACATGATTCTTAGAAAGTTGGACAAGCCACTTTGGGTTCAATACAGTTAATATGAGACAACAAACTTTTTAAACTTCTTTGTTTGTGCTTATTTTATTATTTTTTTCCATTTTAACAAAAAGAAAGCCAAGCTCATTGCTTTCCAGCTCTAGGCTACCCTATACAGCTGGGTAGAATTGCCGCATCAGTTTCCGAGACTGTACATTGTTAGGGAGTCTCTCACTCATGGAGAGACTGACAGTTTTTGAACTGCTGACCTTAAGGCTAGTGCCCAAAGCATAACCACTATGCCAACAGGTTCTTGATTAGCACTTTGTTAAAAGTCATTCAGAGTTTTGCCAAGTGCTTATGCAAACAAATATTATGCCCCTGGAGACCAAGGGTATTGGTTCTATGACGTTTTTATCTATTAAAATTTTTTAAATTTTTAAAAGTTTTCCTCCCAGTCAATGAAATTATCTTTTAATCTATACCTTTGATTATGTTTGAGTATAAGAAATATAAATATCACTTCCCATAAAATTAATAATGCTTTGCTGTGTTGTTTACATGAATTAATTTTTAAGTTATTTGAATCTACAACCTGCATTTTGCTAGAAAAAGAAAGACAATTATTGAAAAATTAATAAACGTTCTGTTTTTCCTGACAGTTTTGATTTAATACTGGCTTAAAATCCTGTTACTATCGACCAGGGGTCAGCAAACTCTTGAGACAGATGAGTCAATCTGTCCTCCTAGCAGCTTTAAAATCACTCAAGGGTCTTAACTATGTTTCTCCAAACAAACGAAATCACCGTGATCTGAAATATTAACCGTCAAATGTTTTCCGTGTTACTTCAGAGCCGCACGTTCACACTGAAAGAGCCACATACCTCTCGTGAGCCGCAGTTTGCCGACCTTTGCTATGGACCAATTCTTCGTTGGTTTTATTTTTGTTGTTCGGTGCCAACTTACAGCGATTCTATCTACAACAGATTGAAACACTGTCTGCTCTCCAGTCCCCCGTTCTGTTATGTTTGAGCCCCATTGTTGCACTTTTATATTTGAACCCATTGACACTGTGGCAGTTTGTTTCATTAAGAGTCTCTTAATTGGTTAAGTTTCTGCTTTACCAGATCTAGATTTGTCTCAAAGGAGAAGGGTTCATAGTGAATTATATAGTTTTACAGTCACGTAAAGGTTTTAACTAAACTAATGAAAAATGACAAGGATTTATAAGGAACTTGTTTGGATTTGGATTGGGTTCATTGTTTACACTCCTTTAGGTTAATAAACCAATAGGTTTGATTTCTTTCTCAACATAAGAATACAGTCTAGAGGACTAGGTACAAATCGTAGTACCTTTTACTTCAGGACAGCCAGGGTCAATCATAGGATCACATTTTGAGAAGTAAATAAACTGAAGTTGAGTTTTCAAAGTTAGACATAATAACAGGAAACATGCCACCTACAATGCATATGGCAAAGGCAAATTATGGTACATCAGACTTCAGACAAAAATAATAGCTGGGAGTTAAAGATACTCAGTGTGCTGTTACAACTTTAGATCTGTTGTCTCAGGTTTTCAAAAAACAAACAACCCTTCCTAATGTGCAGGAGCTCTAGTGGTGCTGTGGTTAAGCTCTTGGCTGCGAACCGGAAGCTAGGTCTTGGGTAAGCAGCAGCTGTTCACCCAGAGAAGGATGTGGCAACCATCCTCAGCCTTGCAAATCCTGTGGGGTAGTTCTCTGGTCTCAGGAGAGTTAAGAGCGAATGGATTGATGACTGCTAGTGGGTTTGGTGTACAGAAATCATGTGATATAATGACGCTGAGTGTTGTTGAGTGTTGCCATCCAGCTCCAACTCCTAGCTGCCCCTTGTACAACAGAACACAACGCTGCCTGCTCCTGCACCCCCCTCACCGACCGTTCTGTATTTTAACCTATGGGTGCTATGTCAGTCCACCTATCTCATCTTTCTCTTTTTCGCTGATGTGTTAGCATGGATTGACTAGAGAGACAACTATGGTGACACTCGTAGGTGTGTGAAAAGGAGTTTTGTATCAAGAAGTAATTGTATATAAGGAAAACATTCTAGTCCAGTTTCACTGAAGTCCATGTCTGATACTAGTCCTTAAGCCCTTTCCAGACTCATGCAGAAACATGCAATGATGCAAAATGCAGGAAGACCACAGGCCAATAGGTGAAAAGTCTTGTGGAGTCTACGGCAGTGGAAGCATCACAGGGCTTTGGAGGTCTTAGATTCGGTGGCCAACAGGAAGAGAAAAGCAGAGAGAAGGGAAGTTCCAGGACCCTCCTTATGAGAAGGCCACACCACAAGGAGTCACACGCAGACAGTGACCTGAATGACAGGCTAGACTCTACCTTTAATTTTATGAAACTACATAACTATCACTTTATCAAGCATGATGTATTTCTCCACAGACTGACGGGTATCTCCTCAAAATGTCGGAAGTATTTGAGATAAAGCTTCACAATGCTCACTTCCAATGAGTATTCTAGCTAAACTTTTCCAAACCAAAGAATTTTAATTTATAATATTTTCTATGCCATTTGATTTTTTAATTTTTAATATTTAATATTTCTATGCTATTTTAGGGTGGAGCATTTCTGTTTTTTAAAATTTATTTCTTTAATCTTATTTGTGCTTTTTGTATTGCAAACTATTTTTACTTTATTGTTTAGAATTTTAACAAATTGGTTCCTTTAAAAAATTAAACACACTGAAAATAGTGAAAATAATTGATTAAAGGATCTTTTAAGTAGAAAGTTCTTTTAATATACTTTAAATTTATAAAATCACTTTCTTCCTTGGGTTAGAAGAGACACAAGAAAACTCAATTCTAAAATGTCAGAAGCAACTGCAACTTGACAGATAATCAGAAATGAAGGTAAAACTATTTCTGAAATTGTAATAGGACATAAATAAAATTATTCTGCATGTAGAAGAAACTTGAGTTTTCTTCAAATTTTAAATATATTCATTTTATTGAGTTACTATATTTTTATTATTTTTTATATTCGCTGAATACATGACAATGCTATATGGAATAAAGAGTTTTTATATATTCAAACAATATTATTTGATAAGTACTAATTAATCACAAGAGTACTGGTACATTATATAGTTCGAGAAAAAATGACTTTCAACACTCTTTCTGCTCATTGTGTACAAAGAAATGCAATGGTCTAATACTTGGCTTGTTTTTAGTTAATATTCATAGCATTCTATTCGTAGGTGATATCTTCTTTAATTAAAAGAGAAAATTGTAACTAAGTGCATGTGCATGATATCTGAGCATATATAATTAAGAACAAAGTATCCAACCCTATGATTCTTCACTGCTGTAATCTATATTCCTATGCTCTAATTAAAACTAACACAAGTTACTTTTATGTGTATTTAATGGTATAATCATTGTTGAAATTCGTGATGATTAAGCAAATATCAGTGACAATGATGATTCTTTTAGTCCAGCCAACATCTTTTCCTATTTTATCACATCAGTTTTGATATGCCATATATGGGGGCTTAAAAAAGTTTGTGGGGGAAAAAATTCAATGAATTCCATATCTCCAGTAGCCTTTTGAAGCTCAGTCATGCAGGTTAATCTTTAACCATTAATGTGCTGATTGCTAGTCTCACAATAGGGTGTGATAAAATTATACTTGGGCCTCCCTGCACTCCTCGGATTCTCTGAGGGTGGGTTCCTGGCCTTGTTGGTGCTGCTTAGGTGCCACTGAGTTCTTTCCTTCTTCAGGCAACCTTGTGCACAGCAGAATGAAACACTGCCTAGCCTGCAGTGCCCTGACAAGTGTTCTATGTTTTGAGCCCGTTGTTGCAGCCTTGTGTCAACACAACTTGTCCAGGGCTGTCATCTCCTTGTTGGCCCTCTTCTTTACCCAGCATGTTGTCTTCCTCCAGGTGCTGGTCTCTCAGATCCAGAATAAGTGAGAGGAAGTCTCTCCATCCATGCCTCTAAGGAGCATTGTGGTTGTACTTCTCCCACGAAATCTGTTCTCTTGGCAGTCTGTGGTACTTTGAATATTCTTTCCCAGCACCATAGCTTAAATATGCTGATTCTCCTCTGTCTTCTTTATTCAATGTCCAACTTTCACATGTATATGAGGGAATTGGAAATAACGTTGGCGGTGGAAAATACCTGACTTTAGTATTTGTGCAAGTCCCTTCAAATGATGCTAAAATAGAGCCAGTATGGAGAATGAGTTTCAGGACTAAGAGCGTTTTGCTAGCCTGATAACTTGTCCTGTGATTGCAGCATCCTTGCATACCACGTTGACAGGGTGCTGTGGAGGCCTGGGCACTGCAGTTTTAGCCTCTTTGGGGAATAACATTAGAATGTGAGGAGGAGTCATTCAGAATATGTTGCTTTGATTGTTATCTCTACTTTATACGACAAGGCAGGCAAGGTAGCTGAGTGCCTTCTGTCCTGACTCAGGCTGGAATTAGAGTTAGGTGAAGTTGAGGTATATTTGGAATTTTTAGGAAAGTGATATTTAAACGTATTAAAAATAGCCAGAATGCTCCTGAGAGGCTAGAATGGCATGATTTCATCTCACGTGCTTTGGACATGTTATCAGGAGAGACCAATCCCTGGAGAAGGGTGTCATGCTGGGTAAAGTTGAGAGGCAGCTTAAAAGAGAAAGACCCACAGCAAGATGGCCTGACACAGTGAGTACCACCACTGGCTCCCACAAAAGAAAAATCGTGAGGGTGGCAAGGACCAGACGTCATTTCGTTCTGTTGTCTGTAGTGTCGCTGTGAGTTAGACTTGACTCAATGACCTCTCACAGCACCTAACAAAAATACCTGCTTGTCCAGAATTCCTTGGAATGGACCATTGAGAGAGCTCCTGTCAGGCCATCAGGGATGGTCTTTCTTAGGGAGAAAGATGACCCAGGTACAAACTACACACTGCAACTCAGTTATTCTAAAGCAAGTAAAACTGCACAATATTTGTTGATTACTTGGGAAAACCTAGGTTCTACCTTCTCTCTACTACCTTTCTTCGCTGCCAGCCCCCACCCCCAACTTCATTCTCTCCAAAAGCAGACACAGGTCTTTAATACCTGTTTGCTTAGCATAAAATTCCTAAAGGGCACAACCTTTCTTCGCCTTAGCTGATGAAATGAGAGATGAAAGTCCTAGTATGAAAACATAGGAAAGCATTGCAATCCCCTCACAGCAGAGAGAGTAAAGTATCTCTTAACAAGTTAAATATCTGTCCCCTTTCTAAGACACCCTCAGAACCCTGGTTCAGCTCTCAGCTGTGAACCAAGTGTTCCAGGAGCTAAAACCTCCTTGGTGCTACAGGAGAAAAGACTCCGTGTAATGATAGGGCAGCTTTATCCTGTCGTAGAGGGCTGCTGTGAATCAGAATCTGCTCTATAGCACACAACAACAATAATCTTTTCGGATCTTAATCTGAACGGTAAAGACCCTGACCACCTGAGGGGGACCGTCCACTGCACGGTTTCTGTGTACCTCGAATTGTAAGGGATTTGCAAAGGGTAGGTATAACAGTGCTTTCAACCTACCGGATCTCCAGTGAACAATTTAGTTGGAAATAAATAGATTTTTTTTTTTTTTTGCTAAAAAAGAGGTAAAGTTTCTCTATATATATCTCTGTGTAGATGTAAACAGTTAACACTATTACTATCCAAACAGGCAGATATTGCCATGGTTTAGAAAAGACATGCTTTTTCTTTTCTTTTTCACATAATAGCCAGTAGAGCAACTAACCAGTTAATACAACCGTGCTGCTAAGCACATCTCTGTCCTTAGAAATTTTTCCTACCATTTATTTTTAATGGCCATGTAACATTTTAAAATTGCATCTTCCTTTATATGACTGATAAGAAGCACAGACTCCTGGAGGGGCGAGGGGAGGGATTTATGATCTACAGGGAAACCAGTTCTCACTAGCTATGAGTAATCTATAGACTACAGATCTTAGAAACAAACAAACAAAACACATTCTTGGATCCTGAAGCATTATTAGAATAAGTAAAAAATTCTGGATACTGGAATTTTAGTTCATACATGCAAGGATTTCTTTCAAGCTCCACGTTTAACATGGGTCTGAGCAGCGGGTAGTTGCAGATACGTTCTCTCAGTAGCACAACTATCTTAGGAGGACTTTCAGAAAAAGGTCCAATTACACGGTGACTTCCAAGTGGATCTGTGGAGCCACTTAAAATCAAAGCAGAGTCTGATAAGCACAGAAGCCTATGATGGCTATTTTGAGGGTCGTACAAAGGGGAAATCTTGAGAAGTTTTCTCACAGGACACAATAATTAACGGTCTTATTACGAAGGATTTTTAAAGAAAATTGAAAATTGCATTATTGAAATAAAGGTGAAGTCAATTATAATGAGGAATTTACAGATTATCTCTCACCATCCAGGCAATGCACCTGCTCATTTTTCAAGGGTAACAAGGACTGTCCTATGTGAAGTTTGTTGAGACACCTACCGCGTTCATCCTAAAGCCCCGATCTTGCCCATTCACAATTCTTTTTATTCCCTAAAACTCAAAGGACATATGAAAGGAGCATGATTTGAGTTCTCTGAGAATGTGCAAACTGCTATTTTGGCTTGTGAATTGAAGAGTGAGAATTTTTGAGAGGTGAAAATACTTGGCCTTCAGAAATGTATAGCTCTAGATGGAACATAGACTGAGAAACTATTGCAGTAAGCATCTTGAGGGCCATACCTGACCATCTCTCCTGTCCATCCCAAAAGGCAGGAGTCAGCCAAGTCTCCCTGCTTCATCCTCTTTATCTACCCCGGCATTGACCATTCCCATTGTATTCCACTTCTTTGCTGGATTTGAGGAATCATTTCAGTAGCCACACAGAATTCACAGATAGTAACTCAAAATTACAGGGGTTCACTAGGGAATTAACAGAGTTCCACATGTCAGGATCAGCAAACATTAGGATATAGTCATTGGTCCACAGCAGCTTCTTTCCTCGGCCTGAAGTCTAGTCTCTCTCTGATCTGTAACCACTGAGCCACATTGCACCCTCGCCCCCTTGGCCTTTGCCTCCATGGGCCAGGAAACCAGCAGCTCTGTTGCTGTGTCACATAGTTTTGGGCTAGATGAGGAGAAAGTACCCCATTATATGTTCCTCTGAATCTCTGTGACACAGTCTGGGGTATCTGATCTCTGTGGCTTCTACCACTTTACAAAGATATGCTCTTCCAAGGTTCGATGATTTCTTTCTGTCCCAGCTGGCTTCTATATACTGAGGGACGCCTTTCCTCGATGCATGGTACTGTCTCGTATTGACCGTGTTGTTGTTCTGTTAGGCGCCATCAAGTCGGGTCTGACCTGCATCGACCCCATGCACAACAGAGCGCAGCTCACCATCTTGCATCGTCCTTACAATTACTCCAATATCCGAGTCCACTGTGGCAGCCACTGTGTCACTCCATCTTGTTGAGGGTATCCCTCTTTAAAACTGCCTCTCTAACAAGCGTGATACCCTTCTCCAGGGACTGTTCTCTCCTGATAACATGTCCAAAGGATGCAAGATAAAGTCTTGCCACTCTGCCGTGCCTTGAAGGAGCATTCTGGGGGTATACTTCTTCCAAGGATCAGTTTGCCCAGTTAGCAGTCCCTGGCATTGCCTATGTTTTTCTGTAGTAGTCTACTTTGAGTATGCTACCCTGAGCCCTAGTATCATGGTGAGTTAAGCATTGGACTAGTAACCTCAAGGTCAAGAGTTTGAATCCATTGCCTGCTCTTCAGGAGAAAGATGTAGTGTGTTCTGCTCCCATTAGTCGTTCCAGCCTTGAAACCTACAGAGGCAGTTCTAGCTGATCATACCCCAAGAAAAACAGAAAATAGTGTCTTAAGTCACCCCTTCTAGCAGAGTAGTCCTAAGGGTGATGTTGCTGTTAGAGACCATCAACATTGGTTCTAACTCATAGTGCCATTAAGCACAACAGAGTGAAACACTGCCTGGGCCTGTGCCATCTTCATAACTGTCCCTGTGCTTGAGGCCATTGTTGCAGCGTCTGTATCAGTCCGTCTCTTGGAGGACCTTCCTCTCTTTCACTGCCCCTCTATTTTACCAAGTATGATGCCCTTGTGTAGCCACAAGTCCAGAATAATAATGTATCACGTAAGGAGTGGTGTTATGGCTAGTAGGACCATTTTAATTGACTGCTTCTCAACTATAGCTTCCCCTTCTGGTAGTTTTTTGTTTAAGGTTGTATAGCAATGCTTTTTGGCTTGCCTTTGTATTTAGCCAACATTTCAAGAACATGAAAATGTTTAAGAGCTAAGTGATCCCAGCTCATTAACAATATGCTTGCTTATTGCTAGGTGACATGAAGTTGACCCCCATCCATAGAGGCCCCTGGCATAACAGAAGGAAGCACTGCCTGTTTTTTGTTATCACTGTTTTTTACACTCCATGAAAAACTTAATTCCTTTCTGTAGTGTGTGATTCTCTACTCAAGAATTAGATTAAGTTGTTTTCCTTGTATGGTCAATGGTGCTAATAGTTAATTTCACAGAAATACTCATAAGTGATGAAAAGGAGTGGGGGAAATAAGTCTATAATTTTTAAATTACGCTGGTAACCTAAATTACAATAACACACACTTGTTCAGGATACCTGATGGCCACCTTTGGTGAGACTGTGGCCACATGGCTCTGGCTCCTGCATGCCCATGGCACCGTGGGAAGATGAACAGTGCTTAACTTTTCTGGTAAGCTTTCTCAAATTGGGTCCTCTGGCCTTGCACAGATTGAGTGGACGTCTCCATATGAAATCTGTGAGCTGTCGGTGTTGAGAACATTGGTTCAGAGCATGAGTCACAAGATGGCAAGTGGAGAGGTGTATGTCGTTTGAAACAATACATTCAAACCAACTTTTGATTTCATAATACATATGTCATAAGCATATACTATAAGATAAATGGCTTAAGCTGATGGACAGGTGAAACCAACTATCGACTTACCCTTGGGGGTGGGGGGGTCGGGTGGGCAAGGATCAACCTGGTTAGAAACACTGGATTGAGAGGTAGAGAAATGCTAGCACCTGGAGAATAATTGGTGAGGGTAGGCGGTGGGGGCAGGGTGGGAAACAAAAGCAAACATGCCCAAAAGGATGTCATTGAGTAAATACTAGTCCAGAACTTTATCTTGTACTTTTGGAGGCCCAAAGGTAAACCCAGAGGAAACCCAACACCATACACTAGCCATTTTGGCCCATTTGTTTTTTTGTTGTTTTTGGTGGTGCAGTGAAGGAGTTTTAAGTCACCCTTATAGCAGCTGCTGTGTGCTAGCCCACTGTTGTAGCCAATTGGCCTTTTTTTTTCTCAATAGCAACAAAGTTATGCAATTTCTCAACAATCTCATCATTTTTGTTCACTATTAAATTTTGAGGATCTGTCCTCTGGAGCTTTATGAATGGCATTAGTTCTGCTTTTGGCCTGGACTACGAACAAGGTTTTCTCCTTCCCCGCTTTGATCCATCTTATGTCAACTAACTTTCTTCATGCCTAAGAAAATGTCAAGGGTGTCATTAATGTTTTTCAGCACCAGGATCTTGGAGACATCCAGTTGTGTTTGAGTTTGCTTGATAATCGTTTTAATTAAAAGAAATAAGTTCTGAGAAATAAATATTTTAGGTCCTGGCTCCGTAGGAACATAATCACATGCAAATTAAGATAAATTCAACTTATTTCTTGTCTTATGTAGAATAGTCTTTTTTGCCGTTAAAATATATCTACAGTTACTCGAGTGTTTAATAGACATCAGTCTGAAATTTCCAATCATAGCTACTTGAAAGTACTTCTAATTCAGAATAATTGAGAGTTGATTCCAATGAGAAATTTGGAAAAGCATGATTTATGGAATTGTTTTAAAATATATGCAGCTTTACTTGAAATGTATATAGTGATATGTATATAGTGATATGTCTCTCCAAGAGAGGCATTTCTAGATCGGAATGAATAAGGTTATTTCTAATGCACATATTAAGTAGTGGTATGCAAATGAATGAGGCTAAGAGATTTTTAAATACTCCTTCTGCTTGAAAATCTTATGTAAAATTTGACCAAACATTTCCATTCAAATCTTGTTATGCTCTTAATATTATTTTTCTTGATTTACTTCTTAGATAAATTCAGGGTTGAACTTTAGACTAATGGGGACTTGTCATTACCTCATTTCAAATTAATAAATCTAGATTAATGAGCTAATATGTTCATGGAACTAAACTATTTAATATTAATATGTAAACATTTACACCCTGACTCTGAGAAACCATTATAAGTCTATGACTCTTACCTATTTTTTTAGTAGCATAAAAAAAATGGCTAAAAGTGTTAATATTTAGTTTAGCTTAGTTCCTCAACAGGCATGTTATATTGTTGGGGATCCACAGAGCCCAGGTAACATGATATAGATTCAGCGATCAATGTGTATTGCTCATAAAAAAATAAATTACTTAGGTATCAAGTGAGTAAGTACCATTTCTGTGTGGAAAAAATACATGCTATTACTAAGTCATTCACTGATAAAGATCCCTTTAAATGTTTGTCTCTGTGGTTTTAAAGTTTTTATAAAATTAAATAAAAAATATTACATGTAAACTGCTCACTTAAAAGTTCTTATTTCTGGGATATATCCTACTAATTTTTTTTCTTTTAAAAATTTTCTTGTATCATCCAGAGGGTGTGCCCGGGTGGGTTATGATTTGGGCTACCAGCAAGTTCAGTTTGAAATTGCCAGCTGCTCTGTGAGAGAAAGGTGAGGTGTTCTACTCTCTGCGTTCCAGGCTCAGAAACCTGCCACGGCAGTGGCAGCTCTTCCCTGCCCCAGAGAGTCACTGGGAGTTGGCATGGACCCATTGACAGAGTTTCGAGCGAAGGGGTAGAGTTTTGTCTGTCCTTCAGGTCACTGCTTGATGACCTCATTTGGCAGTGCTAAGGAGATCATAGCTCACAGGAGGTGGGACATACACTCACCCCCTGCAAGACATTGCTGTGAACAAGACACATGGAGTTATGCTAAAGCCCTGGAGCTGGAGAAGCCCTGTGGAGACCCATGCCAGTGTTCAGATGCTGCTACCGCCACTGAATCCACAAGATTTTCCACATTATTGTATTGCTACATGAGTCTAAAGAGAAATTTATGGACTAGTATTGGACATATGGACTAATATTGGACTTACGGACTTGATCTGGACTGGGCTGGGTTGATTACTTGAAGTATAATTACTCTTTATGTGAAGTGCTATTGTATACACGTATTTGAATACCTCTGGGTTTGTTTCTCTAGTCAATCCAGACTAGCACATTATGGTACCAGGAGTGGGATATGAATTTATGCAGACATATGTCCATTGGAGTTTGGTTTATATGGTAACTGACACGGAATCAGTACATGCTTTGCATCCATTATACATCCTTGAAATTAAGTACAATGATTTATTAACACTTTACAGATAAAAAGCAGATTTATGTGACCTAACTGGACCAAACTGATACTACTAGTAAAATTTAGACTGCAACTAATTTGAGTTCTTTACTTTTTAACTATATTAACTTTTTAAAGGAATTTAAAATATAACATTTCTATTAAAAAGTTTAAATATTAAGTATACTATTTGGAAAGCAACACTTTATAAATTTTCACGTATGAAGATATCAGAAGGTGGCCAGCCTCTGATATACTCATAGCAAGGGTTCAACAGGCAGTTGTGCAGTGATAATTATTATTTATTATAACAACAATATAGAGTTCATAGGAGAGAGAGAAAAGAACAATAGGAGTTACACTTATACTGTTTCTTGGTACATGCTCACCTCCACCCCGCTAGATGGTCCACTCTGAGAGAGAGAGAGAGAGCGGGGAAAGGGATTACATGATAAGGGAGAGCATCTGGTGCTGAGGGGCAGGAGAGAGGCTGGAGAGAGAGCCTCCCTCCAAGTCCCATCTCTATATACCCTTTGGAACTAAGCCAGGCCCTAATTACAGGCAAGGACATAGGTCACAGGAAGGGGTTGAGCCATAAGCAGGGGAAGGGAGCTATCTTGGTCCCAGGTGATGAGAGCAGACCCCAGACTCCTGGAGGTGGCTAAACAGGTTAGGCTAGAGATCATTAAAATCAGCATGAGAATCTGACCACAGGCTTCAAAGGAAGTGAACCATTATCTTAACAGCAGGGGAGTTAGCTCTGTTGTGAGACAACACAAAGGCCTTAGATAACTGGGAGTTTCAGGAAGAATAACTAATTTAACTTCCATAACAAATGCTGGTAAACAGTTTGCTTAATATTTTGGAGTATCATAATTGTGGAAAAATTCTGTCTTCATCCCACATTAATACATATGAATGAATTAAGATTCTTTCTTATTAGATGCCAAGCCGTGTTAAATGATAGTTTCATTTAGCATTTAATCCTTATCTATGAGTTAAGTCTTTAGTATTGATCCTTTTCTACAGATGTTAAACTAACTTTCTAAGAGTCACGGATTTAGAACTTGGCAGAACCAGTGTTCGGCATCACAGTGCTTGTGGTTGGTGAGTGAAAAACAGTTTAGATTTCATGACTGTTTTTGGTTAAAAGGTGGGTAGGCTACTTAGAAGGGAAAAAAAACACTGTCACTACTACTACATGTGCAGAAGACAAGCCCTTTCCTTTCCTTCTTCATTGCTGTCTGCTATTGAATGCAGTAGGATGTTTTGCACATTACAATCTAGAAAGTTTGAAGACTTCTAGTTCTGAATCTCAGAATAGATAGTAAAATTGTGTCTTTATGTACATAATCATAGTTCATACAATCAAATCAAGTTTATCAAGAGTTTGTTGTTACTGTTTCTTTGATGAAAACATTTTTATGTGCTAGAAGTTTTAGGAAAGAAAATATCTTTAAAGATTTTATCATTGGTTGATGAGTCCACATAAACACATCAAATTAATTAGATAGCATAAGATTAAATTCTAGACTGAGTGGTTAATAGTAAGTCTCGCAGGTCCTTCAAATCCCACATTTATATAATTGAATTCATTAACATCTCACACAAACATCTCTTTTCTTATATTTTCTCTCTTGCATGATGTCATTCTTGTTAACTCAGATTCCACAAGTTAGAATTATCATAGTCCCCTGTTACCCTTTCCATTATTTTTTTTTGGGGCGGGGGGGCATCACTGCTCTCTGGTGGTGGGAGTAGGAGGCCAGCCCCACTGCTGGAATTGAACCTCCGTCCCAGTTTCCATTATTTTTATAGGTAGCAATAACCTAATCTATAGGTATTCTCCTACCTAACCCCTAAACAAAAGATGGCACTTTGCGGTACACGTACCTGATGCAAGTCATCATATTTACAATCACCTCTTAAGCTTGTGGAAGTTGGATATTGAATAAGGAAGACAAGAATTGATGTATTTGAATTTTGGTGTTGACAAAGAATATTGAAAGTATCATAGACTCTCAGAAGAGCCAACAAATCTTGGAAACAATATAGCCAGAATGCTCCTTAGAAGCAAGGATGGGGAGACTTCATCTCATGCACTTTGGACATATTGAGAAGTCCCTGGAATAGAACATCATGCTTAGTAAAGGACGTCATGTGTGGTACAGTTGAGAGTCGGCAAAAAAGAAGTTGACATTGGATGGGATCAGTTGACCCTGTGACTACCACAATGGGTTTAAGTAATACAATTGTGAAGATGGCTCAGGACCTCGTAGTGTTTCCTTTTGTCATACAGAACACTTGAGTTTCATTCAGCTTTGCCAAGCTGATGGCACCTAAGAAGAGTTAACAGCCCCCAGTCTCTAGTTCTACATGTTGTCTATTGCTGCTCAAGCCAAGCGCTCATCATTCCTTGCATAAACAATGGTAAGCAGTCTCTTTTGGTAATTAATTTACCTGTAGCATTCTTTTCTCTAGTGCATCTGTGAATGAACCCAGGTGGCAAAATTTGCTTGCTACACACTGGACTGCTAACGGTTAGCAGTCTGGTCAGATGTTCAAACCCAGCAGTTGCTCAGAGGGAGAAAACTGAGGCTTCTTCCTCATAAAGATTTATAGCCTCAGAACCCCGCCGGGGCAATTGCTATGAGTTGGTGTATCCTCAATCATAGTATGTCTTAGGAATGTTGTCGTCAATTAGACTAGGGGCTTAGGCAAAACTCAGACCCCAGTTGAAGGGCTTTGCTTCAAATCCATACCAAAGGGGATGGGACATATTTTATGGAGAGAGAGAAAAGAAGTTTTAAGCAATGGCAAGTCTGGTTGTTTTTCACATGTTGTGCCGCCAAGGTTAGGGATAAAAACCTACCAGAAAACCAAACTGGAAAACAAAAAGTTGAGTGAGGCAACATTTTTATTACACATCTTGAGGCATGTGAAGTTTTGTAGCAAATAAGCACTGGAAGTACAAAGATGAATAAAAATAGGAACCTGCCTTGAATAAATTCATTTTCAATATATGAGACAGGCATGTAAAGAAATATGATATCTTAGAAATGTGCATTAAGAAATTGCAAAGATCAGAAGCCCTTTATAAAAGATTATATATATATATATATATATATATATGTATGTATAAATGAATAAGGGAATGTCCCAAGTACAAAGGGATGCTTTCTTAAAGTTGTAATTCTCCAAATGGATAAGATCAGAAGGGCTTCCTGGGCTAAAGGAACACCGTGTGCCAAGATACCGGATACAAAAGTAGCAAAAAGAAAGAAACCACTGTTTATATGAGGACATGCATAAAGTGGTTTTAGAAAGTCCCACAAAGCACTCCAGTAAGATATAATACAAGCCTCCCATCTTAAATCATATATATCCCCTCTTAAAGCATCTATCAATTTGTTTTTCTTTGAGGAACGGTACACTTGGAGGCACCTGTTGTTGTTACATGCCATCAGATCAGCTCCAAGTCATAGGGACCCAGTGACATCAGAACTAAACCCTGCACGGTCCTGAACCATCCTCACATTTTTTCCTTTGCCTGAGCCTGTCAATGCAGCCACTGTGTCAGTTCATTTCATTAAGGGCCTTCTTCTTTTCGCCTCCCCTCTACTTTCCCAAGCATAATAGCTTTCTCCAGGGACTTTTCTCTCCTGGCAACATGTCCAAAGTGTGGAAGAAGTTTCACCACCCTTAGAGTCTAAAGAGCATTCTAGCAGCTCAGTGAATAAGCACTACACCACCAGGGCTTGATGTAAATCAAGCATTGCCTGGTACCTTTGAATGAACTGAAATTTATAAGTAAGAAATATGCATAGAGTAATCATTGTGCTATGACTTTCCAGTACTGGTGTATTTCTAATGAGGACTTCAGAAATAGTTTTTGCACAGCAAAACAAAAAGGAAAAAGCATTATTTATTTGTTAAGCATCTTCAGTATGTCCAGCTCTTTTTTCCCCTTCATGAATTTTTTTATTCAGATAAAATTTATGTAATGTGAAATTCACTCTTTAACCCATAAGTTGCCTTGATGTGTAGCATATTCGCAGTATGTGGAACCATCACCACTATCTAATTTGAGACTATTCCCATCACTTTCAAGAGACCCTGGCCCTGCAGTGATTCACGCCCAGTTCCCAGTCCCTCTGCCACACACCAGGGAAGGAGCCTTGGAGGCACAGTGGGGCTTAAGAACTTGACTGCTAGTTGAAAGGTTGGTGGTTTGAACCCGCCCACCTGTAGAAGAAGGATAGGACAGTGTGTTTCCATAGAGATTAGAGCACTGCAAACTATTGGGGAGTTGGGAGAAAGGAGGACTTTCTACTCCTCTAAAGAGTGATGTCTTAGAAACTCACAGAGCACTTTTGCTCTGTCCTATAGGCCGCTATGAGCTGGTGACCACTTGATGGGAGTGAGTGAGTGAGTGAGTGAGTGAGTGAGTGACTGAGAGAGACTCTGCCCTATAGCGTCGTCACACACTAATCAGAATTAGTCAATAGCAGCAGACCCCCTGGAAACCACTCATGTATTTTCTGTCTTCTAATAAATGAAATACAGCCTTTTATATTTGGTTCCTTTCCCTGTTGCATCTCTATTATGGCTGAGTAATTTTTCCTTTATAGATGTACTTTATATTGCTTAGGCTTCTTCTGGTAACGAACATTTGGGTTGCTTCTCCTTTTTAGTTATTCTGAATAATGTTGCTGTAAACATTGGTGTTCAAATTCTTGTGTAGACATAGTTTTTAGTTCTTTGGAATATACGAATATGCTTCAAAAATTCATGGGAAAATTCCATTATCTATTAATTCCATTTTTCCTTTTGTTGTTGATTTTATTTGCCATCACTGCCCTCTGTTGGTGGGAGTAGGAGGCCCAGCCTTTGCTCCTGTGGAGCCGCTGCTGGAATTGAACCTCCATCCCAGTGGGCTGCAGTCCCGCGCACAACCACTGCACCACCGGGGCTCAGCCCTTAATTCCATTGTTCCATGAGTTTTCTGGTGTACCTTTGTATATCTAGCATTGGAATTACTGAGTCATATGGTAATTATATATTTAGAATTTGAAGCACTTCCAAATCATTTTGAAATGTGACTGCTTGGTGGTTTTATATGACCGCCAACTGGGTTCCCCCCCCCCCCCCCGCATCCTTAGGAACACTTATCTTTTTTATTAAAACCATTCTAGGGGCTGATTTTTGCTATTGTTATGAATCTAGGGCCCCTGTGAAAAGGCTCTTTTACCCCCAAAAGGGTCGAGGACCATAGGTTGAAAACCACTGCTTTAAATTGTCTAATCCACATGCTGTCGAGATATCTATATATCTATATATATATATCTGCTTAATTCAGAATAATGCAGATTTGCATTTGCTTCTATGACCTTTATATTGTTAACCCTTATATTTAGGTATTTGATCCAGTTTGAGTTAATTTTTACATATGATTCCAGAGAGAAATCCATTTTCCTTCTTTTGTCCTGAGTAACCAGCTTGCCCAGTAATTATTTTTGAAGAGATTGTCCTTTCACCATTGAATGCTATTGGCGCCCTTGTTGAAAACGACTGACCACAGATATGTTTCTGGACTCGCAATTCTAGTCCAATGAGCCGTCTATGTCTACATTTATACCACACAGTTTTGGCTTTTTTTTTTTTTTAGTTTTTTTTTTTTTAGGCATCACTGCCCTCTGGTGGTGGGAGTAGGAGGCCCAGCCTTTGCTCCTGTGAGCTGGAATTGAACCTCCATCCCAGTGGGCCACAGTCCCGCGCACAACCACTACGCCACCGGGGCTCAGCACCCCCCCCCCCCACACACACACACAGTTTTTATTAATATAACTTCATAATAAATTAATTATCTTATTTGTGTTTTGTTCATCACAGAATATTTTCTAATGGTCTAATGACTTTTTACTTTTACCCCTTGGTTACTTTGAATTGTATTGTTTGATATCCACATATTTATTTGGATATTCTCATTGCATTCCATGGCAATATTGAAAACATACTTTGCCCTTGTTAGCCTTTCTGATTTTATTGAGACCTGTGCTTAATTGTTTATCCTGGAGAAGGTTCCATGTGCACTTGAGGAATATGTAGTTTGTTGTTTTGTGTGAAGTGTTCTTTAGATGTCTGTTAGCATCTGTAGTACACCTCTAGCATAATACTTTCAACATGTGAATGGACCAAGGCTGATTGTTAATGCTCTACAAGTAGTTACTAGTGATATATTTTTGTTTAGTAATTTATCTATGTCATTTATGGTTTTCCTTTTTTTTGCCTAAAGAAATTCGTAATATCCTTCATCTGTATAATACATATGATATGTAATGTCATATCTATTTTTCCTTTCTAACATTGTTTATTTTTGTTGTTCCTCACTAATTTTCTAATGGGAATGCCAGTTTTATTCATATTTCTGAAGAGCTAGCAGTTTGAATTATTGATACACTGTATTATACACTTGTTTCCTATTTTATTTACCATATATACTCGAGTATATGCTGACCCGAATATCAGTCAAGGCACTTAATTTTACCCCAGAAAATGCACTAGAAATGTGCTGAGATATTTGGTTTATACTCGAGTGTATATGGTATTTCTGTAATAGTCAATTGCCTTCTACTTTCTTTTCTACTTTGCTTTCTTATGTACACTGCCAGCTTTTAAAATTTTTTCATATAATGTTTCCCATTAATTTTTTAGTCCATTTAAATACATGAGTTGTTGAGCACATTTTTTTCTGCCGTCTTTGTGATAAAATTAGGTGCCTCAGCTGATATTTGGGTCAGCTTATACGCAAGTATATACGATCAGTATGTAAGACCATTCTATATCTCTGAAGGAGCTCTGCTGGCATAAAAGGGACACCAGAGGTACAAGTAGACTCTCAGCCACCAGACCAGTGGTTCTGTAGGTCCCTAGCTGCTGTGTAAGAGAAAGCTGAGCTTGGGGCTCTAGTGAAGACGGACAGGAGCAGAAGCCTACAGGGTCAGCTCTACTGTGCTCAATAGGGTCAGCTCACGTTAGCCGTGAGTATGTATCTCCTTAAGTATTGCTTTAAATACATTCTACCAAGTATTTATGTGGGAAGTTACTTTCTCCTAAGTTAAAACAATCTATTAAGATTTCATTCAATCAGGAGTTATTTTCAACTCCTGATTAATTTAGGACTTCTTTGCCTCAAACTGTAGCTGTTCTGCTGCTAATTTCTATACATGTAGGAGCCCTGGTGCTGTAGCGGCTACATGCTTTGCTGCGATCTGCAGGTCAGTTCGTTGTTTGAAGCCACTAGCTGCTCCATATGAGGCAGGACTTTCTGCTATTGTCAATAAAGGGCAGTCCTGCTGTGTCCTGTAGGGTCACTCAGAGTTGTCATTGACTAGATGGTAGTGAGTGAAGTTTTTGAAGTGCATTGTGGTCATGGAATGTGAGTTGTCACCCAAGCTTCTTTCTGGACTTGAGAAAGCAATCTTAGAGACAGAGTAGAACTGCCCCCAGTGGGTTTTCAAGACTATGACTTTGTAAAGAAAGCCTTGTCTCTCCCTCTTAAGCAGCTGGTGACTTCTAGAGGCTGACCTTGAGCTTGGCAGCCTACATGTAACTCAACTCATTATACCACCAGGGTTCCTGCTCATTTGCTTCCTAAAAGGATTCTAATGTATTTATTTATAATTTTTAGACTCAGAATCGCAATAATTGTGGTCAATTTTTCCAACTTTAAATCCAATATGGATATAAAGTATATCCATTGGATTTTTTTGATTTATCATTTCCTTAAATGCATTAGCAGAACTATTACTAAGATTTTCTCCCTTGAACCTTAGCAGTAGCATGAAGAAAGTGTTGAAAAAAGTATTCCCATACTTCAAAGATATATTAAAAGTTGGACTAGAGTGGTATTTTATTGCTTTATTGCCATTTTCTAATTTGCTTTATTTTGTTATATAGCCTTCTGAAATAGAAACCTATCGATTATAGAAAACTGATATTAAAATGTTCAGTGTGATTCACAGTTTATTCAAGAACAAATTATGTCAAGTATTATATGCTTCATCTTGTGCTTTCAAATACTTTGGACTCCATGGTGAATGCTGCTTTTAGGGTGCAGCTTTAAGGGTAAAGCAATTAACTCTTGCTAAAAAATGCACTGCTGGTGCGATTGGGTAAGTGTTAGAAACCCTATGTATAGGGCTATTATGCTGTGCTACGTACTACCTGCAAGGTCAGCAGTTTGAAACCAGCAGCAGAAACTGCAGTAGAAAATGAGGCTTTTTGTTCTCATGAAGAGGTAGAGTCTAGGAAACAGAACTGGACAGTTCTACTCTGTCTTAGAGGGTTGGTCTCTGTGAGTCTGAATCGACTCAGTGCGATGAGAGTGAGTTTTCTATGTTGCAATAAACTCAATGACAGTGAGTTTGTTTGTTTTGGTTTTAACCCTGATGAATTATTTTCTCCCATTGCTGTTGAGTCAATTCCAACTCAGCAATTCCACATAGAATGTGTACGGCTTTGAGAATCTTTATGGAAGCAGACAGCTTCACCGTTCTTTGAAGTGGCAGATGGGTTTGACCGACCAACCTGTGGTTAGCAGTCCAGCAGCGAGACCAGGGCTCCTTTTATTAAAAGTTACGTGGCACATAAATAAATATAAGGCATAATTGAAAACTGAAATAGTAGTAAACTAAAAGGAAAAAAGTACCAACTCAAACTTTGAAATAAAAGTCTCATTTTTGGAAAAACATGATTTGTTAATCTAATTGTTCGATGTCCTCTAACAAGTAAGTGGGAAAAATCAGACTTCAGCTCAATCTGACTCTCTTACTTCTAACTTTTAGTAGATGTAACTTTTGTTCTAGAAATATCATGTTCTATTTTTGGTCTTATTAAGAAGCAAGTTCAGACACTGGGCAAATTTTAAGCAAAGTGTTCTTGAAGGGTAGATTTTGTCTTCCTATGTAATTTTCCATTTGTATCATGCTTGACCGATGGGAGGGGCTTCGAAAGAGGAAGGCACACCCACACTGGATTGACCCCAGGGCTGCAGCGAGGGGCGTAGGAACAGGAACAGTTGTGAGGATGGTGAAGGACCATGCAGCGCTTCGTTCTGTTTTTAAAAATCATTTAATTGGGGCTCTTATAGATACAATAACAATCCATGAATCGATTCTATCAAGCAAACTTGTACATAGATTGCCATCATCATTTTCAAAGCATTGTCTTTCTCTTTGATTCCTTTTTATGCCTCCCTCACCCCCCTTATGAACCCTTGATAAATTACCTTCCCCTCTCCCCCATCTTACACCTTCGGTTACATCCCTACACCCACGTTTTTTTATTTGCCCCACCCGGGGTGGCGTAGGAATGCTTGTACATCCATCATTGCTGTCGGTTCCCGGTCTTTTGTTCTGTTGTGCATAAGGTTGCTGTGAACTGGAACCAACTTCAAGGCACCTAACAAAAACAACCTAACTGCTATTTATGACACAGTTCCTAAATTTTCATTGAAGAGATTCAATTATTTGTCTGACTTTGATAGTTTTACTCAAAGCATGCATGTAACAGAGAAGGTCTACTTCCACATTTTTATGTAAAACTTTTTGCCACCTTTGTGGATGTTTATTAAACATGGCAATCCAGAAGAATATAGTAGCTTTGTATGAGTTTGATGAGAATGACCCATGACTGTTTAATCTTTAATAAAGGCTTTATAGCATGATGAAAGTCTTTAATGAGCGGTACATTGGAATGAATGCATGCATGAAACGATGAGTGGATGGGTAAATTAATGAAAAGGTGGTTAAGTATTTTAAAAATACAATTCATTTTCATTGTGTGTATGTGTGTAATGATGGTGATGCTATAGAGAAGCGACAACAGAAGGAGGACTTCTGGATGAAGATCCCTGGCAGTAACTTACATAATTTGTTGTGATACTATTTGCTTATATAGAAAATTAGGGATCTAGTTCTATAAGTGCTTGTAATATGTTATTGCTAGAAAAATATACAAAATAGATTTTTAGCTGAATAATTTTAAATGGCTTGTTGAAATAGAAATATAGATATCATGAATAGATGCTGATTTTATAGATACAAGCTGTGGAATGTATATATTTGGTAATGGAGTAGCTAACAATCAACATTGCTGTGCCTTTCATCTTACTCTTAAGTTTGGATACAATAAGCTAGTTTTACCTTAATACATTAGACTCTTAGAAATTAAAATAATATTGTCAGTTATGTTGTAAATATGCTACCCTGATTAAAATATCAGTTAGTAGTGTAAATTTGAGCACATTTAAAAATACTTTTCACTTAAAAAGTCCCAAAAGCATTTTTTCTGAATCCCTAAAGGATTTCTCTTTGGTATAGGATTGACTGGTAGATGCACTTAGGACTTTCATGATCTCAAATGCCTAGAGCCATGCCTTAAAAATCTGCTGGGAGAGGCATACTTTTTAAATATTTAAATTATGTTCCTATTAAATTATTTTTCATTCATTTGTGTAGCACTTGATAAACTTCCAACTTGTGTTTTCTTTTGCACTGGCAAGAGTTAATTATATTAGTTCATAGGAAATTTGCACATAGGCATAATTGTAAGCTATTTGTTTTAGGGCCTGACATGTGGACTGCTCTCAAGTGTTCTAAAATACATTGAGATTTTTAAGTAATAAACTGCCAAGAATTCTGTTGGAGGGTTAAGCTAATTTTCACACAGAAAATTGACACAGAAATTGCTTCTTCTTTTTTTTTTTTCATTGAGATGGTGTGATTGTTTTCTGAATATGGGGCATTTCTCCTTTAATGCCGTATATTTCTTGTCGATAGTCGCTCTCTAGGTAGCCCTGGCCTCTCAGACACCTCACGTGCAATGGGCTGTAGTACGCCTGGTCTTATGCTGTATCCGTAATGAAGGCTCAGATCATTGCACTTCACAGAATTTTCATTGACTAACTTTCCTATATGGATTTCCAGACCTTTCTTCATAGCCTGCTGTTGTTCAGAATCTACACTCAAATCTGTTCAGTATCACTGAGTGGGCACTGTGCGTGAAGTGCATCGCATGCTGTCAAACCATCTTCTGTATGAGCCGCAAGAATGGCACCACCAGACTACTTGTATTGACCTCAGTCAAGTACTGTGTACCATGTACACTCCATACCATCCACTATCCACCGAGGCACCAATTTATACCATAAACACTGTATTAAAAATGTGCTGGAAAACTCAGCTTATACTCAAGTATTTATGGTACCTATTTTTTTACCTATTTTCTCAGATTTGCAGATTACTTTATTTGTCCCATAACTTTTCAATTTTACTCTCTGTTGTTTAACCAAAGTAGCATTAAGTCAAATTGATTAATAGCCCAGATAGAGGGCAGAGAAGTCTTAGAAAAGATTAGTGGTTCAGACCTGTCAATTCCTGCTCCCTGGGAGGTAGGTTGTCACAGTCTGCTTTTGTAGAAAATGAACCACCATGGAAACCCAGTGAGACATTTCTACCCTGTCATGTAGTCCCACCTCTAACTCAAACCCGATGTCACCAACACAACCCATCGCAGTAGCACAGTTTAGAACGACTCCATAAAGTTTCCAAGGTTGCAAATATCGACAGAAACAGGTCGCCACATCTTTCTCCTTCAGAGTGGCTGGTGGGTTTGAGAAGATAACCTTTTGGTTAACATCTGAGTATGTTAACCACTCTCAAGCTTAACACACCAAACTCCCTGTCCTCCACGCAATGTCGACTCACAGCACACCTGGAGGACAGGGTATACCTGCCCCTGTGCGTTTCCGAGACTGGAACTCTTTCCAGGAATAGAAAGCCCATCTTTCATATGTAGATAGCCAGAATTTTGATGCTAATACTAATATATCTCATCCCTATTCTTTGTGTTTTTACATATTTTCTTCTATAATCTAAAATAATTTCCTAATACTAGTCTTTGAGCTTTAAATTTGTATGAAGAATTTCTACTACTTTCATATTTTTCCTGTGTTTTTGTACATTCTCAGAGATTTTTATTTGGGATCTTTTACTTTACAAAATTTCTTCTTCCTGAATCATTCTTCATTCACTGAGAGAGATACAAGTCTCGGCAATCTCTAATTAGAAGACTAGTGGAGTTGTTTTAAACAGTGGTAATCACAGTCACATGATCAATAATAGCACAGTGACCATTTCTTATTGGCTTGTTTTTATTTTTGTAAGGCTAGTGACTATACGTGTATGGTGGCAAATCCATTGTTGAGTGCCAGCGACTTGTTCTGATTCATAGCAAGCATATGTGCAACAGAACAAAATGATGCCGATATGGCCCACACTCGCATTTGCTGCTGTATTGGAGCCCATTATTGCAGCCCGTTGAGTCCGTCAGTCTCAGTGAGGGTCTTCCTCTTTCGTCGTCAACCTTGTACTTTACCAAGCACCATGTCCTTTTCCAGGAGCTGGTCCCTCCTGCTAGCATGACCACGGTGTCTGAGATAAAGCCTTGCCGTTCTCACTACTAGCATACACTGTGGCTATACTTCCTCCAAGATAGCTTTATTCATTCTTCTGGCAGCCCACAGTATATTTAATATTCTTTGCAAACACTGTAGTTCACAAGCACCAATTTTTCTCTGGTCTCCCTTAGTCATTGTCCAGCTTTTGCATGCATAGAAAGCACTGTGAAAGCTCAGGCATATTCGGGTTCTCTATTCTTTCCTTCATTAACAAATTAAGGTCATATTTTGCACCAGGTTTTTCTTACTCAAGACTGTATCATAGATTATTAAAATGCTTAATATAGTTTGTATATGTATGTATGCCATCATTTACTTATCTATTCCTTAATGTAACACCTTCAGTTATTTCTAATACTTTATTATTATACTCTAGCAGTGAATACTTATTACATCAGACTGACAGCATCTAAACTTCCAGAGAATAGATTCTTGAAAATATTACTTCCGAATTTGTCGATGAAGACTTTAAAAATTTTATTTTAAGTCATTTTATTGGGTACTCTTATAGATACTACAAATTATATCATGCAAATTTGTACGTATGTTGCCATCATCATTTCCAAAACATTATCTTTCTACTTGAGCCCTTATTATCAGCTCTTTTTTCCCTCCCTCCTTCACCCTCTCACACTCGTGAACCCCTGATAAAATAGGTATTATTAGTATGATTTCATATCTCACACCTGCCACTGTATCCCTTACCCATGTTTCTGTTGTTCGTGTTCCTGGGGTGTGGAAGGGTTATACATCCATCATTGCTATTCATTCAACCTTTCTCCCCACTCCCTCCTAGGAAGACTTTTAAAGCTCTTGATTTATATTGTTAATTTACTTTTAAGGAAGATGAATCTGGTTTGTACTTCCACTGGCAATGTATCAGAATGTCTCACTGTACTTTTGAAACCTCTGGCACTTTACCTCTTTGAAAATCCTTATTTTTATTTCTTTGTTTCCTTAACTCAAAATCAAAGTCACTGCCATTGAGTCGATTCCTGCTCATAGGGATCCTAGAGTAAAGTGACCCGATTTTCAGCGGGACACCATTCACCGGCGGCTGGGGTCTTAGTTAAAAATTTTGTCTATATGGAGCAACAAAAATGTTCATAGAATGCAAAAATAGTATTGTAATATATTTGTTTAATTTTAAAACGCCTCAGAACACAGGAAAAATTGTTAAAAAGCGGGACGTCTGGTCACCTTCCCTAGAGTACAGAGTAGAACTGCCTGTGTGAGTTTCTGAAACATTAAATCTTCACGGAAATAGAACGCCTTGTCTTCCTCCTTGCGAGTGACTGGTACTTGCAACCTGCTGACCTCGTGGTTAGCAGCACAACTGGTAGCCACGCCACTGCTAAGATCCTGTTTACATCCTTAGGATAGTGAATACATTCCATGTATTTTTTGGATGTATATTTATATATTTGGGTTTAAAAACTAAATTATTAATTTATTTAAGTTTTCTCCATTGAGGACTTAGCGTATAAATTTTCCTGTATGTAAGAGACTTTTAAAAGTTTTTTTTTTTGTGGGCATCACTGCCTTCTGGTTGTCGTGGGAGCTACCCAGTGCTGCTCCTGAGAGCCGCCGCTGGATTTGAAGTGCCAAGTCCCAGGGCAGCAGTCCCGCACTCAACCACTTATGCCACCGGGGCTCAACCTGAAAGTTTTTTTTTTTTTCAGCTAATATAATGGAATTTCCCCCCTCATATCATGCTGGATAGAACTATTATCCAATTGGATTATGTATTTGGTTGAAATCAGAAGTCATAGAATTCTTACATAGATACTCTTTGTTTTTTTGTTTTGTTTTGTTTTTGTTTTTGTTTTTGGGCATCACTGCTCTCCGGTGGTGGGAGTAGGAGGCCCAGCCCCACTACTGGAATTGAACCTCCATCCCAGTGGGCCGCAGCCCCACGCACAACCACTATGCCACTGGTGCTCAGCCCCATAGATACTCTTTCAATTGGCTGTTTGAAACGAGAGAGATTGACACACGTATAAGTGAAAAGTCATAGTAACACAAACGTCAAAATGTGAACTTATCCTCCATTCAGTCTCTATACTTATACAGTTGCTGTCTCCATTTCTCTGACCTTACCCCAAAGAATTGTAGACTTTTCATTTTACACTAAGCCAAAAGGGCAGTGTGGGCAACCTCCAGAGCCTTAAATTGTCTTCTTTTTAAATGTTCTTTGAGTTTGGGGAACAAGGGTTGCAGGCTGGGTAGCATATAGCACCCAACAAACTGTGCCCGAAACAACCCTTCAGTGGGCTGGTTCACTGTTGTGATGGGATAAAATGCTTTGGCTCAATTCGCCTGGCCTTTTATCACACCGGTCATTTTTTCAATTTTTTAAAATGTCTTCATTATAAACCTACATTCTTTTCTTGAAACTCTGAAAAGCAGACTCCATGACTTTCTGAACCTAACACCTCTGCCTCAACTGAACCTTTAAAATATTTTTTAAAACACCCTAACAACACTAAGATAAGTATATTACTGAAAGAACCTGTCTGCAGCTATCCACTAATTGTTGAGATCTGTTGAAACATGGTTTCTTGCATGTTGAAACTAGAAACGGAGCTCTGATGGCACTGTGAGGTCAAATTTGGATTGCTAACTAAGGTCAGTGGCTCAACTAACCAACCTCAGATAATGATGAAACTCACTGCTCTTGGAGACCTTTTTTTTGTTTTTTGTTTTTTGGAGTGGGGGGGGGGGCATCACTGCCCTCTGGTGGTCTTGGGAGCTACCCAGTGCTGCTCCTGAGAGCCGCCGCCATGTTTGAACCACCAAGCCCGCAGGCTGCAGTCTCACACTCAACCACTTAGGCCACAGGGGCTCAGCCTCTTAGAGACCTTTATAATCTTAGAATCTTATCTAGAATTAGAACACACTTGATGGCAGCAGGTCTGGTTTATTTACTTTTATTGTATAAACTAATATCCCAATAGCAACATTTTTTACTTGCTCTCATGTACACACATGTAGAATGATTTTTGTTGTTGTTTGGCTAGAGAAAATAAATGACTAAATTTGTATCTTCTAGGATCTAATTTGTTAAAATACCAAAGTATATGCTTCCACCCATCAAAGCATTTATTGCCATCTTTTAAAAAAATTTTATACTTTCTCAGCTATCCTGTTTGGCGCTTACATAATCACAGAAAGTCTGACTTCTTTAGCCTACTTATTTCAAAAAGTAACTGTTAGTCTGGGTAGACTAGAGAAACAAATCGATAGACATGCATATCGATATAAGGGTACAGTTTATGTACAAGAGGAATGAATAGAACATTAAGAAAGCATCCGAACCCAGTCCAGTTCAAAGCCATAAGTTCCGTATGCCCGATACTAGTCTATAACGTCTCCTACCGACTCACGAAGTATAGGTCAGTGGGTGCAGAGTCCCGGCGCTGGTGAGTCTCCCCATGGCTCCTCGCTTTCAGGGCTCAGGGCCCATGAACAGTAGCCAGTGGTGGCAGAAACAACTCAGCACTGGCGAGTCTCCATGTGACCTCTCCAGCTTCGGAGGTCTGTCTCCATCAGGGTAAGGCCATGTGGCTTCTCCTCCGGCTCCTCTAGCTTCTTGGATGCTGCCATCTTGTCCCTGGTTCGTTGTCTCTGAGACTAATTCCCAACCACTGGAGAGATAGCTTTTCATCTCCATGAGGGAAATATCATGAGATTTCTCAGAAGTCTCAGGAGAAAACCATGCCTACATGGGGCCTCATTGACTACTCAATGGCTATCTCCAGATTAACAGGCTAGACTCCACCCTACATCTCAATCATGAAATTAACATAAACATATGCCTGCCACAGTAACTGTTGTGCTTTGATTTTTTTTTTTTTTTGGCATCACTGCTCTTCGGGAGTAGGAGGCCCAGCCCCACTGCTGGAATTGAACCTCCGTCCCAGTGGGCCGCAGTCCCGCTCACAACCACTACCCCACAGGTGCTCAGCCCTCTGTGCTTTGATTTCGATATAGCATTTAACCATTCTATAAGATCAAAATAACATAAAAAAAACTTGCTAAAATTCTGTTGCAAGTAGCAGTGAGCAGTAATTTGTTTTACAGATGCGTTTGGTCACAGCAAACAGATATATGGCTTGTTAGGAATTTTAATCTTTAAAACTCTTTAAACCATAGAAATGCTCCTGAGATTTGTGTACTAGGTTGTCATGGTTCTTTGGATATCACTTTTTTTTCTCTCTATGGACTGTTCCGTCTATTGTGCTTTATATTTCACTATTTTATTTATACCTCTTAAAATTAAATATTGCAGAGTCCCAGTATTGACTTAAATTTTTTCCTGTAAATTTTTTAGATGGATGTGTATAAAAAGTCACAATCTCGCGGAGCCCAGGTGGCATAGTGGTTGTGCGTTGGACTGCAGCCCACAGGGTTGGTGGTTCAAATCCAGTGGCAGCTCTCCAAGAGCAAGGCTGGGCTTCCTACTCCCACCTGGGCAGTGATGCCAAAAAAAAAAAAAAAGTCACAATCTCCATTTGTAATATCTCTTGTACAGTTATAATCACTGCCCTGTTAACAAAGTAAATGTGAAAAATTGTAAGAAATAAAAATACATTATCTTGGATAATCAGAGAATTTCTGAAACTATATTATCCGATTCCTTGGGATCTCTGTAACCCAAGTTTGAAGAGTAGTTCACATAGCCTGTGTTTTTATAATGTTCTAGTAAAATTGCTTTTGACCCCTGATAGGGAGAAAAAACTCACAAATGCTTATAAAGAAAGTTTAGGTACATATTACTTTCAGAATTTTTTCAGGATTTGTAGATAGCTAACAAATGTTGCTTTTACTTTTCAGAATTGAAGTTATTCTTCAAGTATCTTGAATTTCTGCCTTTTCCTCCCCAGGAATTACAAAACTCTCACACTCCTCTTATCATTGTTCCAGTTCAAATGTTGCCATTGTATAAAACTATAAAACATACTGAAAATTAGGCACCTGACAAAATTCAGATTTTAATTTACTTGAGATAAGAGGTACAATAAATGACAAAGATGGGAATTGGGGGACTTGTAGTACCCTTTTCAGAAGGTATTACTCTAATGTAGAGATTAAATTTCTTTTTCCAATAAAGGGACATATTATAAATATTTTAGGTTTTGTGAGTCAGATTCTACTCTTGGTATATGCCACCAGAAAACAATTCTTTAAAAAAAAATCCTATTTACAAAAACAGGCTATGTGCATAGTTTGCTTACTCCTGTGCTAATGCATGTTTTGGATGATAATTCCTGCATGTGAACAGGACCCTCTTTGAAAAAAAGTGATTTTGTAGGACTCTCTAATGATGGCTTTTGCTGCCACTGAATAATATATCATGGAAACCAATTGAATGTACCAATTATAATATTGTTTCTTTATTTACTTATCTTTGACCTCTGACCTGCAGATGCTACTGAGCTCAGATCCTGAATCAAGGTGTTAGTGATTGTATTCTGCTGTTAGTAATCTCTCTTTAGCCCAGTATCCGAGTACCTAGACTGAGTCCGTGAATACTCCCATGTAAGCCGTTGTAGCCTTCTTCCACTTCCTACCATCCAGTTTGTTCAGACAGCAGACTTCTAACTTGCGTGGTCACTAGGACACTTCCTTTTCCTGAAACCGGTTCGTCACTGTGCTCTCAGGGTAGTCCTTAGGAGAGAGAGCCCTGCTCATTCCCAACAGTGATGCTTGGTGCCATCAAGGCCCTGTGGCTCACTGTGACCCTATCCGACAAAATTGAATTGCCCCTGTGGGTCTCCAAGACCGTAACTTTACCAGAATAGAAAGCTTCATCTTCAGACTGCACATCAACCCAAGGATAATATGGGGTTTTTTTGTTTTTTTTTAGTATAAGCTGAAATAACCTGAAAAAACAAGTCTACTATGAGAGTGTGTGTTTTTATTTAAAGTATCCAGAAAAATACATTCTTTTGATTACAGATAAATATATATGAGCATGTACATATCTATGTACATAAAATTGTTTTCTTTTCTTTTCTTTTTTTTTTTGGCATCACTGCTCTCCCGTGGTGGGAGTAGGAGGCCCAGCCCCACTGCTGGAATTGAACCTCCGTCCCTGTGGGCCGCAGTCCCGCGCACAACCACTACGCCACCGGGGCTCAGCCCCATAAAATCGTTTTCTTGACAAGGGGACCTGATTGGTGTCGTGGTTATCAGTTGGGCTGTGAACCACATGCTTGGCATTTCAAAGCCAGCAGCTTAGGAGCAGACGGGGCATTCTACTCCCATCCCCAGTGAGACAGTTGAAACTCCTGGGGGTGGTCAGGATGCGTCAGATTTGACTCAGTGGCAGTGAGTTTAGAAAGAACCTTTTATTGACATATAACCCACCTGTCATTCAATTTCTTCACTCAGTCATATTAAGAAAGGTACATCATCACAATCAATTTCAGAATAGTCTCCCACTCTTATATTAATATATTTCTTATAGCATGCTTGAAGGTTGAACTCATATATTACCTTCACTTCCAGATACCTTCAATTATGAAGGATTACGTTCATAAGCTATTATCCCAGGACAGATGATAAACTTCGTAAAAGACTGGGTAGAAATAGCAATTTAGACCTTACTTTCAAAAAGGAAGGTTTGGGGACTGATAGCTCTTAGCTTCCTCTCCAGTCGTTACATCTACAAAGCTCATGTGCTCATTTGTGTTTTTTATATGAGGGGTATAGTGCATTTGGAGTTCGTTCCATCACGTGAGACTGTTAATCAAGCCTTCTATTTAGAAATTCTGAAAAGATTGCTTAACAGTGTGTAATGAGAAAGGCCAGATTTGTGGCAGACGGTGGACTGTTCTTGCTACTGTCGTATGCACCTGCTCGTGCAGTTATCGCAGTGCTCCAGTTTGGGGCAGAACCCAGCTTACCTCTCTTGTTCCATGCATCTTACTCACCTGACCTCAGTCCATGAGGCCTCTTGAAGAGGGAAATGCAAGACAGCCAGTTGTAATGTAGAAGGCGTGAAAAAAAAACGAGGGAGTTGCTGTCAGCCATCCAAACAGATGAGTTTGGAAAAGGTTTCCAAGACTGGAATGTAAGGTTTGACAAATATGTTAAATGTAATGGAGAGTACATTGTTTTGTAAAATAAATAAATACATAAATACATAGCTCTGGTGGGGAGAAATTCCAGTTTGGGAGGGGTACCCCTTTATACAATGCTCTCTTTAATCAGTCATTGAATATTCCCACTGATGTTACATTAATAGATTTTTTTTGTTTTATATGTTACTGATAATTTTCAATAGAGTGAAGGTGAAAGATGATAATTGTCACCAGTGAACATTCCGTAGTTATCTTATTTTACTTTTTACTATATCACCTTTATTTAAAATTTGTGTTATTTTGCTAATGGTATTACTTAATTTTTACGAATTTTACTTTGATATTATATATGTAAGCTTTTCAGCCCTTGACTATATTTTTAAGTGAAGGAAAATATCACTTTTAAAACAATTAACACTTGTAGAAATTTTAAACCTACTCTTTCAGTTAATTGTAGGAAAAATGTGCATTTTCTCTTTCAAAAAATTGTAATGTATGGGAAAGCAAAAATAATGCTTCAATGTGTTTAATTCCATTATCAGAGCTACTGTTAGTATGTGTAATTTTGATCCCAGACCTTTTATTGCCCTTAGTGTGTATAAATAGAAATAAAGAGGGAGGAATAAAGAGATATAGCTATTTCTATTTTACTTTCATTAATATTATAAAAATGTGCATACTGTTAAGCAATCTTTTTCAGTCAATATATGATGAATAGATTTCCCTGTCAATTATGTCATATTCATCAACATAATTTTTAAAACCCAATAAAGTTCTTTCAAATGCAGTACCATAATTTATTTGACCAATTCATTTTTGTTTGCATTTGAGTTTTTCCTTAATGGTATGAATATCTCTTAGTAGCTCACAGCAAATAATCATATAGCCAGTTTTTAAAAGTCATTTTAAGGATTTAGCATTTATGTAAATGTCACTGTATAGTATGTTACCATGTTTTGCTGCCATGACAATGCTGGATAATAAAGAGCTTGTGGGGAACTAAAACAGGTAGTTGCTGTTCGTGAAAAGTATCATAAAGCAAGACTAGTTTAATTTTCTGAGTGCCTTCATTAGTTAAATAATAAAATGCTGAATAAGAAATGAAGATAAAAGCATGTGACACTTCCCTAGAAGCTTCTCTCACTGTTGCAGTATCGCTCCATTTGAGAGACAAAGGTTGTGAAGCTAACAGTGCCTGGGTGTGATAAAATGCTTATGTGTGCTCCAAGTTAGTGATTTGACATCACTACTATGTATGTAATTAGTCGATCAGAGAATCAGTGCCAACTTTTGTATCCAAAAATATCACTGTTTGCTAAACTTAATAGGAATCATTTAGTAGAGACAATAATAAAAACTCCTCAGGCAAAAATGACTGTTTTGCTTCCACATTGTTGGGCCCAACGTTGGTGCAGAAATTAGAAGTATACTGCTGTTCGTTAGGTATGCCCAACTCACATCGACCTAAGCACGAAAAAATGACACCCCTTCTGATTTGCGCCCTCCGCACGAGTGTGGTGTTTGAAACCACGTTATAGGGCAAAAGGTGTCAACGTTTGAGGACCATGTCACCAGTTCACATTTTACTGAGATGTCCATCTGTATTTCGATAGTCTTATCTTCATTCCTCTATTAAACTTCCTGCCATTACTCAGATTCCACCAAGTAAGCAATCATGGTGTGACTGGCTAGAAGGCTAACAATTATGAGGCAAGCACTCTTCTAAATAATTTTATATTTTCATTTAATTTTAATAACCTAGTAGATGCTATTTTTGTCTCTCTCTTTTTTTGAGAAGAGGAAACTGACCAGTAGAGAGAGGGAGTAACTTTTCTAAACCTAAAAACAAACCCACAATTGGAGTGGATTCTCAGCTGGACAGACTGGAACCAGTCACAAAGTATAGACCTGAGTAAAATTGCTCTGTAAGGTGGCTAAGCCTGTAAAGATCGACAGACGTAGTAGACTGCTGCATTTTTCTGCCGTGGACCAGCTGGGTGGTTTGAGCCCATGACCTTTTGATTAGTAGCCTACCTAGCATTTTAACAACTGTGCCACCAAACCTCCTAAAGTCAGAAAGCAATTAAATGATAGAACTAGGAATTCAAACTGGAGGCTTTCAGCGGTTTATGGTATCAGAGCTAATACATAGGCTCAGTATATTTTTCTACCTGTCAGAGTGTCTCTGGACTTTAAAGAACATCTGAGATATTTTCTCTCTGATAATTCTGCATTCCTCATTTTCTTGAGCTCTTTCAGATTGACATTTTAAAAACACATTCTTGGCTGTTAGATACTTTTTAAAAACAAAGCAGATTTTTTGTTTGTGTGTCTTGTGAACTTTTTTTTATAAAGAATGGATTGTGTTAGGTAATTTTTTAAAAGATGAAATGGCATACAAGTTTAATGTAATTTTGCAATCGTTTTTGTGATTATTTTTTTGTTTTTTGTATTAAGTAGTTGATCTTTCCCCCTAATACTCATTGTGAGTTTTAATACTTAATTGGAAAGATTATAGAAAAAAATCTAGAAAGTTTTACTCTTTGTTGCTTAATGTCTTACATGGTCTGATGTTTTCATTCTAGAGGCTATCGTAGCTAAATGTACATATATATATCCTTTGTTTTAATTGTTCTGTATCAAACCCAACCCACTGTTTGTGAGTCAGTTCCAACACCCCAGGCTCCCTGTAGGTCAGGGTAGAACTGCTTTATAGGGTTTCTGAGACTAAACCTTTTTCAGAAGCAGATTCCTCTTTCATCCTGCAGAACAGCTCTTGGGTTTGTGCCCCTGACCTTTCTGTTAGCGTTTTGGTGTTTAACTTAATATGCCACCAATATTTAGCTAGCTAATTCAGTATATTGATTTGAAGATAACATATATTCTATTCATACTACCCAATTCAAAATTGGATTTATTATACTAGATAAATTCTCTTGTTATCTACTGAAATTCAAATAAGGTAAAAAACACCTTTTGATAGAGAAACTACATAAACATATGTAGGTACCTAATATCTACATAGAGAAAATGAGTCATCAGTTAAAAATAAGTTTACTTAAATCTTATCATCTCACACAATGTCATTCTTCAAGGTAATGTTTTTTTTAGATGCAAAACATACTTCTCTTTCACCAGGAATCAAACATTAAAAAATTAACATGAGTCAAACTATAGACTTAAGTTTTCACAGGCAAAACTTCGATGAGCTGGTCTGTATCTCTAAGATATCTTGCAAAATATATGTTATACAACATAAAGAAAAATGCTGGATCTTTTTTTGTGAATTATTTAGACTTAATATTGCATGTTTTGTTTGTTGTTACACCTATGGGGATGGTGGAGAAAACCGAAATACCAACCAAGAGTTTGATTGAGTGGTAAGCTGAATGCTTTTCGGTTTACTAGAACTTAGTTCTTAGGAAACTCAGGCCTGATGAACCTACAATGGCACAAGTACATTGTGGAGTACAGTGGTGGGACAGGGGTGGAGGTGGGGTAAAAGGGCGATGATATCAAGGAGTCCATGTAGAGAAAGATTGGTTGGAAGCCAATGTAACAGATGTACAATTCTACATGGCAAGATATGATATATGTGTGAGATCCCAACTAATGAAAAAAGAAAAACTTAGTTCTTTATGGTACATATGAATTGTTTTATGAATATGGATTAAAATGGTATTTGATTGTACCTAATAATAGAAGCACTGCTTTTCATGACAGGCTTCTATATTATGAATACATCAGATTTACTTATTAATGCAAATGTTTATCATTTCATGTTTCTAATACACATGAAATTTACATCACTTAGGTCTAACTTGGGAATAATGTTTTCTTTCCCCAGTGGTAAATGTTTCTATGTGCTTTTTGCAGACATTTTAAAACATTGATTTATTTGGGAAGTATATATTTATTCTTTATTATTTTTGTTAGCATTCTGACCTTTGCATATGCAGTTGCAAATTTTACCAATTTAACAGAAGTGGCATAGATGTTAAACCATGATAGACCGCTGGAATGAGTACTTCAGTTAGTCTTCTTTGCCAACGTAGGGACTTGATTTCCTTCCCACTAAGCTGGCCAAGAGTCTGCACGATACCCTGACCTCCCTGCAAGGAGGAGATTCTCACTGCGAGCATCTGCCGTGCCCCTGTGCTAAAAGACATAGATTGGATGAAGCTATTTGAGACGAGGAAATGGTTGCTGTTGTCTGCATTTTATATTTACAGTTTTTTGGGGGTATAGATAAATCAGATTATTCTTTTAAAATGCAAGAATAGATGGAAGGATATTGGGATTGTTAATCAGGTCAGGTATCAGAACCCTTGATGAATGTAGTTGGTGATGAGACCTATAGATGGTATTTTTCTCCCCCCCCCAAAAAAAAAACAAAAACAAAGAGAGCTCACTGCCGTCAAGTCGGTTCTGAATATAGTGACCTTAGAGGGTAATGTTGAATTGCTCTTGTGGTTGTCAAAGACTGTAACTCTTCTCAAGAGTAGAAATCCTCATAGTTCTCCCATAGACACCATAACTGTCTTCACAGGATACTTCTCTAGAGCAAGTTCTCAACTCGGATATTGAACGACCCTTTCACTGGGATCGCCTGATTCATCACAGTAGCAAAATTATGAGGTGGTAATGAAAATAATTTTATGGTTGGGGACACCACCACATCAGGAACTGTATGAAAGGGTCGTGGCATTAGGAAGGTTGAGAACTGCTGCTCAAGAGGCTTCTTTGCCTTGATAGCAACTCAGAGGATTGCTGCACTTTTGGTAGCAGAATCTGGTGTAAGGCAGAAGTAAGCCATCATTCTCCTCGCTACTCATGATCATTTCCAAATTATTATTACCATGTATTCATATAGAAATTATTTTGAGCCCCTCCCTCAAAATCTTTGGCCAATGGGATTATTGTAAAGATAACTCAGAAAAGAAGAAACCCAGAATATGCGGAGGCAACTTAGAAAGTTTGTCTTGTGCCATTGAGTTTCTGATTCTGATTCAGAAAGACCTTACAAGACTATGTATAAGAGCTCTACAGGATTTTCAGAACTGTATTCTTGAAACTAGACAGTTACCTTTTTCAACCGTGGATTAGCTGCTGGGTTTGAACCTGCAACCTTTGGGTTAGCAGATGACCACTTAACCAGTGTAGCCCCATGATTGAAGAATGGAACTCTCGTGCATACTTGGATAACCTAGGACTTTTAGATTTAGTCTCTATATAGATATAGAGGGGGAAGAAAGGGGGGAGGGTGGCTGGTAGTGTGGGATAAGCTCTAGGAAGTTAATAGTAAGGTCAATGGTTCAAACCCACCAACCACTCTGTGGGAAAGAGGTGAAACTCTCCTTCCCCATAAAAATTACAGACTCAAAAATCCTATACAGAATTTCTATGCGTCAGCATCTGCTTCATGGTAGTGTGTGGTTTTTATATATATGAGATGAATTTAAAGAATGTAGAATGGGATAAAAAGTTAATGGAATTTACTGATGAATATTTGAAGCCCCTTTTGTGTAGGTAGGTAAGCTGTTCAATAGATGGAGCTTTAAATTGGATGCACAAGTAAGCTGATTTTATTCTGTTAAAAACCAAAATATGGGTCTGAGATTCTGCCTGCTATTTCTTGCTTCCTTATCTGAGTTCCATTCCATAATACACACACACACACACACACACACACATATATAGAGAGAAAACAAAGACTTGATTACAAAATAACCACATTATCATCACACTTTAAAAAATATATAACAACAGCCTGGTCCATGTACAATGACAGACACGTAGACTAATGAAACAACTGAGCAGCTAGAGAGAAATCCAGCAATGGACAGCTCAAGCTGATCTTCAGCAAAGGGCCAACATCTATTAAGTTGGGAACCACAGTCTCTTTAATAAATAGGGCTGGTAAAATTGGATATTTATCTGTAGCAAAAAGAAACAGGCCCCACATTTCACATCATACACAAAACTAAAAATAAATAAAAATCTAAGTACAATCTAAGATAAGTTCATGGAATAAAAAAGTAGGAAGAAAGATAAATGTATTACCAAGCATAACTAAAAGTACACAAACAATAGAAGGTCAATTAAAAAAATGGGGCCTCAAAAAATAAATTCCAAGATACATAAACTATTTCTCTGAAAAAGTAAAAATAAGTCTTATGAACTGGGGAATAATTTTTATTTGACTACAACAATCTGCATGGATCTTATCTTTAAAATATATAGATTACTTCAATTTCATAGCAAAAAAATAGACATCCCATTTTGAAATGAGCAAAGGGTATAAACAATTTACCAGGGTAGATACTCAAGTGTCTACTAAATACACGAGGAAACACAGCATTACTTACAATAGCAAAGAGATGGAAACAACTTAAGTACCTATCAAAAGATGTATGAATAAAGTGGAACATATGAGTAAGTAAGCCCCCCCCAAAAAAAACCTGGAATTTTTTTCCCCATAAAGCTATGAATTTAAGGTTTATTTTATAAGACAACCTTATCCCCTTCAATGTACTCTCCATTACAGTTAACACAGTTGTCAAATACGAAATTCCATTCTTGGAAACATTTTTCAAATGCGTCTGTTTGGATGGCTGACAGCACACCTCTCTCATTTTTTTCCTTCACATCTTCATCAAAGTGCTGACCTTTCATGTCCTTTGCATTCACAGAAACAAAAGAAAGGAGCCTGGAGGAAGGTCAGGTGAGTAAGGCGCATGAGGCAGGGGAGGCATGCTGTTTTTTGCTAAAGCTGCCACACTTGAGTTTGGCTGCATGTGTAGGTGCATTGTCGTGGTGGCAAAACCAGTCCCCCATCTGCCATAAATCAGACCCGTTCTGTCACACACCATTATGCAATCTTTTCAGAACCTACAACTAGAAAGCTTAATTCACAGTCTGATCTGGTAGAATGAATTGCAAATGCACTACAAGTCAACATTTTCATTCATTTGAAGAGTTGATGGCCATCCATAACAAGGTTTGTCATTAATTGACATTTCACCCTTTTTGGAAGGCTGAGAAAATCACTTGTACACATGTGTTTGCCCCATAGCTGCTGTCCTTAAAAACTATGTTGAACAGCACAACTGTTTCTGCAGCATTTTCCAAGGAAGGAAACAAAATTTCACAGCCACATCCTATTCTCTTAAATTGCCTATCACAAAACTCTGCTTTCTAGCGAATCTGCATTCTGGAAAAAAAAACCAGAGAAAACCTTTCCAGGTGACGCCACTGGATGCACTAACTCAGAACAAATTGCTTTATTCTCGTCTTGTGGTAAATAGAGATCTGTTCCAACTAGCAAAATTCAAGGTTATCTTTGTGTACCACTTGTATATCCTGTGGAATACCGTAGAACAATGAGAATAGCAAAACATTTCACAACATGGAAAAATTTTAGTACATTATGTTTAGTGAAATACATTGATCCAAAATAGCAAATTTTGTATGAAGCTAGTATTATGAAAAAAAAATAGACTTTTAGCTGAGCCCTGGTGACACAGTGGTTGTGTGCAGGACTGCAACCCATAGGGTTGACAGTTCAAATCCAGCAGCAGCTCTCCAGGAGCAAGGCTGGGCTTGCTACTCCCATCAGGGCAGTGATGCAGGGAAAAAAACAGACTTTTACAAACACAAATTCATTCTTCATTGATTACCACAGATAGGAAAGGAATGGAGGAACAGTCACTAACTGGACAGAAGACTCATGTCAATGATGAAGGGAAAGATAGTATACAATATAGAGGAAATAAGCATAACATATCAAAGCACAGTAAGACACTGAGAGTAATGTAAGAAGAAAGGTCAACTATCACAGACAATTCTGTAATAAAATTAATAAACCATAATTGACAGAGAAATAATATACTAAAAAATGTGGAAAATGTAAGGGAGCACATCTACCTCCAAATACAAGTTTGTGGACATTTCTGCATACACAGTTCTAAGTGCTGCTTATAAGCACACAAAGAACAAAGTTATAGTTACTTCTCAGACTTAATCAAATACCTCATGGGAGAAAGTTTCTAAGCTTAAAGGCAAGGGACTACAAACTCAGAACATCTACATAAATTGGCTCAACATAGTTCATAAAGACAATAGTTCTGTATTTTAGTTAGGTGAGTTGGTGAGTAGGACTTAAAAGCTTGCAAATTACCATCTAAGATACAACTATTGAACTCCTCCCACTTAGAGCAAAAGGGGTGAAGAAAACCCGACACTAAAGGGAGCAGTTAGTCCAAAGGACTAATGAAATGACCCACTGTGTGTACAACTCTGAGACCATGAGAACTGGGTGGTGCCCGGCTATCACTACCAGACCATCCTGAGAAGTTCCAGGAAGAAAAATGTAAAACAAAAAAAATCAACTCTTATTGGTCTGACATTGACTGGAGGAGACCATTTATGGAAAATACCTTTTAGCCATTCAATGGACAGGCACACAAGAGCATTGTTAGTAACCAAGGGGAATGAGTTCCTTAGGACAGATGAGATGAGATTAAAAGGCCATTTTCTAAAAATAAAATAAAACAAAACAATAAAATCCCAAAATTGAGAAGGCAAGAAGAGGTAGAAAATCGGTGTAAAAGGAATGGATAGAAATGGACAGAGTACTCATATATCGTAGTGAATGCAACCAATGTCATGAAACACTCTGTTCAGATTATTAAATGGGAAGCTAACATCTGTAAACTTTATTATGAAATATAGTGATTGGTTAATACATATCTAATTAAATAAACAGTCCGTAATTATCATGTGTTAGTTTGCCAAATAACCTTGCCTTATGTCATGTCAACTTGCCTTACGTATTTGTGTACTTGGAATCAGTATCTAAATAAAACCTGTATATGAAAATAAATTTAAAAGGACTGCTCCAAGCGTTTCAGTTCATACATCCACAGAATTCTAAACAAAATAAGGTTAAGTATTTCTCTCTGATCAGTGGGTGGCGACAGAATAGATCTCACTATAATATACTCATCAGGATGCCTTCAAAATAAAGGTCCAATCAAAGTAATGTCTTCTGAAGGGATCTGCAGGACCAGTTAGATTCAGTGCAGACAGGCCATACCTATTTTGGTTTTGTTCTTGTTAGATTTCTTCAGTAATAGGACCTTCAGTTCTGACATACAGCCTCTAAAGAAGAAACACTTCACCATCCCCACAATCATTCCTATGCTTGATCTCGTTGTTGTAGCCACTGTGTCAGTCCATCTTGGTGAGGGTCTTGCACTATTTCCTCTCACCCTCCACGTTACGTAGTGTGCTTCTCTTCTCTAAGAACAAGTGCCTCTTGATAACAGTGGCAAAATAAATGAGATGAAGTTTCACTGTCTTCACCTCTTAGATGCATTTTGACTGTATTTCTTCCTAGCCAGATTTGTATGTTCTTTTGGCTATCCATAATATATTTAATAATTTTTACCAGCTCTGTAATCCAAAGATACCAGTTATGCTCTGGTTTTCCTTATTCATTGAACAACTTTCTGTACATATCAAGTGATTGAAAATACCATGTTTTTAGATTAGATAGATCTTGAAGTGACATCTTTGTTCTGTAAAGAGGTCTTATGTAACAGGTTTTCCCAAAGCAGTACTTCATTTAATCTCGTCACTATTGCTTCCATAATCATTGATTCAGGAACCAAGTATGTGAAATGAAATTCTTAGCAGCTTGTTGATAAAAGTTCATCTTGTAATTCTTTCCTCTGTTTATTAGCTGGACCACCTTTATAAAGAGCAGTTTTTCCATGTTAATTATTTGGTCTCCTCAAAATAAAGTTGATAATTTTTTAATTCTTATACAAGAAGATGACATGCTTTTCCAGCAAAGTTGGGAAGGTAAAAATATGGAAACAAATGTAAATGCTATTAGTCATAAAATGTATGTTTGTTTTTGTACAGTCAAAACAAAATTACTGATATATGTATGTATGTGCTTACATATCACCCTTTCATTTAATATTGTATAACTTATATTATTCGTGCTTTCAAAATTCTTCATTGTATTTAATGCCTTATTTATTTCCCTTTTCCTTTGTTTTTGGCCATTTTAGTTATTTCCAAGATTAATTTTTAAAAGTTAACTTACACTATGAACATATTCTTTAGGGATCATTTGTTTGCAAAGGATAGAATCTGCTTCAGCTTACTTAAAGTAATTTATTAGATGTCTACAAAAGTATTTCGAAAGCTAGAAGTAAAGCTGGGATTTATGTGGAATTAAAAAAACCATTAGAATTCTCGTAAGAATCACATTCTTCACACAGCTTTCATTCTCTGTGAGCAATCAGTAATTCTCCTACCTCTCTCCTACATATTGCGTTGCTTTGTTCTTCTTGCTGATGGGTCTAATATAGTCATCCCTACTTTATGCCACTCCCTGCTTGTTCTGAATCCTAATTCCTGGCAGAGTAGCAAATCTAGTTGGCTCAGCCCAACCAATGGATTGGCTCCCCCTGGTGTTAGACTATATTCCTGACCACAACCGGTATTCTGGCCCTGGGATGGATTATAAATGGAAAGATGTACCTGACAAAAGACAGTGAGGGAGAAGTAGGGAAGGTTTGTCTTGTAGAGAGGGCATCTGGCTTGCGTTTTCTGTATATTCTCAATGCCGTTAAAATGTCCTTCTTGTTGTGCCCTGTCACGTCGGTTCTGACTCGTTGCAACACTGTGTGACAGAGTAGAACTGCCCCACAGGGTTTCCTGACAATCTTTATGGGAGCAAATCTCCAGGTTTTTCCTCCCATCTGAGCAGCCTGTGGCTTCAAACAACCCACTTTTGATTAGCAGTCAATTGCCTAACCAAACGTCTCCAAGGCTTCTTTAAAATTGATTTATGTGTAATTAAAATGTACATACTATAATTTCTTATAAAAATACACTCGCAACTATATGATGAAGGTGTGAAATGCTGATGTTTATTTAGATAGATAAAGATACCTATTTCAAATAGAGTTAAAATATTTGAGTGGTTTCAAAAAGTTTGTGTGGAAATTCTATATCTTCTCCTTCTACTTTTACACAAACCTTTTGAAATCCCAATTCGTATATACATAAATATAAGCTAAAAACCAAACTCCCTGGCATAGTCTGTTCTGACTTCTGGTGACTCCATGAGACAGAAAATTTCTCTGTGAGCTTCTGAGACTGAAATGTTTTGAGGAGTAGAAAACTTTCTTCCTACAGAGTGACTATTGGTTTTGAACAGCTGACCTTGTGGTTAGCAGCCTAATGCATAATACATTTCATAACCAGAGCTCATATATGAATAATAGCCCCAAATGAAGATTTAAATAAAAGGAGACTGGTCAGAACTATTGTTATGAATTACTTGAGGGTTCTCAAGACGAATAAGTGATTGGACGTAACATTATGTGTGTAATTTCACTATAGAATAGTGTTTTGTTTTTTTTTTCTGTGGGCATCACTGCCTCTGGTGGTCACGGGCACTACCCAGTGCCGCTCCTGAGAATCGCCGCTGGATTTGAAACGCCAAGGCCGCGGACCGCAGTCCCGCACTCAACCACTTAGGCCACCAGGGCTCAGCCCTAGAATAGTGTTTTAATTGTAAAAGTAAAATATATTGAAATTCATGTTCCCAATATTGATTTAAATACATCTAAAGAAAAAAATATATCTAAAGATCCATTTGTAATGTTATCTCATTTTTACTCAGTCCGTATTTAATTGTATTAACAATCAAAATTGCTAGTGTGCAAAAATGAGAGGAGTTAATAGTAAGTAATCAACATACTCAAATTTAGATAACTTTTATATAGCTGATTCCTTAATTTACTCTATAAGTGTGACCTCAGAAATTGTCTTCATTACCCTATTCTGGTTTGTAAAACTGATTACATAATTTAAATGATTGAAGATTAATCTATATCACCTGGTCAAACCAGTTTGAAAACTCATGGCACGTGATTTTTTTGGCAGAGTGATAAAGGTGCTCCTGTCTTTTTGCTTTGTACTGCAGTTTCGTGTGAGCCTTAAGATAGGCTGCATGTAGCTTGGGCATGTATGCTTGGTAGTCTACCACTCAGGACAGGCCATGTGATGAGGTAGTGAGAAACAACCACAAAACCTCAGTGGTTTAAAGCAACCAAGGTTTCTTTCTTTCTCCCCTTGCTTGTCCATCATGGTCAGCAGCGTCTCTTCTCCTAATAGTCACTGAGGGACGTAATAGAGCAGCTATCATCTCAATCACGGTTTATTCACCATGTCAGAAAGGGAAAGGAAAAACAGAAAAGATCTTGGAGGTCTCAAGTCTGCACTTAGGTCTTCTAGTCAAGAAATCACACAACCAGTCATAAGGACCAGGAAGTTAATTGTGTGTGTGTGTGTGTGTGTGTGTGTGTTTTAGTGTTTTAAAAGCCACCTACTGATGATTGGCACTAATGACTAAGGGAGCCATGGTGGCATAAGCTTGATCGAGCTCACCAGCCACTCCAAGGGAGAAAAATGTGGCAGTCTTTACGTCTTACGGAACAGCTCTCTCTCGGTCCTACAAGGTCGCTATGAGTCGGAATCCAGTCGATAGCAATGTAGTTTAGCTTGACTAGTGACTAGCACTGTGGAATACTGACAGATCTCTTCATTCATCCACTCATTCATTTCCTTGTTCATCCATCAAATATTTATTGAATGGTCACTATATGCAAGTCACGATACTAGCAGAGATATCAGAGTGAACAGAGCATTCACCCCTCCTCTCCAGGTTCGCATAGTTGAATAGGATCAAAATAAGTGATTATGGGCTGAGCCCCGGTGGCGTAGTGATTGTGCACGGGACTGCGCCCCACTGGGATGGAGGTTCAATTCCAGCTCACAGGAGCAAAACCTGGGCCTCCTACTCCCACCACCAAAGGGCAGAGATGCCTAAAAAAAAAGAAAAAATAAGTGATTATATTCTATATTGGCAAACTGTTTGCCACAGGTGAAGACCACTCTATTTATATGACCCTCAAGCTAAAAGATGTTTCATTTTTAAATACTTTTTAAGTGTTAATGGGCAAACAAAGGATAATGTACAACAGGCTCACAAAGCCTAAAAATAATTACTATCTGTGTGTGTTCATTTTTACCAACAAATGTATTTATTTCAACAATGTCTAACTATTGATTAAAATGAGTGCTACACATATTAGGGGAAAAAACCCACAACTAACCTTCTAAGACATATTTAAAGAAGACTAGTATTTAATGTTGTAAATTCACCTGACTGTGTCAGGGCTATTAATCGTGATTGATATTGTTTCCAAACTTTTTCTTTTCATTTTGACTATTCATTAAAATACATTTCCAGGTCGGTCAACATAATTAAAGTTTTTAAAACAAAATTTAATCGATAAATGCCTGAAGTTATTCTTTGCCACTGAAGCCAATTTGCATACATAAAATGCAGGCCTGGATGCTCAACAAGATTATGAATACTTTGCGTCTCTCTTCCAATCTCAAAGCGACTGCCCTTGCATTGGCAATACATTGGTTATGGTTGATTTGACCCAGCCTCATTCAGCCAGTCTCATATCAGTGATTTTCAAATGCGTTAGAATTATTATATACATAGCAAAATACTACAGTCACATTATCATAAATTTCTGTCTCATATTCTTGTATAAAATAGGAAAAAGTTATAACTTTTTAACAGTAAGCATTCACTATAGAAATTAGTAAAATATCAGGTTCCAAACTTATAGCTCAAGAGTACAGAAAACAAGAAACATCGCCCTCCTACCCCCTAGAAGAGTTATCTAAACTGTTGCTTACATCAAGGCCCAACCCTTTAGTAGTGTTGGCACCAATCACAGTCCTTGGAGTTCTTATTGTAGGTGGAGAAGCTTGCCAGGTTTAATACGAATTACAGAAGGTGGAACTTGATAGAATCTTGTCAGTGGCAGCCTCTGCCTGTCCTCTGCATCTCCATTTCAATTCTACATATGTCTATTCTCCTACCCATTGAAACTCGTTTTTACCTAAAATTTTTTTTGAGGCTCACATCCCTGAAGTTAATATATTTAATAAACCATCTTATCAGATTATTATGCAGTATGTTATCAGGTGAAGACATTGAATAAAGTCATAGATCTTTTGGAGTTATTAAAATAAAATCAAAACAGCAACAAAAAGGAACTTTAATTTTCTCATTTATAGGAAGTTTAAGATCAAGATGAAAGTGGAGTCTAGAGGCATGAAATTTGGGGCAGGTAGTTAATCTTTCCTTCCCTCTATCATAGCATGCATGCAGCCACATAGTGAATTTATGAATAAAGTTGTGGTCCAGCTGAAACATTAATATCTTAAAATGTAAGATGTAGTAAAATCATAACCCTTCAATAAAAGCAGTGTATATGAAAATGCAGTGTAATTTGTGTTTAATTTCAGTCCTATCTTTTATAGATTGCAAGTGTTGTTTAACTTCAAAGGAAGATCTAAGAGTGCTGGGCCTTGACATAAGCACAAATTTGGTTTAGACAACTCTTCTTGGGGATGGGAGGGTGGTGTTTCTTGTTTTCTGCACTCTTCAGCTATAAGTTTGGAACCTGATATTTTACTGATTTCTATAGTGAATGCTTATTGTTAAAAAGTTATAACTTTTTTCTATTTTATATAAGAACAAGTAGAAATTTATGATAATGTGAATATAGTATTTTGCTTTATAGAGTGATGCTTAAAATGATTGAGCAGTTTTTTTCTCATTTTTAAAATTTTCAGATGTTCTGGTAGCAAATAAATTCAGATCCTATTGTTTTCCTAATCTGTGTATCTACTAAGTGTAAAAATGAACCAAAATTTTTGCTCGGTAAAATAAAATAAAACTTATAGATAAAATGCTCTGTTACATTTAATTGCAATTATATAAAAATACAACTGTAAAATTATAAAATATTAGAAGGTAATTTATTGAACTGGCTGTGTGATTGTAATGAAGGTGCTAGGATAGGAGAGCTTTTTATTTTAATTTTTAATTTTTCTGTAGCATGGCTACCACTTTTATGATTAAGTATTTTTTAATTAAATAAAGATTAAATAAATGAAAGTCTATGCTGCTTCTAAATGTGGAAAGTGTTTTTAGCATTCATACATTAAATATAAGGATAATTCTTGTATCCAAAAGACTATACATTTTTTTAAATTAAAAATCATTTTATTAGGAGCTCGTACATCAATTATCACAATATATAAATAAACATACTGTGCCAAGCACCTCAAGACTATACATTCTTTAGAGCATATTTTCAGCATAAAAAAATAGCACAGTGTCAGGGTACTAGACTGTTGGGAAGATTAATACAAAATCATTTTCATGTAAAAGGTTAAACATTACCATGTTTATTGTCTTCAACTACTTTGCATCCCACCACCCACTCACAAAACTCCTTTAATGAAAAGGTGGGGTTCTGTCTTGCCCTTTTTTTTTTTTTTTAAGTTAACTTGCTTTTATCCTAGTTCCTCTTGTACAGTAAAATAATACATGAATGAGTGAATAGAAAGCACAGAAGGGAGCTATACAATTAACTGCAATCACTTACGTGTTGATATTTTCCATGCAAATTACTTACATTCCCTATTCTCTTCATCCCATTTGGTTTGTTTTTAAAAAATTTCTCCCCCATTTGGCTTATATTGGAAACCCAACTTAGTTATGAGACTTGTTGCAAGGTCAAAGATGCCTTGGCCTATTGAATGTAGAATGTAGTGATTTGAAGTCAAAAGAGACCAACTTTATTCAGGTGTTATCTCCCTCTTCCACATATAAAACACCCTAGTTATAGTGAAGAATAAGAGTGCAGTAAATAGGGCAAGGAACTCTGGAGTGGTGCCAAGGGTTAAAATGCTCACTGCTGATTTAAAGATTGAAGGTCCAACTCCACGCTGAGTTGTCTTGGAAGAAAGACTTCAGCAATCTGCTTCACCCCCAAAACTAGTCATCAAAAATTCTAGAGATGGTCCCTTTTGTACACTGAACATGCAGAGTTATCATGAATCGGGGTTGACCCTCTTCACTACTGCTTGTTTTGTTTTATTTTTTTCCCAAAGGTTACAGTGAGGTAGATCCCACAAATGATCTGCTTTATACATATTAGACTTGGCGCTCTGAACAATCCAAAACGGCATCCAGTCAGAAGGCTTCCCAGATGGTTCTATGCATACTTGGGTGTTGTACCAACACTATACCAATTGATAGTAACTCTATAGAACAGAGTAGAACCTTCTTGAAGGGTTTCCTAGGCAATACTCTACTGGAGAAAAGAAGGCCAGAACGTTTCCCTTCTGGTGAAGACTGGTGTGGTTCAAACCACCCACCTTTTGATTTGCAACCAGACGGTTTAACCATTGTACCACCAGGTTTCTCTCGAGCCTTAAAACTCTGTAGTTTTAGGCTGAAATACCCTTTTCCAGAACCCTGTAAATAAATGCTTGTATGACAGTCATACTTCACTGTGTTTTTATCATTCCCTGAGTATCTACTATAATGTCTTCCCTTTTCTAGATCACGTATCCATTTCCCTTTCAAACTTCCTTCACATCCCTTCATTAAGTTGGGCTTTACAAATTCTTTTACGTGCTCTAGCTCTTTGCCATTTTCCGAGTACATCAGCATCTCATTTGAGATTCTCATCTCAGAGGATCATCTTTCCAAATATTTCTCTCCTCCTTTCTATAGCTCCTCAATTTGTTATTCATTCACTCACATTTATTGAGGTACTGCTATAGACTAAAGCACTGTTCAGTACTTGGGTTCATGGTAATAGATATGTCCATCCTTGTGAAATTTACTGCAGAGTTGAAGCTTAAAATGTCTTTATATCCATAACACTTCCATTTCTTAATCTACATGTGATTTCAAGAAGAGGAGATTTTTATTACTAGATATTTTTGTGTACTTACAACCCCTAAAAAAGAGTAAACTAATCTGATCTTCCTTCTGGTAGCTTTCAAGACTACTTGGGAAGCTTGCAACAAAAGACTACATTATCTGCTAAAATATTTTACTAATAATTATAATAATAACTGATTAGGTATTGTATTTCTTGGCCTTTATAGACAGTATCTTCTCTACACCTTACAACAAACCAAGAGGAAACAAGACAATAAAAATGTTACGACACTTATTCACACTCATTCTAGTATTAAGAGGAAGGAAATCAACAGTTCAATGTGTAAAATTTGTGTACCCTTCTTGGCACTTATTCAACATTTTATATTTCTGCTCTAACACTAAAATTTTTAGATTCAAAAATTATGCTTAGCTTTTTTGGTTTATTCGTTTCATTGTAGGAAGAAATAATGACTTTTTAAATATTGGGAAATAATTCAAAATACTTTTATGAAAGGATTGGTTACATGTAAGTATTATTTTTCAGTTTAGTCATTAATTCCTGCTTGATTGAATGTGAGGAAACATAATTTCTATGTGACAAATAAATTTTTAAAAAATGGGCAAAAAGTTTCCTCAAATGTGTATTAGGTGTACTGATAACTTTATAATCTCATAACACGGGCTGAGCCCTGGTGGCGTAGTGGTTGTGCGCAGGACTGCGGCCCACTGGGATGGAGGTTCAATTCCGGCTCCCAGAAGCAAAGGCTGGGCCTCCTACTCCCACCACCTGAGGGCAATGATGCCTAAAAAAAAAAATAAATAAATAAAATAAAAAATAAATTAAAAAATTATAATCTCATAACAGTTTACATTATTAAAAATATAAAAATGGGGCTGAGCCCTGGTGGCGTAGTGGTTGTGTACGGGACTGCGGCCCACTGGGATGGAGGTTCAATTCCAGCAGTGGGGCTGGGCCTCCTACTCCCACCACCGGAGAGCAGTGATGTCCCCCCCCCAAAAAAAAAATGAAAAAAAAATATAAAAATGATCCTGTTCAATTTCACTTCCAAGAGACTTTTTTCGATTACATAAAAATTTCGAACAATTGAAAACCTGAGATAGAAATACTCTAAAGTCTCCCACTTAATACTTAGTACAGATTTATGTTGTATATAACATACCTTGGACTTGAAGTCAAATGCCTCCTTTGTTTTACCCCTAATATTAGGAAAATCACTGAGCAAATTCCATGCTTCTATTGCCATATAAAGAAGCCACCAACTGTGCCCGTAATGTCTAACTAGAAGATTCATTGCCACATTGAAATTTTAAAATTCTGCTAGTTAGAATTTAAAATATGCCTCCATTTATGAGCATGCATCATCAGGTTATTCAAAAATAATGCCAAAATATAGAATGTCTATATTAGATCACAAAATGGTATATCTTTTTTTGGGGGGGAGGGGGCAATCACTGCCCTCTGGTGGTAGTGGGAGCTACCCAGCTTTGCTGCTGCTGCATTTGAACTGCCAAACCCGTGGGCAGCAGTCCTGCACTCAACCACTATGCCACCAGGGCTCAGCCCCAAAATGTATATCTTTATCTACATTTATGTATCTAGCTTTCTCTATCTTCAGCTTCATCTTCGAATAACTCCCCAGCTACTGAGACTCATGACTAGCCAAGTTGACACGTAATTGTAAACTGCTGTACATCAGCCTGCATTACATTCATCTTGCATGCATCTCAGTGTTTGTTACTGTCAAGTATATGTTATAAATGTGCAAAATAGTCAGATTTTTGCTATTTTTATGAATTCAAATGTCCAATAAGGAGATAGACCCTAAGTGAGGAGGAAGTGCATTCCCAAAATAAGGGCATTTAAAAGAGATACTTTATTTTAATAGCCATTGAAGAGGATAAAAACTTTCGATAAATCTGAGGTGATATCCTTCCCAGGCTTCTCCCTGCTAAAACATAGTTTTTTAAAAATATAAATTCTCAGCATTATTATCTTGATTTAAACATTATTAACATGAATTTCAGTGGAAATTCTCCTTATGAAAAATATTTTGTCTCAAAAATAAGATCATATCTTTTATAGTTTTTTTAAGATCAAATCAGTAATCTTCAATATGTCATCATTCTGTACTTCTCAGCATGATTTGCGCTTAGTTTATTTTTGCTCCTCTCATTTTTAAAAATTTCTTGACTTAAAAATTCATCACTACCATGAATTCTTGGAACAAAGCCATTATGTAAATACAGGGTAACTTGCTATTTATAGAAGATTTTTTTTTTTATTTTAGTACTGGCTGACTTTTTCTGAGGTCTTTTTTCCTCCATTCTTAAGTAATCCACTCTTCCCACTCCCCAGCTAATATTTTCTTGTTCACAACTTTTGCATATCTATTTGATAGAAAGTTGTTGCTGTTAACAAATTGACAGTATTGTTAAAGGATCATATTGAATGTTTTGATATCCCTTCCATCCTTCCATAATACTGAAGAAGAGAAAAATAATTAACTAGTTCTTTCATCACGTCAGTGCGAAGTACTAAAATAATGTTTACCTGTAGTGGTTTTTTCTTATTTTGAAATATTTTGTTGGTAACTTCACTTTATTTGACTAAGGAGGTTGATTGGGACTGGCCATGGTATTAATAAGAGAATATACAGAAGAGAGCTAATTAATTCTTTTAGAAGAGTGATAACAACTTCTCTTGTACTAGTGGCACAAAAGCCAGGAACAGTCCGACGAAAGCCAGGAACCAACTTTGATTTAGGTGACAGAGAAAGGACTCAGCAAACGCAGCCATTGCCCGCATGTTAGTTACTGTAGGGAGGGATGGATACATTCAATATTTCAAGTAGACTGACCCAAAGACATTATTATTATTATTATTATTATTATTATTATTATTATACCCAAAGACATCATCATCATCACTAGTAGCAATTACTGTTGGTTATAGTAGAAATGCTATTATAAATGTCATATTTTGAGTAATACTATTTTCTAAAATTCAATCCAAGAGAAACTTTATTCTTGTGTTACATCAGTCTCTGCAAAATTGTTGGGCATCAGAACAATTACTGTTATCCATGGCTCTTAAGAACTTGTCTGCTCTTGCCAATAAGAAGCCCCCCCAATTTTCTTCTTAAAGGTAACCGTGAAATCATCCATGTGAGGATGTTGAAAGTATAGATTAAGACTTAACAATATGTTTTTTTGTTTGTTTGTTTGTTTTTGGGGGGCATCACTACGCTCTTGTGGGAGTGGAAGGCCCAGCCTTGCTCCTGGAGAGCCACTGCTGGATTTGAACCGCCAAGTCAGTGGACTGAGTCCCGCACTCAACCACTACGCCACCGGGGCTCAGTCTCTTAACAAAATGTTTTAAGGACTGCCTTGTAACATAGTCACTTATCTACTACTCATTAAAGTATTTAACTTTTAAGGGCCATGGGTGTACATAAGACATTAAAATTGAGATATTGATGTTTTCCTCTTAAGCACGATCACAAAGCTTTAGAGGTTTTATCTTTGCAAAGTGCATGTTTAATGTTAATGTTCTAAAAATCTCATTTAACATTTTGGAAAAAGACTAAAAATAACTAATTCATGGAATGCCAACCACAAGCCAAGTAGACAGAAGAATTTGAGTCAATGGGTGTGGTATCTGTTAGTCAAGAGAGTAAGCTAAGTGAGCTGACCAAGTTTTCACTGTGCTTAAAAGATTGATTTAACCCAGCTCTGTCTGTTCTTCAGACCAGTGTTTTTCCACCACATCATCCTGTCCCTGGAGCACGGGTGGCATAGTAGGTTAAGCATTAGACTGCCACTAGTTGCCCTGCAGGAGAAAAATGAGACCTTCTACTCCTTGTAAAGATGTACAGCTTCAAAAGTGCCATTTGATGGTATAATTCCGTTCTGCAGTCTGGCTCTAAATTGTCATCGACAGCAAAGGGATTGGATTTCTTGTTTTTGCTTACACTACAGAAGGCTAAACAACTCGTAAGTCATTCTTGGAAAGTGTCCTTGTGTGCAGTGAAGTTGACTTCAATGCACTGTCTCTCTGTAGGATAGTACAGCGGTGTCAGGCTCCCTGGGCGTGATCTTCGCGCATCGCTGGGTCTTTTCTTCCTCAGAGCAGCTGGTAGCTTTAGACTATTGACTTTTCGGTGAGCAGCAGAGTTCTTGAACTACTAGCCTCGATTAGACGTTAAATTTCACTGCTGTGGAGTTTAGCAAGCCCATAGGATAGTGGAGAACTGTGCTCCATTGGGTTTCTGAGACTGTCAGTCTCTAAGGACGCCAATTGCTTCATCTTTCTCCTTTGGAGCAGTTGGGGGATTCAAGTTGCCAACCTTTTGGTTGACAACCCAATGTTTAACCCACTGTGTCACCAAGGATCCTTTCTAGTGGATAGTGGCAGACTAGAAATAAGAAGTTTATAAATAAAATATTGCCAAGTAATTTTTCTTAGCTAACTAAATGTAATTAAAAGATCGATATGTTCCCACTGTCTGTCTAATCACTTGAAATGTTGGATCACAATGAAGAACTCTAGATTCAGAAATCTAGCCCTTTCAGCATCCCTTTTCCTTATTCTTCTGCTTTTAAAACTAAAACTGAGGGTGGGGGGGCAGAGAATGAGCTGATATCAAGGGCTTAAGTGGAAAGAAAATGTTTTGAAAATGATGATGGCCACCTACGTATAAATGTGCTTAGCACAGTGGATGGGTGGATGCTGAAAAGAGCTGTGAGAGCTGCCAATAAAATGATTTTTTACTTAAAATCACCACCATATCTTAAGGAATGGAGGCCTGGTTGTGTAGTTATTCGGTGTTGGACTGCAGTCTCCAGGGTCAGCTGTTCAAGACCATCACCAGCTCCTAGAGAGAAAGACTGGCTTTCTACTCCCATAAACAGTTACAGTTTGAGAAAACCACAGGGGATCGCTGTGAGTCAGCCCTGAGTGGGGGGTGGTGAGTATGTTAGAGCCTTGGTGGCATCAAAGTTAACCGAAAAGTCTGACCCATCAACTGCCTTGTTGGGAACAGGTGTGATTATATGTTTCCATAAAGATTACAGCTTCAGAAAGTCTGTGAGGCAATTTCTACCCTGTCTTATTGGGTGGCTATGATTCAGAATTGATTTACCAATGGTTTGGGTTTAGGTTTTCATCATGTGTTTTTGTACATTATGTTTGGAAAAAAACAAAACCAAACTCAAGCTGATTGGGACTCATGTCATAGAACTGCCTCTGTGAATTTCCAGACTGAACTCTTCATGAATAGAAAGCCTCATCTCTCTCCCTCGCAACTCTTGGTGGTTTCCAGTTGTGACCCGTGTGTTAGCGCTCCAACGTGTAGCCTATCCGCACTGCCAGGGCTCCTGTTAGGTCTGGAAGGAAACTCAAATGTAATGGATCAAAAAATGCTTTGTATTTTATCATCTGCTAGATTATTGCTTGGAATGATTCCACGTCAGAGTTTTCCTGGTTGTTGTTCTTATATTATTGGTTGTGTTATTTCATCTTTCTAGTACATATGCAATCTACTCACATAAAAATACATACCTGATTCGCATTAAAATGCCGTAATTGTGTGTTTAAGATACTGGGTTGCTTCCTTTTCAGATACCTAAAGTTCACATCTCTTTTAAGAGGTGGAAATGACCTTCAAGTTTGTATGTACAAAGTATTTTGAGAGTGGTATAATATAATATAATATAATATAATATAATATAATAATAAATTACTTATGAGCAGTACCTGTCTCTGTGCACAATGTACATTTAAAAATTAATTTTGTTACTATGAATTAGAATCTTTTAGAGTCTTGTTGCTACTTGAGCAACTTTAATAAAGTTCCAAAAGAAGAAATAGTTCTAGATGTTATTCAGTGTTTGGAATGTAAAATATTAATTGGAATCTTTGAGCTAGTCAGCTATCTTAAATTGCTTAATTTGTGTAAAAAGGGAAGTTAAGGTATCATTTTCTTGTTAAAAGAGAATATACAAAAGCTATCAAAATATTGTAAAGAGCTAAAAAGGCAACATTATCTATTTTTAATTACCCAGAAACAAATTGGTTTAACATTTGCATGTTTCCATTTTCTTTTTTTTTAATATGCTTTTGACCAATTAAAAGCAAATTGTAACCGAGCAGAGAAAGAAGGGACACACAGGTTGACCAGGAATACTTACCCTAGGCATTTGTTAGGAGTTTGAGAGAAAATTTTGGCGTTCTCTTGCTGAATTCAACAGGCTAAAATAAATTCTTGTTCTTCCTTACCTTGGAGCACTGATTCTCAACTGTGGATGATTTTGCCCTGCAGAGCACCTTCCGCAACGTCTGGAGACATTTTTGATGAACCTAATGGAGACTGTGGTGGAGGGGATCTTACCAGCATCTGATGAGTAACTGTCAGAGATGCAGCTAAACTTTCTACAATACACAATACAAAAAGAATTATGCAGGCCACATGTCAATAGTGTAAGGTGGACAATGCTTTCCTTGGAAAGCGACCCCACTTCTCATACCCTGAGATATATGTGGCAGCCCATATAGTACCAAAGGGAATTGCCAAAACTTGACCCTAGATCTCTTGACTCCAAACCATTGCAGTTGCCATGGTTGACATTATCCTGAGAATCAAAACCTCAGGTAACTTTGGAATACAGACAGTCCCTGGGTTAGGAACTTAGAGAAAACTCCTCCTGGCTCATCAGTATCATATAAATTTGTTCTCACTTTGAAATGATTAAACCAACCCCTACTCCCCACTAGAAATACCATTTTCATCAAGATCACCTTCACTCGTGACTCCACGGACAGCTTTTAAATCATGGAACAGGCTTTAAGTCTTTTGCACTAAAGTATCAGTTCCCAACTTTGGCCTTCTTTTCAGAAAAAATACTAGTCAGCGTCCCTCTGTTAATTAAAAACTTGTACTATGGCCCATAATCCAGGATAGACTGTAGGTATCTGCTTTTGCGGTGCTCCTGCAGCTGTCCACTGCCCCTCCCTTACCCCCACTCCACAACGAGGAATTGGTATCCCTAGGAAACACTGCAGAAAGGAAAGCTAAATAAGAACTGAATGCACCTGTTCTGAGTCACCTGGAAAATCCACTAATCGGCATGGCTCTCTTTACTAACCCAGGAACTGCCTGTAACGTGAAACAAAAGAATCATCAAAGCTCATATTGGTTCTCCATTTTTTTGGTGGGGGTGGGCATCACTGCCCTGGTGGGAGTAGGAAGCCCAGCCTTGCTCCTGGAGAGCTGCTGCCGGATATGAACCGTCAACCTTGTGGGTGGCAGTCCCACACACAACCACTACACCACCGAGGCTCAGCTGTTTCTTCATTTTTAATTGTTGTGACTGGGTCATGTTTTTCTCAGATGTCCTGTTAATACATTAGCTATAGGGGCTCATAGCTTTGAAATAGCCAGCTTCACTTTTTTTCCCCTAAAATATTTAATCAATACATATTAAAAGTGTCTACCCTGTTCAAGACACCCGATGTAAACATTTAAAAAGAAAATGGAAGTGTTCAAGAAAATTACAACTACAAAAAATATGAAACTCTAGAACCCAAGAGAAATGATTCACATAGTAAATTGAACCAAGACATTTAAAATTGGGCTGAGCCCCGGTGGCGCAGTGGTTGTGTGTGGGACTGTGGCCCACAGGGTTGATGGTTCATATCCAGCAGCAGCTCTCTAGGACCAAGGCTGGCCCTCCTATTCCCACCAGAGGCCAGTGATGCCCACAATAAACAAACAAACAAAAACAAATAAAATTGAGTCTAAGAAACCACATAAGTGACCAAGCATAGAGAATGTCTCGACTTATGGTAGTATTTCTTTAGAAAAGAATACTATATATGGAAAAAAAGAAAAGCTGGGTGCATGAGCAAATATGGTAAAAGAAAGCTGATGGTACCCCACTATCAAAAGATATAGCATCTGGGGTCTTTAAGGCTTGAAGATAAACAAGCAGTCATCTAGTTGAGAAGTAACAAAATTCACATGAAGAAGCACACCAGCCTGTGTGATCATGAGGTGTCAATATGATCATGTATCAGAGCACAAAATATCTTATCATTGTGAATGAGGGCGAGTGCAGAGTAGAGACCCAAAGCTCATCTCTAGGCTACTGGACAGTCTCTTACAGAAGGGTCATGGGGAGAAGATGAGCCAGTCAGGACATAGCATAGCACCTATGAAACATACAACTTTCCTCTAGTTTTTTATCCCCCCCACGATCATCCCAATTCTGCCTTACAAATCTGGCTAGACAAGATGATGTCCAGTGGTGCAGACAGAGCTGGAAACAGGGAATCCAGGGCAGATAAACCCCCCAGACCCAATAATGAGAGTAGAGGCGATACCAGGAGGGGAAGGGAAAGGTGGGGGGTGAAATGGGGAACCGATCACAATCATCTACATATAGCCTCCTCTCTGGGGATACACAACAGAAAAGTGGGTGAAGGGAGACATAGTTCAGTATAAGACATGAAAAAATAATAATTTATACATTATCAAGGGTTCGTGAAGAAGGAAGCGTGGCAGAGGGAGGGGGGAACGAAAAGCTGATACCAAGGACTCAAATAGAAAGGAAATGTTTTGAAAATGATGATGGCAACAATTGGTTTGACACAATGGATGGATGTATGGATTGTGATAAGAGTTGTAGGAGCCCCCCAATAAAATGATTTAAAGAAAAGAAAAGCTGTGGAACATATGTGGGCAAATATCTGATGTGCACAATTGCTCATAAATTCAAACTGGTGGAACTAGAGTTTTCTACTAAGCAAGGTCAATTTCAGAGACCCATTCCTTCATGTAACAATTATGTTCAAAATGCCCTCTGTGTTTCAAACTCTGCTAGCTTCTATGGACGAGACAGTGAGCAAGATGGAAATTCTTTTCCAACGCAATTCTTTTGCAACTCAGTGTCAGAAAATATGTAGGACGAAGCAGATCAGCTCCAAGACATTTTTAAGGCTAAATCTTAGGAGCAGACAACCTCATCATTCTCTTACTGGGTGACTGGTGAGTTTGAACCACTGACCTTGAGATTAACAGCCCAATACTTAGCCCACTGTACCACCAGGGGTTCCTTTCAATGTATATATAATATATGTACTACTGGAAGCAGGGGCATTAGTGGGGGGATTTTTGTATTCTATGCAAGAGACTCCAGTTCCACATGCAGCCAATTCCTCTCTTGGGCAGCTTCTCCTGTTTGTCAGTGAAACGGAATGTTGTTGTGATGCTGACTGGTTTCAGCAGTTTCCAGACTAAGACAAAGGAGGAATTTATTAGTTCCTGATTAGGACCTGGGTATCTACTTCTGAATACCATGTGGATCATAGTCACAATGGATCATGGAACTGAGACAGAACTGAACAGAGTTCTGTTCCATTTTGCATGAGTTTCCATGAGTCTGGGGGAGCAGTGGTGGCAACAACTCTATACTAATACACATTATATTTAGAGTATATCCTGTAACAACTCCATGCTAATATACTTTGTATTTAAAGTTTATATTGTAGATTATATAAAGTATGCCCCCCCATCCTCCAAAATATGTTTTATGTAACTTTTTAGAATTATAAACTTTGGAAAATAGAAATTATGAAAGATGCAAACTAAGAAACTTCCATATCCTACTTTGGAGATAACAACTCAGAAACCTATACTTTGGATAAAAATTAGATGTAAATACTGGAAGGATAGGTCATGGTCAGGGAGTAGGGTGTGCGAATTTATTATTATCTAGAGAATATAGCAGAAATGCTATCTAGGATAATATGTTCAGGGAAATGATTTACTGTATTGGTGGGTAAATAATGTCAATGAAATCAAGAAATGGAAAATTATTGTGTTGTGGGGGGCATAATCTGTAGATCTTGTTGTCACTGTCATGGACAGCATTGCTTGGATTGGAGAAAAAAACTGTAAGAGAGGGGCCAGGGTCTTCGGAGAATAAATGATGGAAAGGTAATTTGAAGATATTTCCTAGTAGTGGACAGCAAGATAGAAAGACAAATACCTAACAAGGCAGTGATTTTACTTTGTGACAGATCTTTTGGTTGAGAGAAAGAGGAGTCTTTCTACTCCTGGAAAGCGTTTTCAGCCCCTGAAAGCCACAGGGGCAGTTCTCCTCTGTCCTATGGGGCCACTCGAGTCAGAAACGACGGGGTGACAGTGTATTTTGAGTTAGTGAGCCTGGAGTGGCAAGGAGTACTGAAAGACCTTTCTTAACCCAGAAGTAATCCTTCTCATTCCAGGGTACGATATTCATTTGACTATAAAAATCTTTCTTCTAGGGCTGAGCCCCAGTGGCATAGTGGTTGAGTGCAGAACTGTGGCCCACAGGGTTGACAGTTCAAATCCAGCAGCAGCTCTCCAGGAGCAAGGCTGGGCTTCCTACTCCCACCAGGGCAATGATGCCCACCCCCACCCCACCCCCCCGAAAAAAAAATCCTTCATTTGGTGATAACCATAGGAAGGAATAAAGTAATTTTCACTCTCAGTTAAGTGCTATAATGAAATCAATACCTAAATTATTATTGGCAAATGTAAATAAGAACATAAAAATTAGACAGATTATTTTTGGAATTTTTAATCAGATGGCTTTATTTCTCTTCAAAATTATGATCCATCATACAAAGGAGAATGCTTTAGAACCATGATTATGTTTATATGGTCGTTGTTATAATGATATCAAATTGTGATTTCATTTAATTGTTATTTAATTGATAAGAGAAAAAACTATGAAGCCAGTACTATCTTGAAAACTAATGTTTGACCACTTGATAATGGTGGCGCTGGATAAATTAGGGACAATTGGATATCTGGAAGCTACCGTGAGAGTGTAGAGTTTAGGGTAGCATAAGAAAGTGTGAAAAGTACCTCCAGATAAAAAGGTAAAATAATCCAGAAGAGCTGTATCTGTATTACAAAATGTTGTGGGACCATCAGATATGATATATTTTGGTGTATTTGGGATACTCTGAAAGAGTTGATTTATTTAGAAGGTCTTTAGCTTCATTATATCTTTGTTCAGTCCTTTTTTAAAAAATCATTTTATTGGGAGCTCATACAACTCATCACAATCCATACATTCATCCATTGTATCCAAAGCACATTTGCCATTTGCACCTTTGATGCCATGATCATTCTCAAGACATTTTCTTTCCACGTAAGCCCCTGTTATTGGTTCCTCCTTTTTCTACCACCTCCCCGCTTCTCCCTCACTCATGGACCCTTGATAATTTACAAACTATTATAATTTTGTCTTGCTGAACACTGTCCGGATTGCCCTTCACACAGTTCCCCATTGTCCATACCCCAGGGAAGAGGTTATATGTAGATCCTTATAATTGGTTCCCCCTTTCTAATCCACTCTCCCTCCATCCTCCAGGTGTGCTATTCTCCCCACTGGTCATCAAGGGGTCATCTGTCCGTGATACCCCATGTTTCCGGTTCCTGTCTGTACCAGTGTACATCCTCTGGTCTAGCCTGATCTGTAAGGAAGAATTCAGATCATGATAGTAGGAGTGATGAAGCATTTTAGAACTAGAGGAAACATGGATATTTCATCATTGCTACACTGTGCCCTGCCTGGCTTGTCTCCTCCCCATGGTCCTTCTGTTAAGGGGATGTCACTTCCCCTGCGGATGGATCTTGAGTCCCCAATCTGCACTCCCTCTCATTTATAATGATAATAATCTTTAGTCCTTTGATGCCTGATACCTGATCCCTTTGATGCCTCGTGGTCCCCCAGGCTGGTTTCCTTCTTCTATGTGGGCTTTGTTGCTTCTGAGGTAGACGGCCACTTGTTTACCTTCAAGCCTTTAAGAACCCAGACACTGTATCTTTGATAGCCAGGCACCATCAGCTTTCTTCACCACATTTGCTTGTGCACACATTTGTCTTCACTAATTGTGTCAGGAAGGTGAGCATCAAGCAATGCCAGTTTAATAGAATAAAGTGTTTTTGCATTGAGGAAGTACTTGAGTGGAAGTCCAATGTCCATCTGCTGCCTTAATACTAACCCTTCAAGTTTATGCACATAGATCAATTTCCCCATCATATCTAAGTATATTTACCTATGTTCATGCTTGTCTTTAGATGTTTGTAAATGCTCTTTGCTTCCCAGTTCTTTCCTCTATTTCCTTTTACTTTTCCTTTCATGCCACCATCATTCTCATCCATCATTTGGGTTTCAGTAATTTCTCTCTTGATCAGTCCTTATCAGACCTTATACACCCACCTTGCCCACCTTGGATCACTTGTGATTCCCTTGTCCCTGGGATGGTCAACACTATCTCCTTTCCCCCCCTCCCCCTCCCCATCTCCCATGTCCCCTTGTAACCATTAGTCCCGTTTTTTCCCTAGACTGTTCATCCAGCCTATCTAATCTAGAGAGACTTACAGAGATAATAATATGTAGAAAAACAAGACATCGCAAGGTGAAGGGACAAGAGAAAACAAAAGGATAACAACAAAAATCAATGTCTGGAAGACATATATATATATATAATAGCAAAAGAAAAACCTGTAAATAGTTCAAAGTCTGGTCGTTGACCTCCAGGAGTATTCCCTGGTCAGATTCTTTTTCAGCCCTTTCTAACTAAGTGCAATACCCGAATATCCAGTTTCCCCAGTTTTCCAGGATCTTCCACCCCATGCACTCCTCAGAGTCATAAACTTGGAAAAGAGCATTTGTGCAGTCCTCCATCGAACCGATAATTATTGATTATCAGATGACATTTCATGCTAACTATGCTTCTTTGAAAATGATGGCCCATGCCCTCGAGTTTACAGACAGAAGATACTTGGATAAATTTGCTAAAATCTGATAGGCAGGACACCCAAACTCACTCCTTAAACTGTTAGATTGAACTTTGGCGATATAGTAGTATTTTATATGATACCCAAGATTTTAAACTCACCCAAAATCTACCATCAAATAGATTCTGATTTGTAGTGGCCTTCTGTAGGTTTTCTGAGTCTGTAAATCAGTATAGAAACAGAGAAGTTTATCTTTCTCCAGCCAACCTGCAAGTTTGAACTACTTATCTGTGGTTAGCAACCCATTGCTAAACCGACAGCCCACCACAGCAGGGATGATGAATTTTACAGGAATATCTAGAATAAAACGTTTTTAAGGAACAAAGAACAAAGAGCTGTTTACTAACTGGGAAAACTAAATCTGATGTTAACCTCCCATATGCTTTACTCCATCGCTGTTATCAGCAGTATACTGGGATTTTCCTCGGAAAATAAATTTATACATAGATCCTTCAAATACCAAGGCCTCATTCTTTAATTAGAAGCACTAGGATTTCCTTATTCCATTGATTTAAGACACCATGATAAATTACTCAAAAGTCTAGTGGCACACCACAACCACTTATACTCCCAGGGTTATAAGTTATACTCCACTTATACTTCAATCAGGGGTTCAAATGGGCATAACAGGAATGGCTCCTGTCAACAGGATGTTATTTGGGGCAATTTGAAGATTGAAATAATATTGAGGGTGAAGTCATCTGAAGTATCATTCATTCACATGATGCTGGATCCAAGGTGAGAGGCTTAATTCCTCTCTGGGGGCCTCCACACGGTCTTTTTTTCATGGTCTCCATTGGGCTCCATCAAAGCCTAATGATTAGATCATAAAAGCAAGTGTCTCAGAGAGAAAGCATTATCTGTTTGTGACCTAGACGCAGAACTCACATACTTTCTCATACGATCGATTGGAGCAGGCAAACACTTACACCCATATGTAAGGCAAGGGAACATGGAATCCAATTCTCAGTGGGAGGAACATACATGAGTAGTGACTGTACGTCCATCCAAATCTATGTTTCCTGTAATAGTAATAGCCACACGTGGTCTTTTTAATGTTAGCTAATATGTTGGATAATTCATCCTTGATGGATTTGATCATGCTTTTGAGTTGTTCTGCATGTAGTTCTAACCTGACTAGTATGTGTAGAAACAGGGAGAAGGTTATAAGTGTTACTGAGAAAAATAACAGTAATTCATCGAAAACAAGTTTAAACTTTTTTCTGGTAAAAATATATATTTCTGACAAGATATTTGCCAATCCACCATGAACAAAGACATATTAAAATAGTTATCAGACTATGAAGATAAATTTAATGTAGTTATCAGACTATAACGGCTGCTTATATATTGTCCTTTTAGACATATAAGTAAGTGAATTTATTGTTATCCTTTCAGAACCTAGAATGATCTCAGTAAGGAAAATCCTCAGTATTGTTTGCAAGTCTATTAAGTATGTGGGACAGTTATTTTTGTTGTTGTATGTGTGATTGCTTACCTTATTTCATTGTGCTGAACCATTTGCTGGCCTCACGTATAATAAAAATGTTAAAGGGGATGCAGTGTTCTATCAGTCAAAATTGATGCTTAAGTTGGAACTACAGCTGACTGCATTTTTGTTTGCTCTCTTTTTTTGGTTAGTTCTGATTTTCTTCTGAAAGAAATAGTTTTGTGTGTGTGCATACACATATTTGTTGAACAGTCACTGTATGTATGCATAACTTGTTGTCATCAAGTTTATTCTAAACTGTAACCGCTCTGTGGCATAGAATAGAACTGCTCGATGGGCTGCCAAGGTTATAATCTTTACAGAAGCAAATGCTGTATTTTTCTCCTGAGATGCTGCTGTTGCATGTAAACCACCAACCTTTTGATTAGCAGCCAAGAACTTAACCGCTGAGCCACCAGGGCTCCTTGCATACACACATGACCACAGATCTAAATTAAACTCTTCTCTTTCTTACCAGACTAACTTGACCCAGCAATTGGGTTTCTGATTTAAAATTATACAGGATGGTATGAGGAAAATTTTTAGAAGTCCTGGATCTCCTCTTAATGTCACCTTTGCTCTCCGGATCCATTCTCAGCCACCTCTCTTCTGCCTCGTACATATTGATGGGGCGAAGTTGAATCAGGTTGGAAATTATGCGGTGTATTGCTTTCCCCTACTTCAGCTAAATCACAATCATGAATTATTGACCTGAGAGGGCGCTCCTAATCTACTTTGATCACAATTGGGTAATGTCTACTAATTGGGGGAGGGGGACCGGCAGGCAGGTTCTAAGTTACCTCCTCTGTCCTTAGAACAACCTGTTCGAGTGGAGTCCACGTTACTCTCCGCACTCAGAGAAGAGCTAAGGCTGGAATAAGTAGCCTGTTCTGTTTCATGGCTAGTAAATGGTGATAAAAGATTCTGTTTCATGGCTAATAAGTGATGACAAAACATTCTAGGCCAGATCTGCCAACTATGTTCTATCAGTTTACTGTTGGTCCGTGCCGGTTTGGTCCCTTTTATATTTAAGTTGACATTTTAAAAAAATTCGAACATAAGTTTGGTGGTGAGAATTAAAAATTGCCTTCTTTACTAAGCTAGATGTATATATTAATCTGGATTTTTGGTATAGTGCATTTGTAGGAGCAGAAGGCTTACAAAGCAGAATGTCGGCAGTACTAAGAGCTCAATGTCTCTGTTGGCAGATCAAATATATTGTTGCCCCTTAGCTCTTTATTATGACCAAAGAAGTATACAAGAGAAATTTTGAAGAGCATATGTGTTATTTGTTGTACAAGACTAGAACACTCCAAATCACTAAGGAAGGGTAGATGGAAAAATTTAATCAGAATATAAGTTGCCTGTAAGAAAAAAAATAACCCATTCTGAAGGAAATCAAACTGTTGCCTTAAAATAAATTCCTCAAATATCCATGTAAACAGCATGAAGAAAATAAACGTACGTGATCTACTTGTATTGTATTTTTCTTTTTTTGTGCTGGAGCCAAATACAACCCCAGCTGTGTTGCTGCTTGCTGCTTGATGTTTCTATTGTTTGGCTTTCCATCAGTGACTTTTTCCCTCATCAGAGTAACATATATGCCTAACGATGGGGTTACATTTCTTACAGAGTTCAAAATTAGTGGTAATTGAAAATGTTGTGGCATTGAAAATACTTTATTGTTAATGTAGTTATTCATGCATAAATACTGCTGGAGCCTTGGAAAAGTCCATGTAGAAGCAATGGTGTTAAGAAGCACTCCCAGAAGCTATGGACTGGTAGAAGGAGATCCAAGAGTGGCCTTAGTTTTAGGGGATATTCTCAGGAAACCGTGTGATCTGTTGCCTTTGGGACACAGGGCAGTCACAAAGGTGGCATGTTAGTTAGTAGATGGAGCTAGAGTCTTGGAAATTTGAAGTTGTAGTTGAAAACGAAAAGTTGACATAATGTGGGCATTTAAAATTTTTGCAGCTATTTAATTATGCTCCAGCAGTATCTGAAATTTTATTTCAAAATTCATATACGGTATCTTTGCCCTGGTGTAGTTAGTTGTCTCTGTTTGGCTGCTGAGCACAAGGTCACCAATTTGAACCCACCGGCTTCGCTGGGAGAAAGATGGGACTTTGTGCTTCCATAAAGATTTCCAGCCTGGTAAACCTAAGGGTCACAGGCAGCAGTTCTCAACCTGTGGGTCAGACCCCTTTGGGGGTCAAACGAACCTTTCACAGGAGTCTCCTGATTCATAACAGCAGCAAAATGACAGTTTTGAGGAGGCATTCAAAATGATTTTATGGCTGGGGGTCACCACAACATGAGGCACTGTATTCATGGGTCATGGCATTAGGAAGGTTGAAAACCCCTCCCTTAAAGTGTTACTCATTAAGTGTAAAGAGTAAAGCATAGGGCTGAGCCCCAGTGGCGTAGTGGTTGAGTGCAGGACTGTGGCCCACAGGTTCAAATCCAGTGGCAGCTCTCCAGGAGCAAGGCTGGGTAGCTTCCACGACCACTAGAGGGCAGTGATGCCCCCCCCAAAAAAGAGGAAATATAAACGATGATGGTTGTAGTAGTAGCATTTATATTATTATGTACCTAGAGTGCTTACTGTGTTCTAAGAGCATCACAAATATTAACTCATTTAACCCCTAAAACTAATTTAGAAGGTGTCATTTTAATCCTCATAGAAAGATCAAGACAGAAAAATCAAATAATTTACTCAAAGTTAGTAGCAGACCCAAAATGTAAATCCAGAAATGTAGGACTAGAGATAGTCTTAGGCACAAGGCTACCATTGCTTCCCCAGGAGGAAGTAGGGAGAGGAGTCTGTAATAATTTTCGCACTAGGTAGATACAGTATGATAGTACATTTCGCTGAGATTTTGTCACCACAAGTAGCTCCAACTGAAGTCTGTGGTCAGTGTTCTTAATATTCTCATTTGTCCACAAAGCCTCAAACCAAGTATTTAAAGTGGCCCTATATTAATAGTGTCATTCTAATAATATTCTCAGGCATATGACATAAGTACAATCTCCCTTTTGAAAAACCTATTTTCATCAGAGGCTTCAAAATATTTTCCTATGTAAACCCCAGGACAAATAAGTCGATTAGGGTTAAAGAAAAAAGAAATGCACAAACACAAATACACACGAAAAAAAGTTACTATGTGATGCAAAAAACAAAACCTTAAAACACTATATAAAAGGGCTGCTCTTAAGAATTCTTCATATATTAGAATTACTCCACACATCATATAAATATATTTAATGTGTTTCAAGAAAATATGAAAACAGAGACTGAAAAAATAAAAAACCCAGAATTTCTAGAAATGCATTAAAATCAAAGCCGGAAAAAATAAGTTAACGACTAGGTAAAGCAGTAGCTTCAATATAGCTGAAAACAGAATGAAAGAGCTTAAATTGAGAAGTGAATACATTATGCCAAATACAGTCTTGAGAAATAAGAGAATATATGTAGCTAAAAAAATATATGAACTAAGTCTAGCAAAGAGAGGAGAAAGAAACTATACTAAAACCTAGATATACTAAAAGATAGAATATAGTTTTCATAATTGTGATTGTGATAATCTTGACTCATGAGAAACCTATATGTGTCGGAGTAGAAATGTGTTCCTTTATTCAATACCTGATTTTTCAGAAGTAGATCACCAAACTTTTTCCCTAGGTGTCTCTGAATGGAGCCCTGGTAGCATAGTGGTTGTGCAAACCACAAGGTCACCAGTATGCAATCACTCACCGTTCTGAGGGAGAACAACAGAGTTACAGTCTCAGAAACCCACAAAGGTCGTTCTACCCTGCCATAGAGGGTCGCCACGAGTCAGAATGGACTCAGCAGCAGTGCTTTGAGTTTTCTGCGTGGCCTCAAGCATTTACCATCTTGGGTGGCAGCCAAGTTCAATAACCATTTGCACTACTCAGGGATTCCTGTTCTGGCAAAACATAAATCTCAAAACCAACTCATAAAGACCCTAGAGCAGTGGTTCTCAACCTTCCTAAGGCTACACACCTTTCATACAGTTTCTCATGTTGTGGTGACCCTCAACCATAAAATTATTTTTGTTGCTATTTCATAACTTTAATTTTGCTACTGTTAGGAATCCAATGAACCCTGTGAAAGGGTCTTTTGACCCCCAACAGCAAGTTGAGAACCAACAGCAAATTGAGAACCACTGATCTATACCAATTTGCAGATCAAAATAAATAAGGAATTTTTCAGCTAGTGAGTACAAAACAGTAAGACTTGAGTTCATACTGGTACTGAAGAAATTAAGAGGACTCTTTTTTAGAGAAAGATGGTGTATAATAAATGTAGACTAAGTAATACAAATGGAAAATAATGTCTAATTATAACAGTGTACTCATTGATTCAGGTAACAATTATGAAATGATACTGAAATTGATGAGTGAAAGCCTGTTCAGGAACAGGCTATTCACATATTCTCAAACTGCCGTGTGACAATTTGCTTAATAATTGGGAAGGATAAGATACCTTTGAAATGGAGAGATAAAATTAATAAATACATAAAATGGAGGAATCTGGGAAATACCATCTTAACTAAACGTTTAAACTTTGCATCATTGATTACTGAAAATCTGGCATCATTGTCTCCTAGTATAATTCACAAGCCACCACTTCTGTTGTCTTCTTGTCATTAATGTTTTACCTAAATTTAATTATGAGAAAGTAACCAGACACATTCAAATTTAGGGATAATCTTCAAAACATCTGGTATGAACTCTCCCGAAATGTCAGTGATATGAAAGACCAAAGAAGGTTGGAAAATTACTCCAGATAAATGAAAGGAGGCTAAGATTTAGTGTAGCCTAAATTATGAGAAAGGTCTGAAGTAGAAGAAAAATGGGAGACAGCATAAAAAATAGCAATATTATCAGTGTTAAGTTTCATTATTACCATTTTTATCACCATTATGTAGGAGATTATCACTGTCATTTATGGGTGAAGTGCTAGCGTGTGTACTCTTAAGTGATTCAATAGAAAAAAATATTTACATCCAATCAGGTATACATCCACAGAAATATATACTCATGAGAAGTGAATTGCAAATGTGGCAAGAGCTCAAAGATAAATAGGTGTTCTAGGAGGTACTGTTACTAGAAGTTTCCTTAGGTTAAAATTTTTTTTAAGTAAGGATTTCAAAAAGGTGAAACATTGTGGTAATCCTGATAAATATAGTCACGAGGCTTGAATTCAGCTACTGTATACCTACAGTCACATCTCCCTATAGTTATGTCTGTTTGCTTTATTTCATGTTTTCTTAGACTTTATAGAAATTTTACATGTGTGTTTATATGTATGCACACAAAAAGCCATTTGTGACCATCTTTGAGGTCTCTATTCTCCCGAGTCTCTAGGCATGTGCATTTTCTACTGATGGTTTTGTTCTGTTACAAATATCTCGAACGAAGATGTTTTTGTTTACTTCTTTAAGAAATGCCACTGTTTATTAGTTTTTCTTGACATGTTTTCCTAAAATGGCCTTAAAAACCTTTGTACCAAGTGCTTTTGCATGGTGAAAAATGAATGTGTCTTTATGAATTTTTAACACATTACAAAATAAAATAAGCCTGATGGATTGTCACATGAACCTCTTCGCTGTGCATGTTTTAAAAAACTTAATAAAAATAGATTGTTAAGTGCTATTTCTTCTAACAAATTTGTAATTTTTGAAATGCATATTGTTGAGTCATTAGCTGCTTTTCTTTTTTTTTTTTAATCTACTTTGCTGCCCGATTATACTTAAATTTTTTATGTAATGATAATTTTCATCATATTCTCTGTATGGCTTGTCAGTCACATTCGTTCTATTACAATGGTGAGGTTGAAAAAAGAAACCACCTTTCAGTCTGAATGAACTCAGAAATCTAGTTCTAGATTTCTAGATTTCTAGAACTAGAAATCTACCTAGTTCTAACTGGGTAAAAAAATGTAGGCATCTGTTTGTTCATCTAAATTCGAATAGGTTACACACCCATAGTGCTTGACAGTCATGGATAGTACTTCTGTGTTATACAGCAAGTCTGCCATGCTCCCTCCCCGAATTATTAAGGTTTTTCCCCAGCTGTTTTCTCCCAAGCTCTCCCTAAAAGCATGCTCCTTTTATCCTCCAAATGCAAACGCACCAGCCTCTCCCAGGAGAGTGAGGCTGTCGGCTCTGGTACAGATTGGCAGTCTTGGAAACTTACTAAGCGTCACTATGAGTTGGAACTGACTTGATGACGGTGGACTCCTTTCCTGGTTTTCTGTATGCCATGTGATACATACAGCCCATCATTTTGATTTTTACCTGTTTTGTGAACTAATATTGTTATTATAACATAAAGTTTTTAGGAAATAAAAATTGCATTCAATTTCAGCATTGAGATAGGGTAATTTGCTGCTTTTACATTTTCATATTTCATGGACTTCTTTTTGAACTAAACTAAGTTCATATTGTCTACGCCATTTCATTACTTGAGGTTCTTCCTTAGCAATGTATTGTGAACATTTGTTTAGATTATTAAATGCCCTACTCTATCATTATTTTGTATGGCTAGATAATATTATAATGTTCTATTGCTTATTTTAAAATTTTAGATCTGATGAAAATCTTTGTTATTATAATAGCGCTCTACAAACAATAAATGGGGTAGATTTTCTTTACGCTAAAAAATTAATTGGTAAATCAAAGAAGATTCAAAAATGTAAATTTAATATATAGTTTAAACTACTTTTTCTGAGTACTCTGTACTGATAGAAGCCCTGGTGATGTACTGGTCATGCATTGGACAGCTGGTTGCAAGGTCAGCAGTTTGAAACCCCCAGTTGCCCAGCAGGAGAAAGAAGAGACGCTCTACTCTCGTAACAAGTTCAGTCTTGGAAACCCTCAGGGGCAGTTATGTCCACTGCTATAGAGTCGCTCTCACTTAGAATTGGCTTGATGACAGTGTCATACTGGTGCTGGCTAATAAGTACACTGTCTAGAGAACGCCCCTAAGAAATGTGGTGGTTAAAAAAAAAGAAAACTGTGGTGGTTGTAAATACTGTGTCTGAGAACTCCTGATAATCTAGTTGCAAACTAGAGAATTGGTAGCGTAGAGATCTGGAGGTGAGTTCTTACCTACTGTATTTAGGTACAACATACCATTAGGGCTTTCAAAGATGAATTAGAATTAATGCTTATATAACAGCACAGGACATTTTATGAATATGTAAAAGCCATGGGCTACAGGAAATGTGATTAATGTGCTTCCCCTTTCCTTTTTTTCCAAAATGGGACTATCTTTACTGCTTATTCTAAATAATAAAAATGATGCATCTGTACAGTAAAACAGATTTAATAGTACACAAATAGAAAACAGCTAGAGTAGCAATTCTTTTGTATAATTGTACTCCTCAGAGATCTCTACTCTTAAGTGCATATGGAGGCACGCACACATAAACATATATTTTAGTTAGGTGTATTTAAATTTTTTTCAGGTGGAATAACATTCTAATTCTGTTGTACAAGTGACTTTTTAAAAATCCAATACCGTATTGTTACATCATCCCATTATTACATATAGTTTACCTTATTCTTTTAATTTCTTAGTGATATTCCACGGTATAGATGTGTCAATTTCAGTAACTTTAAGTTCCCTATTGGTACTCAGTTCATTAGCTTCTCAGTTATAATTAGTGGTGCACTGAATGTCTTAAACAGACATCGGGGCTGGAGGGAGGAAAAAAGAAAAAAAAGACAGCTGCATGTTTTCTTTTTATTTCCATAAAGTAGATTTCTATCAAATAAAAACAATAGAATTTTTTGTTTGTCATCAGTAGAAAACAATAACAAGACTTGAATCTACAGGATTCGAGCTTGAATTCCAGCAGTATCCACTTTTGAACTTATTGACCTTATTATAAAATTGATAAGAAAATAGATTTGAGGAGCTAATGCCAAGGGCTTAAGTAGAAAGCAAATGTTTTCAGAATTATTATGGCAGCAAGTTTTATGAGTCCCCAATAAAATGATTATTAAAAAAGATAATAGAAACTACTTTATAGAATTGTTGAAGTGCTTTACATAAAGCACTTACTATGCACCTGTTATATTTGGTACAGAGTAAGTGCAAAAATATTCACCCTTGGGTGAAGGGAGAATCATACAGTGTAAGATATGACAAAATAAAAATTTCTAAATTATCAAGGGTTCGTGAGGGAGGAGGAAGCAGGTAGGGAGGGAGAAAAATGAGCTGATAACAAGGGCTCAAGTAGAAAGTAAAGAATGATGATGAAAACATATATAAATGTGCTTGACACAATGGATATATGTGTGGATTGTGATAAGAGTTAGATGATCCCTCAATTAAAAAAAAATCACTCTTGTTATAAATTTCCTTCCTTAGGAAATTGGTTTCTTTTATTAATTTTCCTTTTGTATAATTTCTCTCATTGACTTGTTGGACAAATTTTAAGATATTAAAAATATGTATTACTCTTCATTGTAAGTTTTAAATATTTTCTTAATTTATTGCATATGTTATCTTGCCTTATGATTTTCCCACATATTTTAATTTTATAGTTTTGTTCAATCAAATGTTTTAGTCTGTCTATTGTGTAGTATCTTGCCTTTGTGCCGTGCCAGGGAAGAAATCTCTAAGATTATGAAATAATCTTTCCATGTTCAGGTCTAGAGATTTAACCATTTTTCTTTTTCTTTTTTTTTTTGTGTGGCATCACTGCCCTGGTGGGAGTAGGAAGCCCAGCCTTGCTCCTGGAGAGCTGCTGCAGGATTTGAACTGTCAACCCTGTGGGCCGCAGTCCTGCACACAACCACTAGTAACCATTTTTATTTTTTACATTTAAGTGTTTAGTGTTTATTCAAATATGGCAAATACTGCTTTTTCCCTTTCCTGCCTGGGGGCACATTGAAGAACCTAGTATCCATTTTTGGTTATACCACACTATTGAGAAGGGCCTACTGGCATTCAGTGGTCTGAGCCAGGGATAATTGCCAAGCTCCTGCAGGGTTCAGCATAGCCCCTTAAAGAAGAATTCCAGAACTTGACTTTCTAAAGTCCTGCCAAGCTTCTAATTCTTAGCATTGCTTTCTGCCAACAATAAAACTAAGCATTAGAATTATAATAAAAATAACTAGGAAATTCATCCATTGCGTGTTAGACAGATTAGCTGCTTTTAAATATAATAGTGATACTTAGGTGTTTATAGAAATTGTAATTTCATGGACAAGGATGAATATGGAGATTAGCACAACTTAACCCCCCCCCCCCCTTTTGCTCTCTTTTAATTTCTTTGGGTACCATTTGCACTATTTGCTGTAATTGCTCCCCTTGATCTTTGTCTTTTGCCATGCCAGTTTTACTTTTATTTCTAGTAACCCTTACTCATGCAGGTGTCCATTAATAAGGATCGTTGACTTGCTTGGGTTTCTTTAGCACATAGTTAGGGTTGAGTGCTGGACCCTCCCTGGGATGGTGTGGAAGATGGTGAATTTTAGTAGCTGAGACTGATAAACTAATCTTATGCAAATTCAGTCCCTTACTGCATATTAGTATGATCAGGTGATCGTAAGATGGTATAGTTTGATTTTATGGCTTCTTCTAGTTAATAATTTTTTTTAAGTACTGAAAAAGGCTGAGGCTGAGCCCCGGTGGCATAGTGGTTGTGCGCGGGACTGCAGACCACTGGGATGGAGATTCAATTCCTGCTCACAGGAGGAAAGGCTGGGCCTCCTACTCCCACCACCAGGGCAGTGATGCCTTAAAAAAAAAAGAAAAGAAAAAGAAAAAGGCTGATAAGATATTGTTGACAAATAATTCCCCATAGGTGTGTGTGTGTGTATACATTCTTGCACATACACTTATCTATGTATATGTGTATCATTTCCTATACATATCATTTACCTCAGATTTTGGGGTTTTGTTTTGTATTTTTTTTAGGAAAGGTTCACAAACTAGCGAAGGGAAAAGAAAAAAGCTTTCCTAGAATGTGAAAACATCTTGGGAGATTGTAATAAAAAAATGCTGTAGTTTCTAAAGCATTTCTATAACAAGTACAGATATAGATTTCTTATTGCTGTTTCTTATTTGCTTGTTGAGTTTAAAAACTGGAGTTTCTGTAAAGGGCTAAGCTATAGCCCAAAATTGTAGCCTTTTGTGGATTATGTTTTATCTTAACAATGGAATTTATAATATTTAGGAGAATGTATAAGTTGCATCCCTTTCAAGTAATTTTCCACAGTTTTGTTCTCTCAGTGAGACCTTGTACAGAAGTTGGATATAAAATAGCTAATTTTATTTAGCTATTTATTTAGTAAATAGCTTATTTACTAATTCTGGACGTACCTATATATTTTTTCAGTTATATATTTTTGTAGATAGTGAGAATATGTACAGCGGAAAACCAAGAACCCTCATCAGCATCTACATGTACAACTCAGTGATAGGGCAACATTCTTCAAGTCGTACAGCCATTTTCACCTCTATCTAAAATTTGCAACAACTCATTACTTCCTTCATATGCTGTGTGCTCATTCATGTTGTGATTGATTGCCCATTGATCTTGTGGAGGTAGTTCTTTAAAAGAGCACAATGCTTACAGCAGAAATTCTTTACTAATTAAGCTAAACTATTGCTAGGTTAGAGAAATCTTGATATTTTTGGTTTACAGTTTAAAGATTATCTGAAAGCAAGCACTGTGATGGTTCACCCAACCTCCATACTCCAGACAGTCTGAGGCCTTGAGATTTGTTCCTTTTCTTAAGAATTTCTACATAGGCTCGTTGGTCAAAATTGCATTGCATTCAGATTGCATTGAACTTGTTCAGCTTGGAGAGTTTTGTTATTATAACAATATTAAGGCTTCTGATTCCTAATAGGGGATGTCTTCTCATTTATTTAGGTCCTCTCTACTTTCCTTCACCAATGTTTTATAGTGTGCACAGTACTTGGATTATACTTTTTTCCTGTAAATGTATTAATGGATAGCTTCTGTAATGCTATTGTAAATGAAGTTGTTTTCTTGAGTTTTCATTATGAAGGCAGTGAAGTACAGTTGGTTTTTGTATATTGATCTTATAATCTGTGGCCCTAATGAACTTATTTCTTAACTATAATAATTTTTCTAACAAGTTTCCATATAATCACTCCATAAACAAATACATATTGTTTAAGTTCTGACATTCCGGTGTAGATTATTTTTTCCATGCCTAGTATGTCTGGCTAGAATTTCCTGTCTATCATTGAATATAGCTGGTAGAAGTGGGCATTCCTGGCTTTATCTTAATTGTAGAGACAAACCATCATTCTTTCCTATTGAAGTGTGTGGTGCTAGTTGTCATAGAGCCCATTCTAACGGATGGAAGCCCCATCTTGCTAATGTGGCTTTTTGTAGATGCCCATTGATCAGGTTGAAGACGTTTCATCCTGAACTTAGTTTGTTGAATGTGATGATTAAATTATGGACTTAAAAAAGTACATATTACTGTACTTTTCAACATGTTGAATTTTAAAAAATCTCTATCATATCAAAACTGTCGAAACTAAAATATTCTCCCATTAATTTAGCATTGTAGTGTGGTGCCTATGTGAAATTGGGAAATGTTAATTTTTGTGTACTGAATGTAATCATTTATAAAATTAAGTATGTTAAGATACAGCATAATACTTGTCAAAGATTAGACTAGTTTCATGGAAAGAATTTAGATCAGCACTTGACCTTTTATAAACAGTTATATATAGTAGGTTTTATTATAATATGTATAATTTATGAATAAGTTAATCCCAATATACTTTTACATGTACAGTTTATTTGGAAAGTCATTGCTTTAAGCAAATAACATTTTATTAAAAGCCTTATTTCAATTTCTGGATTTTTTATTTTAATGCATAGTTTTCTTTACAGTTATAATAACAATATATGAAGGATATCAAAATAATCTGGATTTTTCTCAAGGTTATGAATTTTAATTTGTTTTATAAAAGCACCTTATCATCGTCAAAGTGCTTTCCATTACACTTAATACATTTGTCAAATCTGCAGTTCTATTCTTGGAAACTTTTTTTGAGGAAATTTTTTCTAATTATTTATTTTTAATTTTGGGGGGACTCTTCAACTCTTAAAACCATTTGTACACCAATTGTATGAAGCACATTATACATATGTTGTAACACATTATACATAATCTTTTCGGAACCTCTAAATCGAAAGCTTAGTTAACAGTCTGACCTGGTTGAATGAACTCTAATTGCACCACAAATGACATTTTTGTTCACTCCAGAAGTTGACAGAACAAGGGTTGTCACCTATCGACATTTGACCTTTTTTAAAGGAGAAAACCACTCACTCACACACTTGAGTTTCTCCCATAACTGCTGCCCTTGTAAGCTGTGTTTAACATCACAGCAGTTTCTGTGGCATTTTGGGGGGCAGGAAACAAAACTTTGTAGCCGCATATTGCTCTCTTCAATTTGTTGTTATGAAACACAAGGTTCTGGTGACACTGCTTTCATGAAAAAATCACTGAACCTTCCTAGGTGAAGACTGCACTAACTCTGAGAACATTGCTTGGTGCTCACCTAGAGGGGAAAATGTCTACTACAACGGCTTTGCTCTGCCCAGTGCAATTCTGTTTGTTTTTTTTCCTGGGTACCCCTTGTATCTATTGCTACATATCTAGCATCTACAAAATGAGATAACAGGAGACTCACAATCTTTTTAACTTTGAAAAGTTTTTAAGCTTATGTAGGTTGTACCTGTGCCTGTCTATCCTCTTTATTATTTCTAGTTCTTTGGAATGTTTTTTTTTTTTTTTCTGTTTTGTTTGAGAAGCTTCATCGTGATTTTGATATTTAGTTAGTTAATTATGTTACTTCCTAAGAGAAGATGCATCAATAGCTACGAAAAGCAGAGGGTAGAGACAAGATCATTAACAACATCCTAAAATTTAAAGAACTAAGTTTCTAGCTTTTTAATATCAGAATGAAAGAGTGGTTTGAGAATTCCTTTGAATGTTAATGGAACAGAAGGTAGCAAACTGAATGCTTTCTTAGGCCTATCAGTAGGAGAAACTTCAAGATGAAACTGGATTTCTTCGGCGTTAATTAGGATTATCAGTTTCAGTCTCTTAATTTTTTTTGAGCATGTTAATTTTTAAATACTTTTAAGTAATCTTTAGCCAAAAGCATACTCACTGTCTTCAAGTTGATGCAAACTCACAGAGACTCCATAGGACAGGGTGGAATTACCCGTGTGAGTTTCCAAGGCTGTAACGGTTTGTGGGAGTAGAAAATTCTCTTTTTCTCCCATAGAACAGTGGTGGTTTAGAACTGCGAACCTTGCATATTGCAGCCCAACTTGTAACCACTATACCACCAGGGCTCCATTACACATAATTCATTCTCATCTTATAAAATTTGAATCCATTAAAAAAATATATTTTTATATAATCTAGTAAAACTAGATTTGAATACCCTCCCCTCAACTTTTGATAAGAAAGAATTTAGCAGACAAGGGATCACTTGGGCACAACTGCTACTACTTAGGTAACATTATATAAAGTCCTCGGGCACCAAAGAGGTGTCACAAAACTTCTGAATAAAGTCATCCTGTTCTCCTAAGAGTGTCACTGGATTCATTAAACCTTAAGATCGTTTTCTAGTTGTTGGAACACATATAATTAGAAGCAGTATCTGAATATAGGGCTTAATAGACATGTTTTGATAGAAGTAACTGGTCTCTAATAAGGATCTACAAAAAAGGAGACATAATATAATACTGTGACAGTTAATCAAAATAGTAGATTTACTGGAATTCATATGAAAATGGGAATGTAGTATTTTAGAATGCTTTTCCTTAATAAAGTTTAACTTTTGAAATATTATATGTTTGAAGGTGGAACTGTTGGTTAAGTAGAACATTAGTGTAATACTTCATTTCCTAACAACTTCATAAATGATATATGTTATTTTCGTAACTGTTTCCTCAGTGTGGCTTGATGAAAATAACAGATACCACTAATCCATTCGTGGAGTTCAGTGTCTTTGGCCTGTGCTCATAAACTGCCAATAATACTAAACATAGTAGTAAAAGTGGTCTTATAAACTTATAGTACTCTATAATGGAGTAGCTTCCCCTGCCAAAAATGGGAAAAAGCCCGACTAGGCAAAGCTTTTATAGTACTCATTCTTGCTGTTAGGCAGCATCAAGCAACTCACTCTGAGTTTCACCTAAAGGTGTTGCCTGGGAAGGTTCTCTCTGGTCACAGTGAATTTTTTCATGAAAGCTATTCGCTCAAACCATTTTTTTTGTGATGGCTAAGAACAGCATGCAGCTGTGAAATTTGGTTTCCTGCTCAGGAAAAATGTTGCAGACACTTTTATGATGTTGCACACAGCTTATAAGTACAGCACTATGGGAAAAAAGCTCAAGTGCACAAGTGGTTTTCTCATATAAAGAGAGGTGAAATGTTGATTGATCTCAAACATTGTTCTAAAAGTCCATCACCTTCCCAAATGGATGAAAATGCTGTCAAAACTCGTGCAGTTGTGCACAGATACTGACAACAGCCCATTGATTAGATGGGGAGTTATATGGACTGTCTTGCAGCTCGGTTCGGCATTTTAATGGCAGATTTGGGAATGAGAGTATGGCTGTGAAATTTGTGCCTCAGGTTCTCACTGACATGCAAAAAGAGCATCCGCTAGAGACATGCTATGCTCTGAATTAACAGCTCTGACGAAGTACAGACTTATTGCCCATGGTCATTACTGGTGACAAGACATGGTGCTATTCTTAGAAAGCTCTTCCAGTGAAATCCAACAACAAGACAATGAATGCTCAATTGTTTGTTTGATGTGACGGGGATAGTGCATTTGGCATTTGTTCCACCAGGTCCGAATGTTCGTCAAGCTTTTGAGCTAGAGGTTCTGGAGAGATTGAGTAACAGTGTGTGACAAAAAGCCCGATTTGGGCTGAGCCCCGGTGGCGTAGTGGTTGTGCGCGGGACTGCGGCCCACTGGGATGGAGGTTCAATTCCGGCTCCCAGAAGCAAAGGCTGGGCCTCCTACTCCCACCACCAGCGGGCAGTGATGCCTTAAAAAAAAAAAAAAAAGCCCGATTTATGGTAGATGGGGACTGCTTTTGGCATCAGCACAGTGCGCTTGCTCAGACAGCCTCCTCGGTGTGTCAGTTTTTGGCAAAAAAAACAGCGTGCTCTCGACTCACCTGATTTTGCTCTGTGTAACTTCTTTTTGTTTCTGCAATTGAAGAGGGACCTATAAGGAATGTGATTTGGCCATGTCGGAGCAGTGAAGAAAGACAGGCAGGTACTGTCAGCCATCCAAACAGATGAGTTTGAAAGATGTTTCTAAGAATGGAAGCTCATATTTAACAAATGTATTGAGTGTAATGGAAAGTACTTAGAAGGTGATACGGTGGTTTTGTAAAACTCTTCCAAATATGTACCTTTGGGGAAGACAACACTTCTCCCTTGTATAGAGGTTCGTTCTTGGTAGTTTTCATCATTTGTCAAGTTTTCATCCCTTTAAGGCTGTATCTTGCTTTACTTTCACTGTTTTTTCTTCTTCAAGATATGTAAGACATATGCATATGTGTTGTTTTTCTTAATTACTATTGTGTGAATTCCACTCATAAAAACCCTGATAGAACAAAACGCTGTCCAGTGCTGAACCGACTTCATCCTAGTTGCAGTATTTTAGGCCCATTGTTGTAGTCACTGTGTCAGTCCTTTCCATTCAGGGTTTTCCTTTTTTCACTCTTTCTCTACTGTCCCAAGTAGGATGTTCTTCTCCAGGGACTGGGTCCTTTTGATGATATATCCCAAATATGTAAGCTAAAGTCTCCCATCCTTGCTTCCACAGAGTATTCTGGCTGACTGTATTTCTTTCCATGACAGATTTGCTTATTCATCATGGAATACTCAATATTATTTATCAGCATCCTAATTCAAAGGCACTCACCTATCCTGAGTTTTAAAGAGTTCACTCCAGAAGGATTAGAAGCAGCAAAAACTTTTCCCAGTTTTGACCAGGAAAAGGGGGAGTAGTTAGGTGTGAGAAAACTTAAGGGACCATTGAACCAAGCTACTGCCTCAGTCTCCAGTCTAAAACACAGACTCCTTAGAAATAACATGTCATACCTAGCCTAGTGCCACATTACAGGTGTTGCTCAACTTTATTTAATAGTAGGAACTTTTTCTTGGTAATAAATTGTTTTTAGGGCCCAAGCCCCGGTGGCATAGTGGTTGGGTGCGGGACTGCGGCCCACGGGCTTGTGGTTCAAATCCAGTGGCGGCTCTCCAGGAGCAAAGCTGGGTAGCTCCCACGACCACCAGAAGGCAGTGATGCCAAAACAAACAAACAAACAAAATTTTTTTAATAATATGGCAAGTGATGATAATGCTGAAATTTTGGAGCAAACTCCTTAATTCTAAATCTTTTACATATAAATTAAGTCTCCTCTAACTTTAGTCTAGGGATGTGAATAACCTGGCTAACAGAGAAAGGTTATTGTAAAGTTGACTATGGTAGATATAGTTTGGTTATAGTACCCTGCCGGGCTGAGCCCTGGTGGCGTAGTGGTTATGTGCTGGACTGTGGCCCACAGGGTTGGCAGTTCAAATCCAGCAGCAGCTCTCCAGAAGCAAGGCTAGGCCTCCTACTCCCACCAGGACAGTGATGCCACACACACACACACACACACACACACACACACACACAAAGTATAGTACCCTGTTACTTGATTTTCATTTTGACCCACTTTTAAGTTGCTGCAGTTTTTAATGTTTTGTGCCTTCTCTCTGAAATTTTTCTATGTTTTGTCTAGTCATTTTGGGGTTTTGTTTGTTTGCTTTGTATGCTTTTGATGATTGTGTTTTGTATGATTTTCTGTATATGAAATTCAGGATAGGTAGGTCTATGGACACAGTGACTAAGTAGTGGTACCAATGGGAGCGGGGAGGATGGGGAAAATGGAGACCTAAAAATGAGTATGAGAAGAAAATATGCTGAAATAATTGTGATGATTGCACAGATCTTAATGCAGTTTAGATTGCATTGATTTGTGATATACATGCCAATGCAGGTTTTGGTTTTTTGTTTGTTTGTTTGTTTGTTTAATAAAAACATTTACTGCTCAAAGCCCACTGGGGCAGTTGAATTCATCTCTATAAGGATACTTATGAGTTGAAATGAACTCCAGGGCAGTGAGTTTAGTTTGAGTTTTACGAAAGTGTAGGTAAGTCCGAAGGTGGATGCTGTTCTGTAGTGTAAGAAAAAGATCCCTGGTGGCACTTTCAGGTAAACTTTAGACTGATAACTACAAAGTTGTGTTTCAAACTCACCAGCCTTTCTACTAGAAAAAGTATTGGACTGGTTGTTACCCTAAGAACATTTTAAGTCGGGCTGAGCCCCGGTGGCATAGTGGTTGTGCATGGGACTGCGGCCCACTGGGATGGAGGTTCAATTCCCGCTCACAGGAGCAAAGGCTGGGCCTTCTACTCCCACCACCAGGGCAGGGTTGCCTAAAAAAAAAATAAATTAAGTCTCCAAATCTGTATATATGACCTCTATGACTTGGAATCGACTTAATGATAGTGTGTTAGTACAAGAAAGGACTCAAAACCCTTTAGAAGATTTAGAACTTATAAAATGTATCCAGTAAAGGTGATAGTGATGAACTTCATTGTGGTTAGGGGCTGGTTGAAATGTACCTAACTTTAAAGGAGTGTTGGTTGTACATAGTTATAGTACAGTAATTAAAGCAGTAGGGTTCTAATCTGAATGTCTGCTGTTCAGCCACTTTGCCAGAGAAAAGTTTAGCAGTCTGCTTTCATAAAGATTTACTGCTTTGGAAGCCCGATAACGTCCTTTCTAACCCCTATGTGCGTGAAATGACTGGACAGCTGTGGATTTGGCTGTTGGTTAGAATTTGTCCAGAAGTTGGGCATTCGTGACCATGGGCCGCCTGTACTTCCAGAAGCTGACATAGTATAAGTAGTGGCTGTGTACCCAGCAGTTGCCTTTAGAGCATTATTCATCTATGACATAATATAGCAAGTAATGAACTATGCCACTGAAACCACACCAAATTATGCTTGATAGGCTGCTTGCTATTGCAGCGACATTTATGATTGTTGTCATACAAACATACCTTGAAAATTTTCACCCAGTTTGAAGCTTTCTTCCGAGATCTTCTTGCTTAAAATATTACCTATATTCAAGGCTTCAAACTAATTTGAACCAGTCCCTCCATGGCTAACAAAGCAAAACTGAAGCAGACACAAATTTTTATAATCTGAGTGATGCAAAAACTGATAGCACTGGGGAAAATGGCAGGTAGAAGCCTGCAGGAGAGGTCATGAGAGATGTAATGAGACCTTCCAGAAATCTGATGCATTACATTCAATTATAGGCAGGACTGTGGAGAGCAACACACAAAGAGGTGAGATGGGCCACACCTTTGAAGCAGCCATAACAAGTCATAGTTCTTCTGACAGGGCCCTGCACTGTGCTTGCTCTCATGAAGAGAGAGCTGAAGAAAAGGGTGCTATAAGAAGAAACACCATCTGAGGTCCAGAAGGCTTGTCTTAAACCAGGCAGCCTTCGAAGTGAGGTGCCTGTAAGAAGTGCCACATAGAAGAAGCACACCAGTCAAGGATTGTAAATAATAAAATCCAAGTCCTGTCGAGGGAATGGTATTAGAGCTTCCATTCTGAACACCTGGTGTGTGGAAGGCAATGGATGACCATGGAAGTCCAAAATGCAATTTGCAGGGTCCCCTCGTTGATTAAGCCTCCACTGAGTTCCCTCTGACCATAACGAAGGAATATAAAGGGTCTTGCTTTCAGACAGGTAGCATTATAAAGTTAATTATGGCAGATATAGTTTGGTTGAAATGCAATACCTTATCACTTGATCTCCCTTTTGACCCATTTTAAAGTTGTTTTTGTTTGGATTAAGGTTTTTCTAAGTTTTGTGTAATTGTTGGTTTTTCCTTTTTTATGTGTTTGCTTTGTTGTTGTTTTGATGGTGGTGGTGGTGGTGATAATTTGTTTGCTTGTTCTTGTTTGTGTGTTGTATGATTTTCTATATAAAAAATACAGATGGATAGTTCTATAGAGATGGTGACGGAATTGATAATTGCCTCAGAGAAGTTGGTGGAAAATGGGGGAAACTGAGGGCTGAGCCCCGGTGGCGTAGTGGTTGTGCGCGGGACTGCGGCCCACTGGGATGGAGGTTCAATTCCGGCTCCCAGGAGCAAAGGCTGGGCCTCCTACTCCCACCACCTGAGGGCAGTGATGCCTAAAAAAAAAATAAATAAATAAATAAAAAGAAAAAAGAAAATGGGGGAAACTGAGGAGTGAAGAGCAATAAGTAGAAGAAAATGTTCTGGAATTGATTGTGGTGATGATTGCACAGATATTCTTAATACAGTTGAATGATCAAATCATGTGATATATGAAGTATATCCCAATAAAATTAAAATATTTTTAAAATACATGTCTGGTATGTAATATGTATAATCCTCTTGTTTTCTAAGAGGAAGGTTTAAGTTTCAAGCCAGGCTTCAACCCATAATGCTACTTGTTCTGATTAGCAAAGCAGTGCCCCCCATTTTTAACAGTCGAATCCATTCTGGTGTCCCTTTGTTTGAGTTGACCAAACCCAGTTCAAATCCTGTTACATGACAAAGACAAACTCGATACTGGAAATGAAAGTAACCTACCATACTTCCCAGCCTCTTTGATTGCCATCAGAAATAAATTCTGGTGACTCATTATTAGGAAGAGGCATAATTGAGTACTAAGACACATTTTCCGATGATAAGAGATGAGAGAAGGGTTCTTTATGATAAATTATCCTGTGGAGTTATAAAAAAGAATCTTGTGCCTCTTTGTAGACAACGGATGTATGTAATTAGAAAGAAAAACGTTTTAGATGTAGTATCGATCTAACCCCCACCCCTACCCCACCTCCATTCCAGTAATACTGTATGTAACCAAGTGTGGATCCTGAAGCACTCGGAACAGAATCACTTGCGTGATTCCAAAAAGAACATTCTTTGTCAGTCTAAAGCTTAATAACTGCTCTGGGTAGTGCTGGTGGTCTCAAATATGACCCCAGGCTTTATTTGCTTATGTACTTTCCATCATCTTTTCTAATGATCTTATTAGGACTGCTATACTTGTAAGGCTACATGTGCACCTTGTCCTTTTATGTTATCAAAATGTCATTCTTCGCATCTGAGCTAAAAGACCATCTCCTTTACACTTAAAGACGTATAAGGCCTACATTGAAGAGACTGTTAATTCATTAAATCTCTACAGAATGTTTTCTTTATTAAGAGCTATATAACCTGATTGTGGCACAAGAGTTAATGTCTTAGAGAAATCAATGATTTGTAAGTCATTTTCTTAGTTGATGTAACATTAAATAAACTCTAATTAAGCATCTAGCAGAATTCTTGGCACCTAGTATAGTCACATAATATTTGTTGAGAAAGTGGGTAAAAGAGAAGAAAGAAGGGGCTGAGCCCTGGTGGTATAGTGGTTGAGTGCGGGACTGCGGCACTGTCTTGGCGGTTCAAATCCAGCAGCAGCAAGTCTGGGTAGCTCCCACGACCACCAGAGGGCAGTGATGCCCCCCCCCCCAAAAAAAGAGAAGAAAGAAAATACATTGAAAATGACTTGTTTTTTGGCTTCCCAACTCTTGAAATTTTTCTTTTCTTTTTTCCCTTTAAGAAAATGTGTATTGCCATTTACCTTGTAAACCTTAGATTTAAAAATTATACCACGCTAAATTATTCTCAGTGCAATACTGAGCCAAGAGTAGTTGCCCTTTTTTATCCCTAACTTTTGATTTTTACTTGAATAAGCCTTTCTTAGCCTTACCATTTCTGCCTTCACTTGGTTTTGATATTTATTTTTCTTGTCATTTGGATTGTTAAATATAAGGATAAATTTTTAAAATAGAATAAGGGCCATACCAAACTGAAGAAGCCATACTTACTTACAGTGATCAAATAATGAAAGCAATATAAAATTATTAGATTTATGAAATCAAAAAGCATGGACATTGACTCTTCCTGCAATAAGGCAAATAGCACTATAACCAATAGTCATCAGTATAACTATCACACATTGATTGTGTTTGTGCTCATTAAAATGTATATTATGCACCTTTACAAATATTTATATTTAATTATATAGTAGTGTCTCATTCCTTGATAATTCCAGGTGAGTCTGATAGTGTTCAATGTTTTTATCATAATAGGTCTTCACATAAGGTGTGTGTGTGCGCGCGCGCGTGTGCGTGCACACGTAATTCCAATTTGGTATTATTTATAATTACTTGGCACATCATTTAGAGTTAAATATTTTTTATTTCTAAATCATTTTGTTTTTATTTTAGAGGCATTTAAGTGTGGGCCGGCTCACCATAATGTGTGTTTCAACCACATCAGGCACTCTGTGGGAGAAAGAGCAAACCACTCCAGTACAGAATTGTAGTCTCAGAAATGCGATGGAACATATCTACTCTGCCCTTACAGGGTCACTGTGAGTTGAATCGACTCAATGGCAGTGAATTTTATTTCAGAAGAAAGCTTTCATTTCAGGCTTGTGCTAAAAGATCTGCCCTTATTCCCCGGTTTGTTGCCCCACTATTCCCCACTATTCCACAAAATGGGAATAATTATACTTGCCTCATAGATTGATTGCAAGGACTAAATGAAATAAGGCACTGAGCACAATGCCTAGCATGTTGCTTTGCATGTTGCAACTGTTCAGTAAATAATAGAAAGTATTATTCAACCATTATCAAGAGAGTATAATGCAGATCTTTCCATAATTTAGGAGAGAAGCACTGTGTTAGTTTTTTTCTAAAGGATCTGCTTCCTCATGTTTCTATTTTTCTAGTAACCTACAGTCTATTGCTCTAAACACTGGAATGAAAGTAATTTATATATAGACAATGCATAAATTATCCTCTGCTGTCTTTAATTCTTATTGTAAATGAAAGTTCTTGAGGCTTTCAATAGGAAGGGATCTTCAAAGAAGAATATCCATATGGCAATTCTGAAATGCAAAAACGAACTTCTTTTTTAATATTGAATAAGCATAAAAACCAAACGATGTTGCTTAAAAAGGAATACCCATACATATTTCCCATCTTGCATAATTAAAAATAGCTATCTGCTTTCACTCCTAAAAATCATATTTGGAAGGTGACTAAGCATGAGACAGTTCCCAAGGAAAATGTTTGAGACAGCTGTGCAGGAGTGAAAATGAGATTTCAATGTCATCGGTGTCTAATCTATGTTAGTGTGCTGAACATAGCCTGGTGGAATTTTCAAGCATGTGTTTGTCACAGATCATTTTTTTAAGATACTTTAATTTGTGCTAAATACTAAAATTTGATACTATTCCTATTTAGCTAGATAGAGCTTCATTTGTAGGCTAAAGCAATGATCTATTTTTTCCTTTTATGTAGATGTCACATTTTACCTAGGTATATCTGTTTATTGACCTAAAATGCATGAAACAATGATATCTCATCTGAAGGGTAATTTAGCAACATCGCATACATCGTGTGTATTCATATACTGCCCTTGCTGCTTAGACATAATTGGATAGTCCATGTTTAACAACAATATGGTTGTTAGTGGAAAGAAGGAATATTAATAGTACTATTCCAGAATGTTACTTTAAAAAAAATCACAGTTGCTACTCTGAATACATAATTTGAATGGATTGTGCAGTTACTTAAAAGAAAACAAAAAACACTGCCTTTGCTATTCTTTGGGTTCAATGGTAGTTTATTTTCTATTTATTAATCTTTGAAAAGAATATACATATCTCTTTTTTTAGAACATTCTTTGTATAATTCCCTCTTAGGGTAATTCAATGCTATTTAGAGTAGAGAGTATTTTTCTTTTCTTTTTTCCCTTTAAGAAAATGTGTATTGCCATTTACCTTGTAAACCTTAGATTTAAAAATTATACCACGCTAAATTATTCTCAGTGGAATACTGAGCCAAGAGTAGTTGCCCTTTTTTATCCCTAACTTTTGATTTTTACTTGAATAAGCCTTTCTTAGCCTTACCATTTCTGCCTTCACTTGGTTTTGATATTTATTTTTCTTGTCATTTGGATTGTTAAATTTAGACAAGGGTAATTTTAAATAAAAGTATAGTATTTTCAGGAAAGAGAAAAGCTGAGCATTCTATTTTTAACTAATTTGGGAGGAAAATTACTGTACAAAAAATTAAAATTGTATTAAGATCATTTATCTGCAGAGCAGAAGTAATGAAGGCAATAATCAAATCTATTGTCATGAATTATACAAGCCATATTTTAGAATATGAAAAAAATGATTTCTTCTAATGATCATGTGTCATTTGACCTTTAACTTAATTAGATTTTACTATTAACTATGATCAACTTCTTTTTTAAAAAACTTACTATAAGTATATATGTTTATATTTGTTCAAATTTTTGCCACTGAAACACAGAATATAGATACTCAGTATTTTTCTTTTAGGTGTGCTTCTTGTAAAATATGTATATATTGATTTTAATTTTTAACCCAATCTTATTTTCTGTACAGTATTTTTTGTTTTGCTCTTAATTGTTCTTGCTTTTTTAAAATCATTTTATCGGCGACTTGTACAACTCTTATCACAATCCACACATACATCCATTGTGTCAAGCACTTTTGTACATTTGTTTTCCTCATTTTTCTCAAAACACTGCTTTCAACTTGAGCCCCTAGTATCCGCTCAAGTTTTTCCTCCCTCCCTACTGCCCCCTCCCCCATGAACCCCTGATAATTTTTAAATTATTACTACTTTGTCATATGTTACCATCCGACTTCTCCCCTCACCCACTTCTCTGTGGTCTATCCTCCAGGGAGGAGGCCATATGTAGATCCTTGCATCTGTTCTCCCTTTCTATCCCACCTTCCCTCCACCCTCCCATTATCTCTCCTTTCACCACTAAGGAGTTCTGACCTGAATTCCCTGTGTTTCCAGTTTCTGTCTGTCCAATATTTTATTATTTTTTCTTTGTTTTTAGTTTTTTACTCAAATTACTATTGACTTCACAACTTGATTGTGATATTAATTTCCTTTGGCCTCTGAAAATATAAATTCTGTGCTTTTTATTCTGACAATTGTTACCTAAGACACATGAGTATTTCTCTGCATCTCCTCAAAAACCAGATTCACCCTCACCACAGTACTCTGTTCTCCTTTCTCAGTTAAAAATTTAAGGATGTTTTAATTCCCCAGTCCAGTCCTCATGCCAAATGAGAACTTCAGGAGGACTCTGTTTTCCTCTACCCCAACCAGCTTCTTAAGTTTACTGACACAGCTCAGTACTTACAGTTCTAGATTTATTAGATTTTTCCCTTGTCATGGGGATCTTCTATTTTAAGAGTCTTTACTTGGCAGTGATATTATAATCATTACGCATTTACTTTTAACACTGTATATTGCAAAGCTTATTGTACTGTTTGCCCTTCCGGTTCCTTTATCTTGAGGTTTCTATCTTGAGATTTTCTTTCTGTTGTTTTCGTCTGTTTGTCTGCTTCCATGAAGTCATCATCTCCTCTTGCCATTGAGTCTTTTCACATGGGTAGTGACCATGTAAGAGAGCGTAGAACTCCTCATAGAGTTTCCAAGGCTGTCCATCTTTACAGAGCTGATGGCCACAGCAATTTTCTCCTGCAGAGCAGCTCATGTATGTGGACCACTGAGCCCAGCCTCTCCACCCCCAGAGCTCCTTGGCAAGGCCATGGTAGTCTGCTCCAAGTCACAAGGACTCTGTAAAACAGAAGTCAACACTGACCGGTCCCGCACCATCCTCACAATCGTTCCGTTTAAACCCTTAAAGAAGTCGTATAATCTAGCAAACTTTCTATAGCCACGGTTTTCTTATCTGTGTAAGATGATTGGTAACTTGACTGGACATTAGATTATTTGTTCATATCCTCTCGGTACTCAGTATTCAATATCTCCCACTTTCCAATATCGAATTTAGATGCCAATCTTTCCCCCCCCCCCCTTGATGTAATTTACTCATTCATCTTTTTGGACACTTGTAAGAGTTTCTCTAAATCCTTCAAGTAGGAATTTTACCAAATTTGGTTTTATGATTTATTTGGACTACTGAGCATAAGTCAGAATTTATTGTTCCAACATCACAGAAACCTTTCTTAGGCAAAATGAGAAACTCTAGTGTCTCAACATGCCCTCCATGTAGGGCTTTATGTTTCCGAAGGCAGTATTTCCAAGTTTCTAACCTATCCATGAAGAATTCTGGGCTCGTCTATTTACACTACGTCAAAACAGTAGCTTGGGTATCTTCAAGGGGCACAGATTGTGTTTCTCTTAAATGTACTTTGAGTTTGTGGAGCAAAAAGGCATGAGGCCAGACCCGGCTTGGATGGGTGGGGTTTCTCGAGATTCACATAAGCGGTCCTTGCTATACTAGAAGCGTGCTTGGCTGCGATGGGAAAATATTTCCCTGGCACAGCTTTCTAGCCTACAGTAGTTTTGCTTCGTTTTGTTTTGTTTTTAGCTTCATTAGAATAAGCCCCGGTGACCACCTTGTGTCCTTTGAGAAATATCTATCAAGATTACCCCTTTGGAATATCAGAAAACAGTTGCCATAACCTGACCTGAACTTTCTGCCATGAATTTAACTGGCACAGCAGACCCCTCAGAAGTTTAGCTTGGACTTTTCCTTCTTATTCTTTTTTTTTAAGGTACCCTAATGAAACCAAGACAAATATATTGCTAAGAGAACATGTCCACAGCCATCCATGGATGGCAGAGATATGTTCAAACATAAGCAATTACTTATAAGCTCAATCAATTCTCCTCAAGCCAGGGAATTTGTACTATTTTTGTTTCCTTTAAAAAATGACCGAACTTGTTGCCATTGAATCTGTTCTGATACCACATTTCCCCTCTCACTCCCCTTGAGTTGATTCCAACTCACAGCTGCTCAGTAGCACCGAGTAGACCCGCTCCTTAGGGCTTGGAAACCATGAGTTTTCGGGGAACAGCTTGCCATACCTTTCTCTCACGAAGTGGCCGATGGGTTCAAACTGCTGACTTTTATGTTAGTGACCAAGTGCTTTCACCAGTGTGCCACCCGGTTCCTCTCGATATACCTAATGTCCATTTCTTCTTTATTTTTTCTTGTGGCTGTGATCTTATTCACCTGATGTTTTTCTTGGAGTTATTTTCCAAAGCATTCTTCCCTGAAGATCTTCCTCTCTTTGTATTTTTGCTTCAAATTTTCAGCTATTTCTTCTCTTTGGTTTAAAGCCCAGTAATTTGGGGCTCAACAAGATAGGCTTTATTTTAATTTTTCTAGTTTTACATTTGAAAATTATGTTTTCAAATTCCAGAATCTTGCATTAAATCTGATCATTCTTCTGTATAACTATTGCAAAAGTTTTCTTTTATCTCATCCAAGAATCCCATTCTTCTAAGGTCTCAGAATTCTGCTTGTTTTTTCTCTCTCTGATTTTTGGTTCCCTTGATGTATTATTATTCCCTTGGCCTGGTAGTGCCAACTCTGTGCAATTTTTGAATGACAAGAAACCCAGTATCCTCTGCTTTGTGGACTTTAGAGGCACTGGCAATCAAGTTTATGGGCCATCTCATCAGATAACAAAAGGAAACTGCCTTTTTCCTGAGAAACCTCAATGGCAAAGGATAAAGTTTCTTTGTTTATAAATTTTTTTTTGGGGGGGAGCCATCACTGCTCTCCAGGGGTGGGAGTAGGAGGCCCAGCCCCATTGCTGGAATTGAACCTCCGTCCCAGTGGTCCGCAGTCCCGCGCCCAACCACTATGCCACCGGGGCTCAGCCCTTTTGTTTTTAAATTTTAACACTTTTAATGACATATAATCCAAATACCAAACAATGCAGTGATTTGAATATATTTTAAAAAGAGTTGTGCAGTCATCACCTCAATTCATTTTAAAACATTGTCTTCATTCTGTTAGCTCCTCATTTATTCCAAGCCTCCCTGACATAGCCCTCAGAAACATTAATCTAGTAACTGTCTCGATAGGCATACCATTCTGGATTTCATATAAAGAAAATCATAACAAAAAAAAACCCCACCCAAGCAAAGTACACAGAGATAAAGAGCAAGCCTGACCATTTTTGGTATCCTTAGAAGGTCTTCCACAAATACCAGCTAGGACACTTACTTTCAGCAAATCAAAATTGTTTACAACTTTGGCAGTTCATATAATGTAGCTTGTGGCCCCTCAACCGTGGCCCCTCTAGTGCCTCTTATCCCCCTAAAAGGAATAAGATCCCCTTCTGGAATATCCCTCCCGTACAATTGAGCTGTCTGGTCACCAACCTGACTGCTCATCAGTGGGAGGGGGCACTAAGGTTAAGAAATGCAAGCATCAGGGGCACACTCAAGTAGCTGTTTTCTCAGAGCTAAGTAGAAAGACTTTGTTTACCTGCAGTGTTTTTTTTTTCAGAGAATCTTAGAATCACAGTATTATAGTTATATTTTGTTTTATAGGTAAGATACTTGAAGCAAGGAACTATTCTCTGTGTTTCTATACATTCAGAGTGAATTTGTAATCTAACAGCCCACCCCCAAGTAATACACAAGTTGTAACTGGAAAAAAGAAGCTGAACTTTTGCCTATACCAAGGGAAGTTTCCAATAATTGGATATTGGGTATGTTTTTAAATGATAGACTGAGCAGGTGTGATGAAGCACTGCCTTCTTTCCATATAATGTAATGTTGCTTTGGCCCCATCCAAAAATGTTTGCTATGTAACTGTCTCTTTTAGCTTCTCCCTGACTGAAGAGAAGACAATGAGAGTAGTCAGTAGGTCAAAAACATTACTAAGTTAGGTATAAGGTTTTATTCAGTGGCCAGAGTAATAGTTTAACCAGTGGCTCACTTCAAATAGAATTCTTATTTAGAAAATCTTTAATAGAAAAATTTTTGTCTAGTTAATTGAATCCAGCTACTTCTTCATCGAGTCTTTAAATTTGATTTTCAAAACCTTGCTGCTTCTCTTAAATTTATTTTGAATTCTTTGCCCAAGTACTTGATATCCTACAATTTATAGCCAACAGTTTGAACCCCTTGATTTTCTTGTTTTCATACATTTTATCCATACCACACAAATTTAAATGTTTCCAATTTTTAATTGGAAATACAGATGTTAGACTCTTACTATCTGCTCACTTATCACTCCGTTTTGCACTATTTCCCTGAACTTGCTTACCTTGACTCTCCCCTGGCTTGGTAGCTTCTACCATAATCCATTCACTTCTCTAAATCCTAACCATTCAGACCAAGGACATTGACAAGGTAAATAATCATGATGAAACCCAAACATCAGAATTATCAAACTAAGTCTATCACCCACTTATCATTAGTGAATGCTACCATGTATCTGAAAAGAATTAAGTAGAGATAATTAAATTCTGAGATGCATCTAGAGATGATCTAATTTATCATTTTTGATAGCAACTTTCTTTTAAAAGGAACCTGAGATCCAGAGGTTAAATAGTTGACTCCAATCTAAAATATTAGTAATAGACTCGAACTCAGATTCTTTCATTTCTACTCCAGTTCTCTACCTATCTCATCACTCTGAACATCTAATTTAAATATTATTCTAAAAATTATCTCAATGGATGTTTGCATTGAATTTCTTAATTTCTTTTTTTTTTTTTCTTAACTTTTTTGGAGGTGAAAGTTTCAGAGAAAATGAGTTTTCAGTCAACAACTTGTGCACATGTTGTCTGGCGGCATTGGTGGCCATCCCTTCAGTGTAACGGCCTCTTCCTTCTCTCTTGTCCATCCCTGCCCTTTAGGCTTTGCTTGTGAGTCAATGCTGCCTTTTTCGTCTTGCATCCTTGGTTATCCTGAGGAACGCATTCCTCCCTCTTGTCTGGTGTTTGGCTCAAAGATGATTCCTTGGGCTTGCTGGTTCGGTTTCGGGTTTGAAGGGTGTCAGCAAGCCATGGTCTTGGATTTCACTCATCTCTGTGAGGCTTAGTTGTTGTTGCTAGGTGTCACAGCGTCAGTTCCAATCTTTACCAACCCTGTGTCTGTCTACAACAGAACAAAACATTGCCTGGTGCTGTGCTATCTTCTGTTGTTGGAGCCATTGTGTCAATCCATCTTGTCAGGGCCATCCGCTTTTCTGCAGTCTTTTAAACCATGGCCATATTCATCAAAGTAGCATGTAGAACAATGTCTTCTTTTATTGTGCTTGGCCAATTCACCCACTTGTCCCCAGAGATTGTATCCTAAGTCCTAAAACCTACTGACTCCTTTTCCTTACTGTGTGTTTGCTTATGGCCGAGAAATGTTCAAAACTCCTCCCCCCACCCCCCACCCCCGTATACTTCACAATATCTTTGGATATATTTGCAGAGCTTAAAACTAGATACATAGAAGTATCTTCTGCCAAGGCTATAGATGTGAGGGGCTTTGAAAAGTTTGTGGGAAAGTTCCGAATTAGTCTTCTAATTCCACTTTTGCACAAGCATTTTCAAGTTCCCTTGTCCTTGTGGGTTTATTACCATTCACTTTCCCACATTGATTCAGCTTGCATGCCGCCTACCTATGTAGCCACATGTAGATAATGCATGTTATTAGTAATACTATAGTTATAAGTATATAATACTCGATAATACCCAACTGCCTTTTTTCTCTATCTTTTTATTATTAGTTGGGTGAGATCATCAGTTTTACGTTACATGCAGAGCAGATCATCAGTTTTGCATCCAGTGACTCATGATACATTTTGTTTCAACTCATCTATTTCAGTTCCCTCAGTGTATCATCACTTATTCCACTTCCTCCTTGTTTTTTCACTTTTCATTTTCCCCTCTTTCCTAACCCTTAAACTTTATCCTTGGATAAATGCTACCCTGAAATCAATTTAAGGGTCTACGCTTATCTGAATCAGAATATCTCTGACTTGAATTTTAAAATACTTTTCTGGTCCCAAATATTTTTTCTCTAATGCATTTTAAGGTTAGAAGAGTATCTTTGGAATCATCTTAATTTGTGTGAACTTTTTTTGTTTGCTTGTTTTTGGGGCATCACTGCCCTCTGGTGGTGGGAGTAGAAGGCCCAGCTTTGCTGCTGGATTTGAACCTCCAACCCAGTGGGCCAATTTGTTTGAACTTTAATTTGGATAAAAACATTCTAAATTGATAACTCCTAAATTACAATAAAAATAATTATAAAGTAATCTTCCCTTTTAGATAATATTAATGTACTTATGGAATGTCCTGTGATTGGTATATGTATTCTAAAGCCTTTTTAAAGTAGAATTTCCCATGGATGCTAAAGCAAAGTGGTGTAGAAACTAAGTGCATCAGAAAGAATAGTGTCTGGGTCTTATAGGCTTGTTTTCAAACAAGCAAACATCTAAATTAGGCACCAGCTAATCTGCCAGCAAGAAGCACACCAACATGCATCATCCAAGGATGTAAATAATGTACTGTATATACTGGAGTACAAGCCGACCTGAATATCACTAAAGCACTTAATTTTACAACAAAAACCGCGTAACATGTACAAATATGCTTGACACAATGGATGGATGGTTTGTAATAAGAGTTGTACAAGGCCCCCATAAAATGATTTTTTTTTTTGGCATCACTGCCCTCCAGTGGTGGGAGTAGGAGGCCCAGCCCTACTACTGCAATTGAACCTCCATCCCAGTGGGCCGCAGTCCCGCGCACAACCACTACGCCACCGGGGCTCAGCCAAAATGATTTTTTTTTAATGTGCTGAAAAACTCATCTTATCATCCTCTTACAGAAGGACATCAGGGAGGAGACAAGCCAGTCAGGGTGCAGTGTAGCAATAATGAAGCATACAACTTTCCTCTAGTTGTTAAATGCTTCCTTCCCCCACCTCCACTCCCACTCCCACCCCCACCCCACTATCGGGATCCCAATTCTACCCCACAAATCCAGCTAGACCAGAGGATGTACACTGGTATAGATGGAAACCAGAAACATGGGGAACCCAGAACAGATGCTCTCTTCAGGACCAGTGGTGAGAGTGGCGATACTGAGAGGGTGGAGGCAAGGTGGGTTAGAAAGGGGGAACCGATTATAAGGATCTACATATAACCTCCTCCCTGGGGGATGGACGATAGGGAAGTATGTGAAGGGAGACATCAGATAGTGTAAGATATGGCAAAATAGTAATAATTTATAAATTATCAAGGGATCATGAGGGTGGGAAGTGCAGGGAGAGATGGAAAAAATGAGCCAATACCAAGGGCTCAATAGAAAGCAATATTTTGAGAATGATAAGGGCAACAAATATACAAATGTGCTTGACATACATTGGATGGATGTATGGATTGTGATAAGAGTTGTATGAGCCCCCCAAAAATTGATTTTAAAAGAAACGAAAAACTCAACTTATACATGAGTATATGTGGTAATCCAAAACCGAAGGCGAGTATAGTATCAAAGCTTGAGTTGTGAAATTCTGATTTCCAGAGAGTAGTATATGGCAGTAAATGCCCCAAAACTTACTTGCAGGATCCACACATGTAAAGTAATAAACCCCTGGTGATTTCCCTCTGGCCATAACTGAGGGATGGGTGTAGCCTGTTTATCAAATAGAATTGTAAAGATGATTATAGTAGATTAAAATGAAAAACGTGGCTTGAGTGGTTAAAATCTTGTCACTTGATCTCTGCTTTGACACACGTTGAGCTTGATCTGGTTTTGGATTCTTAATATATTCTGGGTATTATTTTTTCAAACCGATGTATATATCCTGTGTTTTGTTATCTTTTGGTAGCCTGTAGATTGTCTGTTATATGTTTTCTAGGTTTTTCAATAGATGAAATCCAAGATTGATAAATCTATAGCTACAACAGCTAGATTAAATATTCCTGGGGTGTATCAGATGGTAAGTTGGGGGAGGGTAAATTTGGAGCAAAGGTAGGTAGTGTCTACCAATATAGCAAAATAGGGTAAGCAATAATACTTCACTGTCAAGGTTTCTTGAGTATCTCAGAGCAAGATCTTTTTGGCAAATGGAAATTTTGGTACAAACAAGCCATATTATTGATTAGCTCAAATAAACATATCTGTTGATAGGTTATATATATTCTTAAAATGAACGAATAGCTAACAATAACAAAATACTTAAGGAAAAGTCTTAACATGAGAAACAACAAGATAGCTGTAGATTAAAAACACACAGGAGTTAGGCTTTAACAAGCTGTAATATTTTCAGAAAGTTAAGAGAATTCAGTTGCATTTAATTTTTTAGAAGATTTTTTTCATGTACTCATAATTTTTATTTATTTTTTTTGGGGGGGGGGGGGCGGCATCGCTGCCTCTGGTGGTCGAGGACGCTACCCAGTGCTGCTCCTGAGAGCTGTGGCTGGATTTGAACCACCAACTCTGTGTGCCGCAGTCCCGCACTCAACCACTTACACCACCGGGGCTCAGCCCCCATTTAATTTTTTTAAATAACAGAAAATGTGGTTTGAAATAAAAAAATCAGCAATTCCAAATAAAAGTTGATTTAGAAACTTAAATGGACTAGAAGGAAAAATTATGGAGAGCATCTCGGAAATAGAAAAAAAAAAGACAATAGAACAAAAACACAGAGCGGTTAGAGAACAGAATGAAACTTCTTGCCAGTCGAAGTCTCAGGTAGGTTTATATTATGTTGACTGAAGGAGAAATGGTCGAATAAGTAATACTTTTAAATTTCCCAGAACTGGAGTATATGAGTCTCTACACATTGAAAAGTCCACTGAAAATCTAGTAAAATAAGTGAAAGAATAGCTACCCCAAGGTTAATCTCACTGTAGTCAAGTCAGTGACAGCTCCTGGGTAGCGCAGACCTCCCCCTGTGAGTTTCCAAGGCTGTACTCGTCACAGAACTGGAAAACCTCATCTTTCTTCTGTGCTGTTGCTCATGGTTTCAAATGGCTGGTTTTGCAGTTAACAAGCTAACGTATAATGACAGTGCTACCAGCGCTACTGCAACAAGGATAAGCATCACAAAATACTAGCATACCCAGGATAGAAAGAAAGCAGATCTTCCAAGGTCAGGAAATGGAACTGGTCACTGCCCAGGAAATAGAATGCCATTGAACTTCTTCACAGATACAGTGTGACGAGTGCTTCCATTTTTTGACGAAAACAGTTTTATTACTTGCATTTCTAGCTACACATGGCCATATTAAGTGTGATATTAGGATGAAGCCAGTAACACCAGCCCCACCCCAAAATACCTTCCATGCAGTATTCCTTAATTAACTAGATGTGGTGTATCTAGATGATCGAGTAAATTAAACAGAAAGATCATGTAGGACTGAAAGTAGGGAATCCCATCTAGGAGTAATCAAAGAAATGTATCTGGAAAGCGGAAATTCAGCACACTAAAAGAGCAGCTAGTGCCATCCTGGGCTCTGCAGACAACCTTCAAAAAGAAACTCTAGGAAACAAGGGGAATTGATATGTTTGAACATACAGAATAAACATAGGTATGTAGCAGTGATGTTGGCATAGTAACTATAAAACACTTAGAAGTACTTGGAAAATTGAATGAGATTTATATATTTGGCTGTTCATTTCTGAAAATGTAATATTATTTCTGTATCAGAGATAGATGGAAATGTGGTACAGAAAGGTAAAAGAACAAGTTCTCCCCTTTGATAGTCTGTGTCAATCACTAGTGTCTAAATTTGTAATAAATAAAAGTATCTGAATATAATTTCAAGATAGACTTTAATCCCTGAAGAAAGCACCACAAGAACTAAAGATAGTTGCATTTGGAGATATAGAGTGGTTATAGATGAGCAGAAAAATGCTGCTTGTCATGTATAAGCTTTTTGAATTGTTTCATTTTTAAAACTATGCATTATCTAGATAGAAACAAAAATCGATGTAACAATGCAGTATTCCACCATTTGGAAAAGAGAATTAATAGTTGTGTATTAATTTGACAATAAAAGAGGAATAAAGAATAAAATCAAAAAAACAAACAAACAAAAAGGGGGCTGCTGAGCCCTGGTGGCGTAAGTGGTTGAGTGCGGGACTGTGGCTCATGGGCTTGGGAGTTCAAATCCATTGGCGGCTCTCAGGAGCAGTGCTGGATAGCACCCATGACCACCAGAGGGCAGTGATGCCTCCCCCCCCAAAAAAAGACAGAATAAAACTAAACATTTCCATCTCTACTTTTTCATATTAGAACATTAAGTTGTATCTTTATTGTGTTGTCAAGTTGATTTTAAGTGTTGGTAACTATGTGACAGTGGACCTGCCCTGTGGAGTCTGCTAGGTTATAATCTTCACTAGATGAGTGCATTGGGGGTGGGGGGTGGGGTTGCCCTGTAGAGTTGCTTATGGGTTCAAATTTCTGATTTTCAGTTAGCACGTGAACACTGAATCATTGGGCCAAAGTACCTTATATTAAATTAGAATTGAAAGTTCAATATTGGCTCACCAGAGATGTTCACGTCCTAATGTCTAGAACCTGTAATGGTGCATCTCAAGTGAAATGAAGTGGGTAATCAGCTGGCCTTGAAATAGTGAAAATATTCACTATTGTCCATGTAGGTCCAGTGAAATCACAGGGAACTTTAAAGGTGGAGGAGAGGCAGAGGAGCTGGTCAAAGTGATGCCATGTTAGAAGGGCAAAGCCCACTCCCGTGAGCTGTGTCAGTTACCGCGCACTGTGGTAACAAAAGTACCACAAGTAGGTGTAGGTGGCTTCCAGAATAAATATTTATTGTCTCATAGTCTGGAAGCCTGAGTTTGCATTCAGAATGTTGGAAAGCTAAACTGCCTGCTCAACGAAAAGTTCGTTCCTTCTCTTCCAGCTTCTGACAGCTTCGGGCACGTCTTGGAATTTGTTGCTATGCAGACTTGTGTTATGCCTTCCCTTTTTGTGTGTATACTTACCTTGACTTCTCCTTTAAAAAAAAAAACACTGGGGTTAGGACCTACTGCAGTATGAATTTAAGAATATACAAAAGAAACATCTTATCTTCAAAAAGGAAATATTAACAGTTGCCAGGGTTAGAACTTTAACATACCTTTGGGGTGGGAGGGATCACAATTGGATCTCTAACAGATAGAGGGAGGGAACTGTTGGTCAAGGAATGTTGACCAACATTTAAAAAAAAAAGGCAGGTAAACGGATTCTTCTCTGGAGCCTCCAGAATGGACTAAAGTGTGGTCAACATCAAGATTTTAACCTATAAAACTGGTGGCCGACTTCTAACCTACAGCCCAACAAGAAAATAAAGTTATCTTAAGGATTGTGTGAGAGTGGGGGGAGAGGAAGTGATACCAAGGACTCAAGTAGAAAGAAAATGTTTTGAAAATGATGATGACGGCATATAACAAAGTGTGCTTGATACAAATTGATGTATGGATTGTTCTAAGAGTTGTAAGAGCCCAATAAAATTATTTTTAAAACAAGTAAATGAATAATAAAGTATATCTTAAGCCATTATGTTCCTTGCAATTTTCTATGGCAGCAAGTAGGTAATTTGTACAATTACAAAATCATTAGGACAGCACAATCACAAATCCTGAAGGCTTGCTGTCCTGCAAATGTTTAGCAAGAAGGTGATATGGAATTTTTCTTTTTGGACTTGCCATAAAAATGTTTAGGAAAACACCTTTCCTATCTGTGATTATTGCTGTGAGTTATCCTCGTTGACTACAACTCATGATGATCCCATGTGTTAGGGTTACATATTGGAGGTTACATACACGCAAAGTTTTCTTTGCTGTAATCTTTACTTTCTCCACCACTGGGTGAATTTTAGTGTACAAACGATCAAGCAAAAAACCTTTTGTGCCACCAAATTAAAACAAAACCAAGCACAATTATTTGGAAAGCAGCATTATCTATCTTAAAAAGTTAACATGGAGGGCTGACCCTCAGTGGCGTAGTGGTTGTGCGCAGGACTGCAGCCCACTGGGATGGAGATTCAATTCCAGCTCCACAGGAGCAAAGGCTGGGCCTCCTACTCCCACCACCAGAGGGCAGTGATGCCAAAAAAAATTAACATGGAAAAGCTCTGAGTACAAATTGCAAGTGAGCTTTGACATTTGAGACCCAGAGACCTAAAACCTGCTATGTTACATTGGCTAAATTATTACCGTATATTCTCAAGTATAAGCAGACCCCATTATCAGCTGAGGCACCTAATTTTACCACGAAAACTGCATTTAAAATGTTCTGGAAAAACTCAGCTTAGACATGAATATATACAGTAACCCTTATAGGCTTTTTTTGGGGGGGTGGATCTTAATAATAGAATCTAAGTCGTTAGATTATGTTGAAGGTCACATGAAATAATAGATATGTATGACCAATATGCTGAAAAATTATAAAATGAAAACACTTGATAAAAAAAATTCAGTCTAGTTCTTTTCAACATGAAACAAAAGTTCTAGACAATTCAGGATTCCCCAAAGGCATCAATCTATCATTTGATAGTCATTTTAACATTCCTGTGTCATCAGTATAAATTTACATTTAAATTATGTTTAAAAGATGTTTAAAATTTGTGAGTATCGATGCTAAGGTAGCAAGCTCTTATACCTGAAATTAATATTGTGTTTATATCAAGTGTCAAATGAGCAAAATACTTTCTTTATTATTGTGACACAAATTCCAACTCTACCAGTTTAGCCATGGACTGCATAATCTGTTGAAGCTTAAGTTTCTTCTGTAACATTTAGGAAGTGAAATAGCTATCTGGCTATGGGAATGGGAGGACTGGATACGTACCTCGCCTAGCATATAAGTAGGTATTCAGTAAGTGGTGACTGGTCTTGTGATTTTCATTGCATCCTCCTCTAAAACTGCATTGTTTAAATTTAATTATGTCTACAGGGACCTGATTATGAAATCCTCTGGGTTCTTCTTGTCCATTGTTTCCTAAAGTGGGCAATACCGCCCCACGGAGGGCGCCGGAATTATCCAGAAGGCTACAAAAACAGATACCAAACCTTTATCCTGAAGGAGTCCTGGTGGCACAGTAGTCATGAGCTGGGCTGCTGACGACAAGCTCAGCAGTTTGAAACTACCAGCCACGGGGGAGAAAGATAGAGCTTTCTACTCCCATAAAGAGTTACAGATTCAGACACAGGTCTATCGGCTCTCTATCAGTCACAGTACTTGATGGCAGTAAGTTTGTTTTGATTTTGTTGGTTTTTCTTTTCCCTAAATAGACGGGCAAACCAACTTCACTGACCCTGTTCTCATTTTCATTGCAGCTTGATGTATTGTGTAATGTCACCTTGATGGTATTGTGTACTGGAACAGAACTGTTTTTCTTTTGGGGAGGGGGAGGTGGGGGGGCATCACTGCCCTCTGGTGGTGGGAGTAGGAGGCCCAGCCTTTGCTCCTGTGGAGCTGCTGCTGGAATTGAACCGCCATCCCAGTGGGCAGCAGTCCTGCGCACAACCACTACGCCACCAGGGCTCAGCCCTGAACTGTTTTTCTTAAGAGCTAATGGCAGGAGCTAAGGTAGGGGGGCTGTAGCTCTTCTGGATTCCCCCAATCCTCTCACCTTTCAGATGGTATTAACTTTACAGAACATTTAAGAAAGTCTTGCTGCTTTATCAAACTTCCTTTCCACGTACTTTGCCAATTCGATCAAGAGTTACAATGTCAGAAACTCACAGGGGCAGCTCTGTCCTGTCCTTCCCAGGGCTGGTCACTGTCAGTTGGCCTCGACTCCATTTGCATTTCGGTGGGCTGTAGTACAAAGGTTTTTAATTGCCATCTCGGGAGGGCGGTGGACACTGACTCATTTTTATCACCAAAGGGGTCTAGCCCTGATAAGTTCGGGAATTTATATTCTAGTCCCTTATTCCAGCTTCTATGAGATTTGATTCTATTGAATATCTTGAAAAATGTCGACTCCTTTCTAGTGTTCTACCTACCCCTTGACTATGCCCCCTTTTTGAGACTTCTCTGATGCTCCGCCTCCTGAAAACTGAAAGTGTGTCAATGGAGCAGGGGCCTGAAGAAGATGAGGGGGAGTGAGCCATTTTGGCAGTGAGGAAACCGTAGCTTTAATGTGTGAGACAGAAATCTACCTAGAATTTGGGGGAAACACTGAGATGGCCATTGTGTTTGCTTGTGCAAGGGGCAGAGCAGTAAGAGAGAATGAGGAATATAAATATGTGGCATGTGCTTGTCTATATTCCTAAAACCTCGGGGCTGTACTACTTGGTTTTCATGGTTCTCTCTCTCATTTTCTTCTTCCAATAGCTAGTCAGTCACCATGTTTTGTTGATCCAAACTCCTGTATCACTGTCCTATATTTCCTTATCATTCTTACTGCTTTCGCTAGAACCTAGATCTGTTGCTAACCCTCCCATCGTATATTCATTACTTACTTAGCAAGTGGTTACTGGACACCTGGGTTCTAGGCCCTACGCTGCGGACTGTGATCATCTCTCTTACAAAATTATAGTGTGCTTGTGGAGAAAAACGTTCAGGTAGTGATATGACAGAACTTAAGAACTCAGAAAGTTAACAACTTCGAGGGGGAGTTTAAGTAGTCTTAGGTAGCACATGGGGAAAGAGGGCAACTAAACCTTGATTTGTAAGGGTCTTTGAAAACTTTCCTAAGGACATTGTGATCCAACTAGAATCCAAAAGATTTAGAACCATTTGCCAAATGTCCAGAAAACAGACCAGAAAAAGACATACTCTCATGATGTAGAAGTACCAAAGGAGGTCTGGTGAGTAAACACTCAACTGACACACTAAGGACTGATGAATCACATTTCTCTGGAAGACCTAGCAATCTGCTTCTGTAAATATTACAGCCTGGAAAACTAGAGGGCAGCTCTACCCTGTCACAAGGGTTTACTTATCAGTTAAAACTTGGCCTGGTGGATCCTAACAACCAAAACATAGAGTATGGAGAAGAGGGGCTCAAAGTCAGACTGGGGTGATATACAGAAGCCAACTCATGTGCGATATCTTAAATGTTTGGTGGACTCATTTGGATAGAACCACTTATTTCTCTTAACTGAAACCTAAAAATGATTGCTGGTTGATTGGACTTTAAATGTAAATTCCATGACATAGCACCATGGTGCTAGAATCTAGCCTTTTCCCCTTCTGCATAAGTTCCCATATGGGCATATGTCCCTCTCTACCCTGATGTATTAGCGGTGCAGAACTGCTTGTAATTATTCCCCAGAAGAGAGAGATTTCAAGTCTCCACGCCTCGGCGAATATTTAGAATGCTCCTTCTTTGGTCCTTGCCAACCTCAGAACTCACAATTTCAATCAAAATTCATCTCAGATGGCATTTTCTACAGCAGTCTTTCCCTGAAATCTCAAATAGAGCTAATCATTTCCTTTTCTGTACTACCACCCGCTTCTTTGCTGTCTTCTTGTTGCTCTTCTCACAACCTGTAACAGTTTGTTTATACATTGCGCTGCTCATCTAGCCTAAGCTCTTTCAGGATGTTTGGAGTTTTGTTTTGGCTTTTATTTTGGCTTGGTCAGTGTTTCCTTTGCCTCCAGCATAGCTCCTGACACTTAGTTGTTCTTATGAACTGTTTGATGTATTTTGTTTATATAAGGGAAGCCTTAGTTAATTTTGACCAAAAACAACGACAACTCTTAAGAAGGAATTAGTAACGCTTTAGCTTTATGTAAAACAAAAACTGATATTCAGTTAAGTAAGGAATCTTATCTAGAGCCTTTACTGCTGTGCCTCTAAACCGAACACATTTCTTGTGACCTTGGCGGTGTCCTGTAAGTGCTTGATCTGTGGTGGCTGAGCAAGTAAAAGCACAGAATGTTTACAAAAGGAGTCACAGACTTTGACTCTCTCGTCCATGTCAGTTGGATATAGAATTTAAGCTGCATCTTTTTAAAGGCTCTGAGGCATTACATTTATAATTTAACAGTGCCTTTAGCTCTGACTTTAAAAAATCTTTGCAGAAATCACCTTGTCATACTTGGTGCATTAGTATTGTCTTTTAATGGTTTTGAATATTCTTTGATTTTTCAGTCATCCAGAATGATTTAGTCATCATTCGTTATTTGAATAATTTTTATAACTTATTTCAATTAAAAGTTTCTGCGTGTTTTTTGTCTTCAGAAATGCCTTAATATTTCCGTACTTTATTGCTTTTTTGGGGGAGAAGGGCATCACTGTCCTGGTGGGAGTAGGAAGCCCAGCCTTGCTCTTGGAGAGCTGCTGCTGGATTTGAACTGCCAACCCTGTGGACCTCAGTCCCACGCCCAACTGCTATGCCGTCAGGGCTCAGCCCTTGTGATTACTTTTTTTCCTGCCTCACTTTTTGATTGCTTTTTAAGCCTGTTTTAGCAACCTTAAGCATGTTTGATATAATTTTAAATAGACACTGAATCAAATAACCTCAGAATTATTTAATTAGTACAGATATAACTTTGAGAAGAAAGAATATAGAGAGGAACTAATGTCTTAAAAACTTAAAACCTTAAATTCTAATACAACCTTCAAAACCCCTACTGCCCCAGTGGGTTACACATGGAATTGCTAGTCATACGGCCAGTGATTCTAACCTACCAGTTTCTCTGCAACAGAAGGGTGAGATTGTAACATCTCAGAAACCCAAAGGGCAGTTCCATTCCATCCCATGGGTTCACTATAAGTCTGAATCAACTCATTCGCAGTGGGTACAACCTTAAGATTAATACATAATTTTAAACCTTTTGTCACCATCGTTTGTTTAAATCCTAATACAAAAAGTGGGGAAGTGTACTATAAGGAGCCTTAATCACACAATACTGACTGTAGTCGTTAAACTCAAAGGTTGGTACTTGAAACACACTAGCCACTCTCTGGGAGAAAGCTCTGATAGTCTGCTTCCTTCAAGGTTGCAGCTTTGAAAATCCTAAATTCTACTCTGTGACCTGGGGATGCTACAGGTCAAAATCAAGTTGACACTCATGGGGTAAATGTACTCTGAAATGGGTTCACTTAGAAATGACTGGAATTGGAAATTAATTTTATTAAGGCAGATTAACAGTATATATTGAAAAGTTTTTAAATGTCCATATGTATTTATAACTCAAAGATATGTAATTATGTATGAATAAGGATTTTTAGTATGAGGTATTTTTAATAGTGAAAATTTAGAAGCAACATATATGTTTAACTGAAAGGAGTGATTTTATGCTCGAACATTCTGTAGCCATTACAAATAAAATGTGAATAAAGAATTCTATGAAATGAAAAAAGAAATGTTTAAGGAAAAAGTTAAATGAGAACTTTGAATGCAAATTATACACTGGGCAGTTTTGTAAAACAGCATGCCGACAAGACTGGAAGAAAATTGTGAGTGTTCCTCTTTTGAAGCACATGAAGCTTATGGTGTAAATGGCAGGTTATCCGTTGGAGTCTGTGTTGAGACCTTCAGTTACAAGAACTCAAATATTAGCAGTAGTTTGGTCACTCTACTCAGTGCCTTAATGATCATGGGATAAAGAGTCAAGTTAGAGAGTTTGTTACTGATGAAATTGAAAAAGTGAAGTTATACTTAATAGTACTGTTTATTCTGTCATTTAATTGTACATGAGTTAAATAGGATTTGGGGAGGCTGGCAATGTTTTCTGTATGTCTATCCCTGTACTACATACTTTCACACCCACCATCTCATGTAATCATCACAGAAAAATCTGCAAAGTGAAGGCTTTTTTTATACTCACTTTCCAAGTAGGGAAACAGATCCACTGTATTGTTTTGAGTTATCCAGTTAATAAATAATTCCCTGCTTCCAAATGCAGGCTCTTTCCCCTATCCCACTTAGATTCGGTGCCCCTGTGACAGGCTGTGGATATGCATCACCAGTACAAAGGTAATGCATACATCTCAAATACAAGCATTTATTTGTATTTGCAAACAAGTTATGTTTCTAAATCAGAAGCAAACACATGTAATGAGTTTTCTCATATGGATAGCACTAAACTCATTAAGAACCAAGACCCAAGAGTGTTTCTCAGATCTGAATTGTCAAATACTCAATACCCATAAGACTATTCTCATGAAATTTCTTAATATTTATTAAAGCTTTTCAAGTGCCAGACATCATTCTAAATTCTTTACATAATAACCCTTTAGCTTCTTGAAAGAACCCTTATTGGATAGCATTGTCATCCTGGCTTTGAAGTAAGAAAGCTAAAGCATAGGTCACACTGATAGTAAGTACCAAAGGCTAGATTGAAATCAAGGCAATCTGAGCTTGCAATGCCTTTGGTATCATTATTAATGGTGGTCCAGGAAGTCTATAATGAGCTTTCAAAAATGGCTGTTTAAAATTTGGATCTGTTTAAAAACTGTAGCATATACATGTGATTCTTACCCCCAATGGCATATTAGAAGAAACCTCTATGGGATTTTTAGATATATAGAGCCTTAGCTCAATTTTGGACTAAATTAGCCCCAATTTTTTTTCAATTTCCATTGTGTTTTGGATAATAGTTTAGAAAAAAGTTATTTTCCATTCCACAATTCTTAGATATTTCTTTTCACGACATTGATTGGAATCCTCCAAATATAGCTGCTCTGTTCCCAACTTGCCCCCTGGGTTTACAGGTTCCATTTGTCCTTCTTTCCCTCCTCTCTTTGCCTACTGAGCTTTAGTCCTGGGCTGTGGTGTAGTGGTTCTGAGTTGGGCAGCAATCTGTAGGGTTGGCAGTTCAAAACCACCAGTTGCCTCATGGAGTTCTACTCTTGTAAACAGTTTCAACTGTTGGAAATTTACAACGACCATTCTTCTCTTTCTTGTGGAGAAGGTACCCACCCCTCCCCCAAACAGAATGTTTTTTCAAAGGTTGTATTTAATTTTTTAAACAAATCAAACGTATCACCTTCAAAGTACCCTCGGTTATACATAATACATGTGTCAAATCCATGATTCCATTCTTGAAAACGTTCTTCAAACTCATCAGTTTGGATCACTGACAGCACCTCCCTCGTTCTTTTTTTTTTACTTCACTTCTTCTATGTCATGAAATTGCTGTCCTTTCATGTCAGTTTTCATTTGCGGGAAACAAAAATAAGTTGCACAGAGTGAGGTCAGGTATGTGTGGCATGAGAGCAAGCTGTTTTTTGCCCGAAAATGGAATACTTCAAATAGCTGTGTGGTCAAATGCAATGTAGTGTTGGCAAAACCAGTCCCTGTCTGCCACAACTTGGGCATTTTTTGTTGTTGTTGCACATTGTTATGCAATCTTTTGAGACTCTCTAAATAGAAAGCTTGATTAGCAGACTGACATGGTGAAATGAACCCCAAGTACACTACAAGTCTACAGTTCCATTTTCGGAGCATTAACCGGGTGTCCAAAACAAGGTTTGTCAGCAGTCAACATTTTACTCTATAGGAAAGGAGAAAAACACTTGTACATTTGAGTTTTTCCTGTATCGCTGTCCTTCTAAGCTGTGTTCAACATCACAACCACGTGTGTGGCATTTTTCCTCAACAGGAAACTAAATTTCACAGTCCCACTCTGTGCTCTTAAATCTGCCATCACAAAAAAAGGAGGTTTCAAGCTAACTGCTTTGATGAAAAAAAAAATCACTGTGTGACCAGAAAGAACCTTCCCAAGGCAACACCACTGGGTGCACTACCGCCTAGAGCATTTCTCAGTGCTGGTCTTGCAGAGAAAAATGCATACTACAAAAGCTGTTGTCTGCTTATTGTAATCCCAGATCTTTGGGGAATACCTTCTTGTAGAGTCACTTGAGTTAGTTTTTTTGTTGTTTTGTTTTTCTTAACATTGCTCTGTTATCTCCTATATCTGATTGTTCTGAAGAATGTCTGCTTCCCAGGTGTTATTGTTCACTTGTAGGTCTACCTGTTTGGCAGAAATTTGAGGCCTGAGGGTGAGTTTGATTACAGGCTTAAAGCAGTATCTAAGGGCTGTGTTCACTAGGGTTCTAGCAGCCTCTGTCAGACTGATAGGCTTGGTCTGTTATATCATTGTGAGTTTTATGCAAAATCTCCTGAGGTGGCTTATGGTTGTCTTTGTTAATATGTTGCATGGATGATTTTGGTGTACAGTTGTACCTTGTTGGTGTGTGTGTGTGTATGTGTGCAAAAAAATCAAATTATTATATTTTATCTTCCTAGCCAAGAGTTTTTAAATGTAATACTTATATAATCATTACGTTTTATAATGCATTAGCTGAGCTAGTGGTATTTAGTGACTGGTAACATAAAGTCTGGAGAAAAATTGTTTGACAAAATTTGTCTAATTTGTTTCCTAATTTGTGATATGTAGTAATTTTATTAATTAGCATATATACTTGATGTTAGGGTCAAGAGAAGAACTACAAGTAGAACAGTTTAGTCCATACTATGATACCTAGTAAGCCACCCCACCGAGTTTGAAGTAATGTAAATGTATGGCCATGGCATGCTGCAGAAAGCAACCTCAACTGGCGGTGTCAGCGGAGGGTGCTTCAGATCAGAGATGGCGTGCTCAGGGGCCATGCCGAGTGTGAGGGGAGCTCTTGTTAGCGTTGCTCCACCACAGGGGATGTGTCCCAAGAGGGACTCTCTTGGGAAAGATAAGTGGATGAAAATGCCAGTGAGTTTTGTGTTTAAAGTTCTAATTAAGAAAGGACTTGAGTCTGAGGGACTTAATATTGAACTTTGATTCTCACTGTTATATAATTTATGTAATGTACTTTTATGTCAGTTCTTTAAGAATGAACAATGAATTTGTTCATTTCTCTCTTCTCTTTGTTTGCCTGACATTTTGTTTGTACTTTTGCTTCCATGGTGGTATACGTATTTGATAGCCCTGACACCTTTTCCTCCTTAAAGCACTGGGGGAAAATACCCTAGTATTTAATTATGCGGTAGGGATTCAAAATTTTTAATTGAATTGAATTCAGAAAGATGAACTTATCTTTTTAATGTATTTTAATAGAGAAGCTATGATCATATAAACATATCATATAAACATTTAATTGCAAAGATATGATTGAAATGGATATTAGAGGTGGTATTTTGTAAAACACTGCTACCACTTGTAGTTTTTTTCATGAGCTCTTCCATTTTCCTCATGTACCATAAAGTGGATATTGATAACAACATGGAAGTCTAAATAATAGACAAAACCAGTTATGGATATACGGAGATATCTACACTGATGTTACCATATTGGAACTTCTAGAGCTAGATTGTTTTAACAACTCAAGATGAAGATTTGGTAGGTGGGCCCTTTTTACTTCCTTGTAGATATGTTTTAGTCTTAGTTTATATGCAGTGTTAAGCTATTGGTAACTATTGCCATAACTTGTGTGGAGAAATTGGCAGCACCATATCTAACCTCTGTCTTGGTAGTCAGTGAGAAAACAGAAGAAAGGGGAATGTTAAGTGTATATAATATATATTTCTTGCTAACACACACCCCATCAGATCTTACAGTGGTGGGCCATGAAGTGGGGAGTCTGAGAGCTGTGCCGATGTTTTTCACAGTGGAGAGGAACTTGTTACGTCTCAAAATCCAAAAGCACGTTTAGGATAAAATCTGGTATATCATGTTATATTGTACACTGTTTTGTACTGCATTAAATGAATCCACTTTGCTCTTTCCCAAGAGAAAATTGTGAGTTAATTCTGAACAATAAACATTTAATTGCAAAGATATCATTGAAATGAATGTTAGAGGTGGTATTTTGGAAAATACTGTTACCACTTGTTTTTTTCATGAGTTCTTCCATTTTCTGTATATATCATAAAAGTGGATATTGATATACTTTATTATTGCTTTGATTTGAATGGAAATCTCTTTAGACATGAGTATGTCAGGAACTAGAAACTGGCGTGTGTGTGTGTGTGTGTGTGTGTGTGTGTGTGTGTGTGTGCACGCTTGGTGATTGCAGTAATTCTGTCACACATTTTTTGCTTTCATCTATTAAATGGGAAATAAGTGAAACCTCAAGTTGCACATGAAACTTGTTTTATTGTAATTTACTGTTGTGGAGTTGACAATACATTTCCAGTTACCAAAAAAAGAAAGAAATATGACTAGGTTGCCAGAGATCATATAATTCTGGTCATTTTGGGGAAGGGAGGAGGCACCTAATTTTGACTCACTTTTGACAGCTACGTCACTGGAAACCAGAGAAACCCATTTTTAAAAAGCAATTTCACCGAGAGTTGTAAATTCTACCATCATCACTAAGCCCATCCATGCAGTTGCTAGTTTGGTAATGATATTTTAAATAAAGAGTATATGGCTAAATGAATGTATTACTATATTATCTTTATAATAATGTATGAGTGCATTCATTTCCTACATTCATCTTTTTTCATCTAAAATTTTTCCCACTTATAATTTGTCTTTGTCTCAATTCCCTTGCTTATTTTCATTTTAATTTGTTACTGGTTTTAATCTACTGTAATCATTTAGAATCAAACATGGACAAATAAAGAAATGCAGGCTTTTTTTAAGGTCATAAATCTAATTTTTTAGCATAACTTTAAGCCATTCTCAGAGAAAGCACAAAGCAAAATGGATGATAGAATTCTAACGGTCTTCCCCAGAAAGCTCTTTCACGGTTAACCTAATTAAACAATAGTGCATTTGTCAGAGTCTAATTACACTAACTGTATCTCTTATTGCAAATGCACCCCCCCATCCCCCACCCCCGCTGAGTCCTTGTTGGTTGATGGAGACCTGTCTTGTCTATTTAGACTTTCATTCTGAGCCAGCCTTTGGAAGAGTAATTTTTACCAACCTGCTTCATGTTAAAGCCGACAAATGCTGAACCCCCAGGATTTGTTAATGAAGTCATATTCCATTGCTACTCAAATGTCCTTTATGGGTGGGTGCAGAATCACAAACTGGGTTTCTCCTTTTATTTATATGTATTTATAAAGAGTTAAGTTGTGCCCATCTTCCCTCTTTTCCTGAAATAAAGTTGACTTTATTTTAGAAGGTATGCCTTTTCTAATGTGCTCTGCTTTGGAGTCTAGTAAGCTCTCTGAGTTTACATGAAACCGCAGTAGCTTGTGTGTATTTCATGTTAATGGAATTGCTAAGAATAGACCAAGCTCAGTTCTTAATATTTAGCTAGATTCCAGTGTATTTTCTCTGCTATACCCTTAGTGAGAAAAATGAACTAATGGGGGGATATATGGTTACACAGAAATATGAGTTGGCTTCAAAAATTTGTGGACAACTGAATTAAAAGATAATGGAATTTTGCCATGAATCTTGTTTCTTCGTGTTGGGATATGGTACCTTGCTGATCATATCCCCTGCAAGTATTATTTATTTGAAGATATGCTGTGGAGCTCAAATGGAAAACTTTGCAAATGACCCCCTAAAATGAAGATCATATTTTTAAATTAATTAAGGTCATGAAAAAAAGGCATCCTAAGAAAAAATGAGGACTCTTGCATGCTAGCCTGTTTTCCCTGGACTGTGACCTTCGCAGCTCCACCTTTCTCAGCTCAGGGCGCTTCTCATGGTGGAGAGACAGGAGGAGTGTCTGGGAGATTGCTGGGGTTCTTGCTAGCCCTCTCTATTCACATTGGAGATGATAAGCAATTCGCCACAGGACGTGATCATTTCTCTCAGGAATTATTGATGATATTAGATAGTTTTCATTGCTAACTGGACTTTTTAAAATTCAATGTAGTAATGTTTTATGAGCCTTTACTGCTTTATATAGTTTCTTTTATAAATATCTTTACTTTGAGAAGAAAAATAGTTCTCTTCTACAAATCTCCTATCCCTCTCATTTGCTGCGGCCTCTCCCCTACAAAAACAACTGACCAACTCCAACCAAATTCTCCAGCACCCTCATTTGTCCAGTGGTTGAGTGCGGGACTGTAGCCCGTGGGCTTGGCGGTTCAAATCCAGTGGCGGCTCTCAGAAGCGGCACTGGGTAGCGCCCATGACCACCAGAGGCAGTGATGCCAAAAAATAAATACAAAATAAAAGTAATGGGCATCCATAGAAACCTACAGGGAGAGTAATAGCAGACAGAGGTGCCCTGACAAATTCTGGGTGCTTATTCTGTGCAGGAGCAATAAGACCAATGCTTAGCCACGTTGTTGTAGAGATGTAAGTCAGAGGAATTGTCTCAAATGGTATTATTGTCTCAACTTGTATGATTTATAGCATAGCATACATTGTGGGGAAACGTCATTTCTTCCCCTTTGTACACACCTACATTCCATCTTTTCCCTCCCCCAAATTTGCCACACAAATTCCAACCACAAATCAGTTTCACAGGTACACATACTAGCCTTGGTACAGGTGCATAGTTTTAGATACACTTGGATTTTGCTCTGATAGGTGTTAAGCGTAGCTTTCAAAGCCTTTAATAAGTGCACACTAGTAGATAGGATGTCATCAGAGATGCCCATGGGGCTCAAGGGTTAACGATCCAGTCTGTTTTAATGACCCATGTGGCTACAATCACTAATCCAGGGCAACACATGTAGAAAAAAATGAAAGTTCAGAAATAATTAATCAAATTTAGAATCCCCTTGGCCATGAGTCTCTGCTAAGGTTAGCATGCTGGAGACCTGGACTTAGTGGTCATCAGATTGTTTCTGACTCTGAGAGTGTTTGGAAAAGCCAAAAATAAGGAGCCCCTATGATTCAAGTCAGAAAACTACTGATGGGAACCCAGGAAGGCTTCAGAGTAGGGAGAAATTCCAAAGTGGAATAAGAAATTTTACTTGGTCTGGTTGGGGAAGAATTGTCTCCTCAGCTAAAGTATTTGTGGACCTCCACATGACTTAAAACAGTGGTTCTCAACCTATGGGTCGCGACCTCTTGGGGGTTGAGCAACCCGTTCACAGGGGTTGTCCAATTCATAACAGTAACAAATTTACAGTTATGAGTTAGCAATGAAGATAATTTTATGATTTGGGGTCACCACAACATGAGGAATTGTATTAAAGGGTCGCAGCATTGGGAGGTTGAGAACCGCTGACTGAAAACACATTCATGTATTTTGATTTGTGTGAGCTCTGCCTTCAAACTCCAGGCAAGTCACAGCTATTTACTAGAGGCCAAGCCAAACCGATTATTTGGATAAAATACTTGCCGCTTGCCTTCCTATGGTTTAGAGCATGGTGGGAATCTATCAAAATTATTTCTTGACAGAGTTTAATTGTAGACTGACATTATCTCTTAAACTTTCCTATATTTTCTTGTATCTTACTAACAGGCACCTAATCAATAACTTTATCAATAAGCTATAAAATACCAATAATACAAGGGGTTACCCCCCAAAAAATAATGGAAAAAAGCTCCATTGGGCAGAGCTTTTGTTGTGCACATTTTTCCTTGCTAGGCGAGCATCTAGCAAAGTGCTCTGAGTTAGTGCATCCAGTGGCTTTGCCTGGGAAGGTTCTCTCTGGTCACACGATTAATTTATTCGTCACAACCGTTTAGCTCAAGCTTTGTTTATTTGTTTGTTTTTTAATGATTTTATTGAGGGCTCATACAGCTCTTAGAACATTCCATATATCATTTGTATCAAGCACACTTGTACACATGTTGCCATCTTCATTTCCAAATATTTATGCTTGAGCCCTTGGTATAAGCTCCTCTTTCCCCCTCCTCTTTTTCTTTTTTAAATAAATCATTTTATTGGGGGCTCATACAGCACCCATCAGGATCAATACACACATCAATTGTATGAAGAGCACATTTGTATACTTGCTGCCATCTTCACTCTCAAAACATCCTCCCTCCATTTAGGCCCCCAGTACCAGCTCCCTCCCCATACTTCCCCTCCTTTCCCACTCCCCCTCCCCTACTAACCCTTAATAATTTGCAAATTGTTATTGCATTTTCATATCGTACACCGTCCGACGTATCCCTTCACTCACTTCTCCGTTGTCCCTACCCCGGAGAGGAGGTTATATGTAGATCTCTGAAACTGTTTCCCCCCTACTATTCCACCATCCCTCCATCTTCCCAGTATCACCACTCCCACCACTGGTTCTGAAGCGATCATCTATCCTGAATTCTCCGTGTTTCTGGCTCCAATGTACATCCCCTGCTCTAGCTGGATTTTTCCCAAACCTCGTTTTTTGTGATGGCAGATTTAAGAGAAGAGAGTGAGACGGTGAAACTTTATTTCCTGCTTGGGGAAAAATGCCGCAGAAATGATTGTGATATTGAACACAGCTTATTTTTCTATGTCCATAAAAAGAAGAGAGAAAAAAATGTTTAAAAAGAAGAGAGAAAAACCAAGCCCATGTCAGGGTCTCCCAGCTGGTGTTACATCCGAGTAAAGCTGGTCAGTGGTAGATGTGGGCCTAAGCAAAAGGGAAAACAAATTGTGATGAGGAACCAGTTATTTAAAGCCTTTGACGGTACCAAGCCACAAACTGAAAGCATTGCCCTTGAGTGGACTCCAATTTATATTGACCCAACTGCCTCTGTGAGTTTCTGAGACTGTGACTCTTTACAGGAGTGGCAAGGCTCCTCTTTCTCCCCACGAATATCTGGTTTCAAGCTGCTATTCTTGAAGCTAGCTACCTAACACCTGATCACTATACCATCAGGGCTTCTCCTAGGCAAGTTTCTATGTCTTCTCTGTCTGCTCTTCCTCAAGCCCAAGCATGCAAGATAATTTCAGGATACCTTTGTGCTCAGTTTGCCCAATATCATATCTTTTTCTAAAGGCTTTTTATTTTGTATATGCAATATTGATGATTCAGACAACACCGGAAGCATTCCAATTTATCAGCCTGAGGACCCAGTTGCCTTTGTCCATCAAAGTCTGTCTTATTAGCTAACTGCAACCGAGAGCATGTTACTTCCTGCTCTGCTTTGACTCTCTGTCGTTACTTGAGATTGATAAAACTGTGGCCCATAATATTGTTTTTATGAATAAATGTAACACGTTTAAAATATTGCCTAGCATCTAGTGAATGTTCAGTAAGTCTAAGGTTTTTTTCCCCCATGCATGAGAAGAATGGATTGAGGTTACATTGGAATTATGGAATAATTAAGATATATAACTACCTTTTACATGCTGATTGGTATAAAATGCATTCTAATTAGTAGACTTCAGACTTTGAAAATGGAATGTGCTAAGCACATTCCATTTTTAAATAAACAGTGGTTGCTTTTGCTTATTTTTCCATTGTTCACCTTCTCACTTATGAATGTTATCGTTATGCGGTACTTCAGATTTACAATAGTAAGTCTTTCCTACTATTTTGCACAAACATCTATCAGTAACAAGGGCTGACATGCAAATCAAGAGTGAAAACTATGATAATGAAGATTGTTGGTTTGGATAAGCTACAATCCTGGCTGATTTGGCAATTATGTAGTGGTGCAATCTAGTTATGAAATAGTGTGATGTGGAGTTCTTTAATGATGTAATCGTCTTCATTTGTAACCTGTTGCTAGCTTCCATTTTTACGTAACGCCAAATTTGGCTTAATCACCTTGTCTTTGGAACCCTAACCAAATCAATAGATGAAGAGAGGGCATATTATTTATTATGTTTATAGACAAGGATTGAAAATTAAATGGATGCCTACTATGTACTAGACATGTTAGGAGATTTCATATAATCCATAAACATCCTTACTAAGTAGCTAGTAATAACTTCATTTCAAGGGACAAAGTTGAAACTTTAGAAGGACCAGTGTTTCCCCTAAATAATACAAATGGGCTTCAGAAAATTTGTGGAAAATTCTATCTTTCAGTTCCATTTTCCATGGACTGCAGTCTTGCAGAGTTGCTATAGTCTGTTATACTCTGTGCTGAAAACCTCTGCTGTTTCTGCTTTACTGGAAATGTAGAGGTTCAAAATAAAAGGCCACAGTTTCATGGAATATTCTAGCTAATTGACTAATATTGTATTTAGTGTTTCTAGTTTTGTCTGTATTGAATTTGTTTGTATTTCGTGCTTCTAGTTTTGTTTGTGTTTAATTTCTCACAGAGCATCTGAGATCTTAGAAGCTTGAAAGCCTCAACACTTGGCCTCCTAGCTAGAACAGCAGAGTCAGGAGTAGATGGTAGATGGATGTTAAATGTCTGGCTACTTGCGTCCATGCACGTGCTCCCTTAGCCAGGAGATACGAATTGGATGAAGCTTGGTTACCAATACTGAGCTTTTTTTTTTTTTTTTAATACTGAACATTTTGATCAACAATTCCATCAGAGAAACCTGATCACGGGAGAGAAATTCAGGGCAAGATTTTAAATTCTCATCAACTCCAAACTTTCAACAGCTATGGAACCTTGATAATCCCTGAAACTATTGCCCTGAGGTAAACTTTAAACCCCCAAATACCCGTGTAGTCTTCTTAAAACTAATTAATAGTTTAGCTTACCTCGTTAAAAAAAAAAAATCTTCATTGACCACAGTGCTCTTTTAAAAATCTCTTTCCATGGGATCAAACTGATAACTGCAACTCGGTATATTATATAGAAAACCCAGGAAGACAAGAAGTTTATGTTCATGGGGAAGCAATAGCTCAGAAAAAGGCAGTGAGAATGGCTGTACAACTTAAAGAATATAATCATTGTCTCAGACTTTTTATATGTTGAATTGGTATATTTCTACTATATAGCCTCCACTCTGATAATAAAAATAAAATTAATCATAAAAGGAAAAACTGTATAGAACAACTGGTATGACAGACACATCAATCAATCAAGTTTTAGAGGTCTCCTGCTTTCTTGGCTATCACCTGCTTACTGGTGCGACCATGACAGACCAAAGGTTAGGGGCCAAACCCTAGAGAGGTTACATTTGGGGAAGGAACCATTTTCTAACCAGTATGAAAGTATGTGGCATCGTGGTTATACGTTAGGCTGCTAGCCTCGAGGTCAGCAGTTCAAAACCAGGAGCTGCTCTGAGGGAGTGCTTTCTACTTTTATTCCTGTCAAGAATGTCATAGTCTTGGAAACCTCCAGGCACAGTTCTACTCTGCCCTATAGGGTCACTCCTTTGCAGTGTGCCTGGGTTTTTGTTTTTTTATGAAAGGGTGTTATAATGTATCATTTTAAACAACTGGTATAATTCTATTGTTCTTTTTGCTCAAATATAGCTATATCGATATCAGGTATACAATCATTTTATATACTGTAATAATTATTATTTTTATGTGTGTTTTAAACTTTAGTCACAGTTTTAAGATAAGCCACAACTTGGAATTCCTTCTTGATTTCACTGCGTCAGCATTTGATCCTTTATCAGTTACATTTATTGACTTATTGTTAACATAAATTGCCTTTATTTATACTCAGGCACGTTTTTTATGGTGAATTTGGAGGGAAGATGCTCTTATGTAACTTTTGTCAAAATGTTCATTAAACTATTAGATAATTATAAAGGATTATATTAATCTCTCAAAGTGTGAATTTGCTATCATTTTTAATCTTCTTTTTTTAAAAAATCCAATTGATTTAATCTAAAGAAATATATGGGGACCGAGCCCCAGTGGCGTAGTGGTTGTGCGCGGGACTGTGGCCCACTGGGACGGAGGTTCAATTCCAGCAGTGGGGCTGGGCTTCCTACTCCCACCACCGGAGAGCAGTGATGCCCCCCCCCCAAAAAAAAAGAAATATATGGCAGGATTCAAAAACTTTTTGGATTTTCTAGCAAATATTGATTCAACAAGTAAAATTCATATATATCTGATTTCTGCTTCTGAGATGCAAACAAAGATACACCTTTTTTAGAATCTATGTATATTATATCTGCTTCAAGTAATAATTCAGCCAATAAACCAAATGTATTTATTGCCTAATTTCGGATCTAGAAATCTCATATTCTATCTCTCTCTCTCTCTCTCTCTCTCTCTCTCTGTTTGAAATTGGCTTACAAAATCATTGAAATCAGTTTCAATGTTACTTTTCCTCCTCTTGTAACCACTCAGACCAGTGTTTAGATCTGACAGGGAAGGAAACTAGAGGGGTTTCATGGTTGTGTGCTTTCTCCCTCATTTTCTTCTTTATTTGTACATTATAACATACACAGTGACTACACACAGAACATCTGCACAGCCCATCTCATCAGACCAGCAACAGAATCCCAGGAGCCTCTCCCCTATGCATATGTGCCTTCCTCTTTTTAAACCTTCTTCTTGTTACATAGTCTCTGCCCACATCCAGGAAATATAAAAGAACAATGATTTTACATGACAATTTACACAATTTGTGAAAACCCAACTTCTTAATTTCATAATTCAGGACTGTAGAAAATCATAGTATTATTTATTTCACTTGGATTATTTTTTGATGTGATAGAAAATTGTTTAAATTATAGATTTCATTCAATGGATATTTATTTCTTGGTTTCGTGTTATTGTATTTCATTGAATTAACTGTTTGCTACTCTTGATCTGGATCACATGAAATTACCCATATTTGATGACTGCTCAACAATAAAAGGAACAGTTTCACATAGGTATCTATTGCCAATATGTTCACTGCAGTGAGGTCATTTGTTTTATTTTCTTTGTGTATGGAATGAGTAGTTTATTTTGTTCTGTTTCGGTGGCTGATGATGAATTTATAGATGGTTTTTTTCCCCCACCCTGAATTTATAGATGTTTTATCAATAGATATTTTTATATTTCATCTGAACTAAAAAATGAACTCATCATAGAAAATATTGCTTTCATGGTCTGATTTGTTGTACTCTGCTTAAAATTCTATATTATATATCTTCATATAGAGTGTATTTTATCAAAATATCTTTATGTTTGCAATGGTATCTGCATCTATATTCAGTGCTAAGGAATCTTCTGCAAATTACAGTATTATACCATGCTACAAGGAGCAGTTTATATTTGATTAATTTTCAATAGCATTTGGAACTATACATGAGAGATAGTATTAAGATTAAGCTCATTCGTAGAAAACAAAATGGCCGATAGTATTTTAGTTTAGTCATTTGAACAGTAATATTTTGCATTGTCATTTCAGCCCATTATAAAGAGAATCAGGCAAATTTTTTAAATACTTCATTTTTATGTAGAGCTTTGTTTTTGTTTGTGTTGTTCCTTTCAAAAGATTTAAAATAATTCCATTTACTTTAGTACAGTTCAAAAAACCCACAAAAACAAACATATAAACTACAAAACACTCTTAAAAAAACAAGAATGACTCAGAAGCTCTTTATGGTTGCACTTGCTCATATTCATATTTCAGTTTTTGATGATCTAATTATCTACCACTGAATCAATAATGACTTCATCTTTGTTTACTGCTGAAGATCATTTGTGTAATCCAGACATCTTTTGATTTATAGGAATTTTATACTGTGTTACCGTGTTATTTTCTCGATCAGAACTCATCAGTTTTGGAATGTTGCCATAATATTGAGCTATATTTGCCAGGGTCTTAAATATTATTTCCTTATGGTAAAAGATAGCTGAGCTTTTTCCAGCCAGCAGACAATCAGACATTCCTCCTGATTCACAGAACAAATTTCTCTTGCAATACAGTTTCTTTTGCTCTCTATGCCTGCTTCAAAATCTGCAGAAAGTCAGGTCCTAGTGTTTTCCCCAAGCACTGGCTGCTTTGATGTGCTAGTCACATTAACCCCCTTTGCACATTTCACTGAGGATGAGACCTGGGTACTTCTCTGCATTTGCATTTTCTTTGCTTGTCATTTTCTTATTTCAGTGTGTTGACATGTGGGGACTTCACCTCCTTGCCTAGATTCCTACCCACTTCTTCCACAATGGCACAAACTTCCCTTTTATCTTTTTGAACTTAACTAGAAATTACAGTCAAACCTACTTGGGTTATATAGGAAATTTTCCTTTTGTTGTTTTTCCTATTTTTCTTTTATATTTTCCCAAGAATCAACTACTTATTGATTTTTTTTTTTGTCAGTTATGCTAGCTAAAGTCTCTTTCCTTTTAGAACAGTTCTTTGAGAATTTAATTCCATTAATGATGACTCTTCACTTCCGGTTTGGGGCTTTTTTGTTGTTGTTTTGTTTTTTGAGGGGAGTGGTCATGGCAGGAAAGGAATATAATTTGAAAAGTCTCTCTGGCTAAAGTATGTATTATATAACAATATGCTGACATTTTCAATGTCATGAATACAGGAAAGAGAATATTTACATATTGCAGACCATTAAAATATCATATGGTATGATGTTTGATGTCTGTATCTAAGAAGTTTATATGCAAATTTTAATAACCCATAGCTGCATTTTTAAGCTGCTCCTTTAAAGATCTCTAAAAGAGAATGATATTCCATCAGGATACACATACTTTAAAATTATATTTTCAATTTTTCTCCATAAATTAGTTAAATAATCTTCTCTTTAATTAGTTTTCCTCAAATTAGTCTTAATTAACAAGTACTAATTAATGAATCTAATATATCATTAATTTTTAACTGCCATAATTTGCTTTTGTTCTTATTTAGAAAATGTCTTCTAAGAAGATTTTTTTCTAAGCTTCTTAATTTCTGATTCAATATTTTTTTTGCTTAAGCTATAGCACCCTAGTAATTTTTTCAGTGAAATAATTTTAGACCTATTATTATCTTTGTTATTATCATGTAAATCAAGCATTATAGCATATTTTGTGGATTTGAGTTTCTGTTGCACACTGAAGTAAATATATGGTAGCTGACTGCAATCTATCTGTCTAGTAGTGTTTTCCTGTAGGAGGGTAGTATGTTAGGTGTCAGATGCTCACACGTGTCATTACAGCAGCATTAAGTTATTCGGATGTGAGACAGCAACCTCACAGAATAGAGCGGTCCCATATAGAGGTCTTCACACTGTGGTCTCTGTAAAAGTAGCCTGCCACATCTTTATCCCACGGAGTGACTAGTGGATTCAAGCATTGGGGCAGCAATCAACTTTTTTTTTAACACAACAGGACTTCTGGAAACTGCATGAAGGCCATCCTTTTTTAGTTTGCAAAATACAGCCTGGCTTGTTTGCCTTTCTCGTTTTTTATCAGCACTACTTTGTGTGTATTTGTGTGTGTGTGCTTTTCGATCTTAATTCTTAAAGCAACTTTTTATTTGTTGGTGTGAATTTCAGCTTCCCATTTATGGTTTTTGTTTTGTTCTTCTTGTTGGCCTGCCCTAATATGTAATGTTTAATCTGTCTTTATCTTGAGATCTGTTAAGTATGTTAGGTAACAGATTGCTGACTGATACAACAAATGCATATATTTTGCCATGTGTATCAGAATTAAGGAAATTAATTTTTTAAATACTTCTCAATTTTAAGAACTTCCAAAGGGGGACAGTAGAACTTTAATGTTTGACTTGTGAGTTCTTTCATCAAAACCTTCTTTACTACAAGAAACGAACAGAGACATTCTTTGTGTGCTCATTAATTTTCTTGTGATCTTCTAGATTCATAAATTCATGAAATTGGAATTGACCTTCAAGATGACCATGTCATGACCCCTCGGATACTTATGTCCTATCGTTGGTGTCCATGTCTCTTATGTAGACATTCAGTTTACAGTTCTAATTTTATGCTGGATAGTGAAGTCAGCATTTGTTTTTATCGTTGCATTCTTTTTCTTCCTCTGTAGAGCTTGTCTAGCATTTTTCTAGCATTGAAAAATATTTTAGAAAAATACAGCTCAGGGCTGAGCCCCGGTGGCGTAGTGGTTGTGCGCAGGACTGCAGCCCACTGGGATGGAGGTTCAATTCCGGCTCCAGGAGCAAAGGCTGGGCCTCCTACTCCCACCACCAGAGGGCAGTGATGCCTAAAAGAAAAACTAAAAAAAAACATTAAAAAAAAAGAAAACTACAGCTCAGTCCTGATGGTAATAATAATACAGAAAAAGAAAAAATTATGTTTGAAAAAAGAAAATGGGTTGATAGTACAAGTGATTTTGAATATTTTTATTGGCATCTCATTCATTAACCATACAATTTAATTGCTCAATCATATTAGGATTTGGGCAGCCATTACCACAATCAACTTCAGAAAATTTTCTTCTCATACTCAATTGTTGTTAGCTCCCCATTTGCCCAACCTCCCCACCAAGGCCTCAGGGTAATTATTAACATATTGATTGGCTCTATGGTATTAGCGATTCTGGATTTCATATGTAGAAATTCATATAAAAGCATAAATAGGAATTGAGATGGGGTGGGACAGCAATGACAAAACAGAACTGAGGGTTAAAAAAGCAGAAAATATTCAAACCTAAAACAACTTTAAAATGGGTTAAAAGGGAAGTCACATGCTGTTACTACATTTTAACCTAATTACATCTGCTATAATCGACTTTACAATAAATAATCTCTGTGACAAATGGAAACAAGGCCACTGACACCCCTGAACTATGTTCAGAGGGCATTCAATTCACCAGAGGCTTAATCCATGTGGGGTCCCTGCAGATCAAATGTTCACAATTTAAGCTCTGATACCATACCCTCTGTTGAACTTGGATTTTATTCTTTGCAATCCTTGGAGCATACAGGCTGGTGGGCATCTTCCTTGTGGACTTGGTTAACATCTCACTTAGATGGCAGCTTGTTTGAAGACAAGCCTTTAAGACTTCCGACAATAATCTTTTGCTTGTGAACTGCCATCTGGTTTCTTCACTATTTTGCTATGACAGTGATGTCTTAATAAGGTCAAGTTTCAGCTAAGACCCTGTGTTAAGAGCTAGATTCTTAGATTGGAGTTTGAATTAATATGGGCCCCAAACCATTTGTATCTATGATATGTGTGTGTGTTTTACTCTAGAGCCATAGCTTTCACTTTATGATAGAAAATATTACAAATCATCCCACTGGGCATAAGGTAATTTTATTGATAGTATCATTAATTTAGCCAATGATATAGCATTTAAAACACTACTGAGAAAAGGAAATTATACATGTATAGGCGGGCTTTTGAGACTGATGCATGAATTGTTGACTTGTGTCAATTAAACAATTAAGTGACTGGACACATTTACGCAGACAATGGGGAATGGTGAGAGAGCAAAATTTTGAATAACAAATAGTGATTTTTTTTTAAGGCAGTCAAAAAGAAAAGTTGCTGTGGAGAAGTGACTCTGAGATTTCCATATGCAGGCCTAGTAGCAAGGGGCAGTTGTATTGCTAAGTGTTGAAAGACCATTTAGTAAGGACTTAGTGGCTTGATCCCTCCAGAGAATGTGGTAATCTGTTTCAATAAAATTTCATAGATTTACGGGAGACATGTAGGTCAATCGCAAAGCACAGTTAAAAAGATAATGATACCTGCATCTTAGTCTGGAGGGTAGCATTTGGGGTCTTAAAGACCTACAAGTAGTTAGCTTAGAAGGAACTATTCTTTTCTTCCCATCTAGAACATAGGGACAGAAAGAAGAAAAAAAAAATGAAGACTCAAGAAAGCAATTAACAGTACACATGGCTCACAATCTCCTTCAGAAGATGGTATCCATCTGCCCAAATGGACCATTCTGACCTAGACCATAACAGAAGGAACTGTTAAAATTATTGCAAAGTGTAGAACAAAATCCAAAGAAGAAAATAATAAAGATTCATACTTATCCTAAAATAGATTGGCAGAACCCCTAAGACTTGTCATGAGACAAAGTGTGAACTTGAAACTGAAGATATCTCAGAAACCATCTCTCAACCAAATAATAGACAATTGTATAAAACCCAAAACACCTGTGAAGAACACGCTCTTTAGAAAAATGTTTATGAGACCAAAGGGAAATATTTGCCAAAGCTAAATATGAGACGATAGAAAGAGACAGACAGACAAATGGACATGAGGAACCCAGTAAAGAAATAGTGTGCTGACATATTGTGGGAGTTTCTACCAGTGTCCTCAGACATTTTGTGCATGAAGGTATTGATTAGAAGATTAATTGGCTCTATATGAACTTTCATCTAAGCACAATAAAATATCTAAGCAACAACAGCAAAAATATATATGGCTCTGGAAAGCCAATGGGGCAGTTCTAGTCTGACCTATTGGGATGTTATGAATCAGAATCAACATAATGGCAGTGTTTTTTTGGCAAAAACAAATTAATAATTTATTCCAGAAGATACCTGTCCAACTTAGATGGATTGACACTTTGGTTACTATCAACTTACATTGACAGAATTTCAATTTCATTGGTTTTGATATTCATATTCTTACGGAAGACAGATCATCCTGAGAAATTGCAAAACTGACTAAATAAAAGGCTTAGTTTGATGGACAAGACCAAGAATTACTTTCAGCTCTCTGTTTCTTAAAGTGACTTCAGGATCCACAGTACCAATAGCTATTCTGATGTTTGACACATAAAACAGAATACTAGAAGTAAAAGATATGTAAGGTCCATTTACGGAGACTTTTAATTCAGTGGAAAGCATTCATAGAATTAAAATTCTTAAATGTTTTTAATATTTCTTCAGTGTAATAACATGTGAAAAAAGAATTATAATCACTGCAATCCATGGAGGATATATTTTCTCAATTGTTTTTATTAAGAAAAATAATTTTAGAGCATATTTAGACATTCTGAGTTAAACTGATTCAATGCTCATGAGGTTTTAAAAATTATTATTAATGCAATTTAAGGCTATTATTAGGTTTATTCCAGATCACTCTTTTATTGGAACTTGGGTTCTTTGTATTTTTGGTTTTAATGCAGTGTATATTTTTGGTTTTAATGCAATATAAATCTGACTCCAGATTTCCTGAGTCAACACTAAAAAAAAAGTCTGTTGACAAAAGTACCCCATATTATTCTCAGGAAAAGATGGCAAATCACCTAGTTATTGATTCTAGATTGATGCTGACTCTTAGCTACCCTGTCAGGCTGAGTGGAACTGCACCATGGTGTGACCATTGCTTTGAGTCTCTGTGGAAGTGGGCAGCTGCATCTTTGTCCAATAGGCCAACTGGTAAATCTTTTAGGCTTTCAAAAAGCATCCAGATACTTGGATTCTGCACCACCACGGTGGCCTATCAGGAAAATTTCTCACAAAGACAGAAATACACATTTAAAGTGAAAACAAACATCTTTTAAAAGTCTGAGTTCAACAAAAAATTGTAAAATGTACAAAATTATAGGAGACAACGGACTAGTAAAAAGCAAAACATAAAATTTTTTGTGTTAAGGCAAGAATTATGCAAAGGCTTGATCATTTTAAGATTGTGGTATTGAATATGTTTAAGGAAAGTAAAAACACACAGAAATCAAACTAGCAGAGATCAGGAAATGAAAGGCCAAAATGGAAGGTTTAAGGTGGAAACTGAGGGCTAAGCCCCAGTGGCGTAGTGGTTGTATGTGGGACTGCAGCCCACTGGGATGGAGGTTCAATTCCAGCAGCGGCTCCACAGGAGCAAAGCCTGGGCCTCCTACTCCCACCACCAGAGGGCAATGATGCCCAAAAAACAAACACAAGGTGGAAACTGAAAGCATCAAGAAAAACCAAATTACTGGAACCGAAGAAAAAAGTAACGGTGTTAGTCCGAGTGGACTGGAGGAGCAAATTCAAGGGCACGCATATAAGTATAAGGAAAAGGGTTTATCTACAAAAGGAATGTGATACCGAGAAGGCATCCCAGCCCAGTCCAGTTCAAATTCATAAGTCCAATATTAACCCATATGCCCGGAATCAGTCTATAAAGTCTCCTTCCGACTCAGGAAGTCACAGGTCAGAGGGTGCAGAATTCTGGCGCTGGCAGGGGTCTCCCCGTGGCTCCTCACTTCCAGGGCTCAGGCCCATCAACAGCATGCCACTCCAGCTTCAGAGGTCTGTCTTCATCAGGGCAAAGCCGTGTGGTCTCTCCGCTGGCTCCTCCAACTTCTCGGAGGCTGCATCTTGTCTTTTCCGTGATTAATCGTCTCTCCGACTAACTCCCAACAACTGGGGGAGCTAGCTTCTCATCTTCATGAGGAAAATATCGTGAGATTTCCAAGTCTCAGGAGAAAGCCATGTCCACGTAGAGGCCTCATTGACAACTCAATGGCTATCTCCAGATTAACAGGCTAGACTCTACCCCTACATTTCAATCATAAAATTAACGTAAGCATATGACTGCCACAGTAACTGAGTTTGAAAAGGGAAGAACAATTCTTTTTTTTTTTTTTTTTGGGGGGGGGCATCACTGCTCTCCGGTGGTGGGAGTAGGAGGCCCAGCCCCACTGCTGGAATTGAACCTCCGTCCCAGTGGGCCGCAGTCCCGCGCACTACCACTACGCCACCGGGGCTCAGCCCCTTTTTTCTTTTTTTTAAATCATTTTATTGGAGGCTCATACAACTCATCACAATCCATACTTACATCCTTTGTATTAAACACATTTATACATTTATGGCCATCATCATTCTCAAAACATTTGTTTTCTACTTGAGACTTTGATATCAGCTCCTAATTTTTCTCCTCCCTCCCTGCTCCTCCCCCCTCATGATAATTTATATCGCTCCTCTTCCCTCTTGATAATTTATAAATTATTATTATTTTGTCATATCTTACACTGTCCGTCTCCCTTCACCTACTTCCCTGTCATCCATCCCCCAAAGAAGAGGTTATATGTAGATCTACTACCCCGCCTCTCTGAGCCCTGGTAGTGTTGCCAGTCTCACCACTGGTCCTGAAGAGATGATCTAAAGAGTGTCCGATTAGTGGGAGATCTGAAGACTCCACAGACCTAACAAAGCACCTTTCAACTTTGGTTTTGTGGGTTTAAATCTCAGGCTCCTGGGGCAACTCAATCCACTGAAATGACACAGTTCACGGAAATCATGATCTGCATCTAGAGATGAGTTGCAATATATGGGGAAAATGTATTTAGGCTACATGCAAACATGCTTCATTAGATATAAGGACCATAAATATCTTTAAATTTTAGACACAGTGAGGTAGGGTGGTGGGAAGTGCCTTAGAACTAATCTTTTGCTAATATTGAGGGATCGTATTTGACTTTTAATATAACACCTTACTGAGTTTTTGGTGAAAGTTTACTTGGTAAATTAGTTTGGACAATTTGACAATTTCCATACAAAAAATTTCAGGGATATTTGTTGACAATTTGTCAACATTCTCTTTTGCACCACCCCCCGCCCCCCCAAAGACTTTATTTCCTTTGACCATTTAATTGCTTCTTCAGTGCCTTCTCTCCACCTCCAACCCCTATTCCAACAGAAATACAGTGTACATAACACAAACAGTGAATGAAGGAGCACAAAACAGATGTAGCAAGAAATATCTCATGACCTGTAAAAAAGTATATTTAAGTAGAGTAATTCAATGTAAAATGTTCATATTCATTTCACTTTAAAAATTAAAAAATTGCAGTCACAATTATACCAAACTCACTAAAACTACATAAATCAATGAGAAAGTTAAGGGTGGTAGTCCTTAGCATATGTGGTGGCATCAGGTGATTCTGATATTTAAATCTTTGATAATCATAAACATGCAAAAGAGAAAAACCTCATGACCCAGTTACTGTAAAATAATAATACTGAGTTACCAGGAATACCTACATCAAAAGTCATCATATATTTATTTATTAAATCTATTCAGACTGGAGCTGACTGGGAAGTTGAAGGGGATTAGACAGGCATGCCAAAACTTAAATGTAACAAAAGAGGTCATACATAAGAGCCTGATTAATTAGCTAACTAAATCGCAGTAATGGTGTAGGAAATTACAAGGGGAAAAAGGGTTCCTGATAGTTGATTGATCAAGGAAAAAGGCTTTTGATTAAACAACAGAAGAGAGAGAAAATAGGAAAAGGTATCTGGAATCAGATCGTGGAAGATCCAACAATCTTGCCAAAGCATAGTGAAAATTTATTTCATAGTTGTACTGCTAAGCAGAGTGGAGATGCAACAAAGCCTATGGATTTGAGAGATGAAACAGCTTTCTGTTGGTAAAGGCATTTGTTAAGGATATGACTGTTCATTAGCTAATAAGAAACACTCAGCTTCACTGCTGTTGAATTCAGCCCACCTCATAGCTACTTGGAACTCTGTTTTATAGAGGTAGAAAGAAAGCATTATCTTTCTCCAACTGAGTGAATGGTGGTTTTGAACTGCTGATCTTGCTGTTAACAATACAACGAGTAACCCACTGCAGCAGCTGGACTTCTTTAGAAAGCATTAGAATTGGGAAAAGATCAACTGTAGTATCAAAGTTTACATTGATTTCAATCGACAAAGAATCCTTAAGTCTTTAGCAACTTGTGCACATATAAAAAATAGTTAATAGTGCTAATTCCTACCATGGAAGGCCAATCAAAATTCAAGTATAGTTTTAAGATTTAGTAGTTACTGAGGTCACCATATACTTACCTCTATTAAACTTTTTGTTATTGTGAGAATCTTAGAGAGTATATGTGTATGAATATATTTATTGCTGAGTATTTGGATCTGTTTATAAGATTTTTTTAAAGGAAAATGTTAACAGTCCAAGTTTAGCTATTTTAGAAAGTTATGTCAGTGTGTGTGATGAGTCAAGACTTTCATTTTTAAAGATTGTCTTTGTAATTAAACAGAGCAAATGATGCTCGAAATGCCCTCCTTCCCTAACGACCAAGTCTAGCATAAAAAATAATAATAATTCTGATGCAGTGAAGTGATGTTTCTGGATATATGAGGGCTTAGGTTGAAATTTTTATGCTAAAATATAAGCTGATTTCCCTTTTTTCCACCATAAGAATTTTTTTTACTATAGATGGAAACAATCTACTTAAAAGAATAGCAAAATTAAAAAAAAAATAGCAAAATTTCGGGCTGAGCCCCAGTGGCGTAGTGGTTGTGCGCGGGACTGCGGCCCACTGGGATGGAGGTTCAATTCCAGCTCCATAGGGGCAAAGGATGGGCCTCCTACTCCCACCACCAGGGCAGTGATGCCCTAAAAAAAAAAAAATAAAAAAAGAATAGCAAAATTTGCAAAATTTTCCATCAATAGGTGTTAATTTAGGTTATCTACACAAATTTGTTGCCAAATTTCTACTTGTTATTATGTTTAAAGCTCTTTTCTAAACCAATGAGTTTCAAGCTAAACCAATAGCTTTTAGATTAGGATTATAGTTATACAAAGCAACTCAGGAAGTATTTGAACCACATTGTTCCCAATGCTAATAATGAGAGTCAGTAGTTTTGTTGGCCTTCTTGGAGGACTGTACACACTGGTTAATCACTTGGCTTCTAAACCTAAAGACCAGAGCCTCAAACCCACAAGATGTTTCTTGGGAGAAAAAGTGACTATCTGCTTCCGTAAAGAATTGCAACCTAGGAAATTGTATGTGGATCAGTCCAACTCAGTCCTCCAGCATCACTGAGTGTGAATCAATACAGGCAGCAAGAAGTTTGGTTTGATTTTGATGGGTTGACCTTCTGCATGAGAATAATATCTGGGTACCTTTAAAAATAGAGAACTCATAGTCTCAGTTTAGTCCTTCTGAATGTGGCACGAGGTAATCCATATATAAAATAGTAGTTTGTTCCTTAAGTGTATTGTAATTGAGATTCACTACAGTTATTATTTGCAGCATTCTTTTTATCCACCGTGTTCTCAGATATTCTATAGTAGTTGAAATTCAAGAGGACTTCAAACTTTTCATGAACAATTCCATTATATTTTGATTATATATTTTTAATAAATTTCCTGAAGCTCCCTTATATATTTCTGTGTATCACGGACCTTATTTGAAATACTGAGTAGTCAAATTGACTAGTGTTTCAATAGTTGTCATAGACCATGCTCTTCCTTATTTAAAAAAAAAAAATCTTGATTTTTATTGTTTAGTGCCACCAAGTCGGTTCCCACTCACAGTGACTGTGTACCTGAGAAGAGAAATTGTCTCAGTCCTTTCGCATTCTTGAAACCCACAATATTTGAGCCTACTGTTGTGGACACTTTATATATAATCAGTCCGTCTAGTTAAGGATGTTCTTCCTCTTTTTTTTTTTTGGCTAACTTCCTACTTGACCAAGATGATAGTGTTCTCCAGCAACTGGTCCTTCCTGATACCAGGTGTAAAATGAGACAACCTCTCTATTCTCACTTCTAGGAAGCATTCATGCTGTATTTCTTTCTTCTGAAAGTTCATGGCATAGTCAATATTCAGTGCCCACAGCATGATGAAAAGGCATCAATTCTTTTTCAGTACTCCTAATTCACCGTCCAGCTTTTGCATGCATATATGGTGTTTGAAAATAACATGGCTATAGTAAGGCACACCTTAGTTCTCCAGGTAACATTTTTATTCTTAAAAACCTAAAAGAGATCTTTTGCAATACATTTTCACAATGTCATACATCCTTTGATCTCTTGCTTGCTTCTTCTGTGGGCATTGATTGGCATCCAAGAAATATAAAATTCTTGAAAACATCAGTTTTTCTTGTGTATTGTGATTTTGCTGATTGGTTCACTTAAGAGGATTTTTGTTTTCTTATGCTGCGATATAATCTACACTACTGAAGACCGTTATCTTCATCAGTAAATACTTCAGATCCCTTTCACTTTTAACAAGCGAGGTTGTGTCATCTACATATTACAGATTGTTAATAAATCTTCCAATCCTATGGTTGTGTTCTTTCTTATGTTCCAGCTTCTTAAATTATTTGTTCAGTGTGCACATTGAATGAGCAAGTTAAAAGTATACAACCCTCACCCACATTTTTCCTGATTTTTGAACCATGAAGTAGTATCCTTTTGTTCTGTTCAAATGGCTGTCTCGTCATCTGTTTACAGGTTCCCTATGAGCACAATTACGTGTTCTGGAACTCCCATTCTTGTCAATGTTATCTATAGTTTGTTATGTGGCACACAGTCCCATGGCTTAAATAGTTAATTAAACACTAAACCTCTTTCTAGGTGAAAAGCATTCTGATATTCCCTGTATTCAGCCATGATTCAGCTAACAGCAGTTACAGAAGCCCTCAATCTGTGTGCTAATTTGAATCCCACTTCAATTTCTGGTTGTTCCTTGTCAATGTACTGCTTCAACCATTTTTTAATTATGTACACTGAAATTTTACTTGTGTGTGATATCAGTGATGTTGTTTGATCCGTTGTGTATTTTGTTGGACTACCTTCTTTAAAATTGCCACAAATATGGATATCTTCTGATAGGTTAGCCAGGTGATTGTCTTCTAAATTTATTCCAAAAATTTAGAAATGATAGTGAGCACTTTCATTGTTGTGTCTCCTTGTTGAGCATCTTGATTGGTATTCTTTCAACTCCTGAGATTTGTGTATTTTACCAGTACTTTCAATGCAGCTTGGAAATTCTTCCTGTAGTACCATCACTTCTTCTTTTTTACTTTTCTTGATATAATAATCACATATCATACACTTATCATAGTTAAATCACTTTTAAAGAGTTGTGATTTAATCAACTAAGGTCCAGCTGTGATCTGTAATCCATGAGTATTGCTTTGTACAGATTGAGTTCTTAATTGATTGAGCTTTGTTTTCTTTGAGCATGGGGATTGGTTAATGCTAGGGAGAAATTTTCTATATCATTTCTTATAAGTGCATACTATTGCTTGTCATATTAATGCAAGGGAAGCATTGAGATACTAAATATATGTTGGTTGTGGATCCCCTATCTTTAGACACCCACTAAGCCAGAGGTCGCACCCATGGTCCAATGACCACCTTTTCCACAGTCTTGTGGTGGCCATCCTTTGCTTAGTCTCCCTTTGGAGTATTTCAGCCCTAAGACCAGGGTACAGGTAATTTTCAGGAAGGTCCCAGTTTGTTCAGTTGGGCATCCAGGTCAAGCTTACATATGAAACATTGATGGGGCTGGGCCCCGATGGCATAGTGGTTATGTGTGGGACTGCGGCACACTGGGATGGAGGTTCAGTTCCAGCAGCGGTTCCACAGGAGCAAAAGCTGGGCCTCCTACTCCTACCACCAGAGGACAGTGATATCCAAAAAACAAAAACCAAAAGAAAAAAAAAAAAGAAACATTGATGATCTTTTCCACAGTTGACCCTTGGCCTTATTCTGACACAGAGATTGTATTGAGCTTTTCTATGGACACTTCCCACAGATGTCGTCTATGTGACTTTGGGCTGCTTTAGCTGGTGAGGTTTTGTATATGTGAAAAAAAAGACATTTGCAGTGAATACGTTGTTGGCCTTGAAAATTTTTTATCATATATGATCTTGGCCTTGTTTCTAGCTCTAAGGCCAGACTTTCCAGCTGCTGTTTCATTTATGTTTACAGTTTTCCCATTCCTTTCACTAATAACTTTCATTGTATCTATTGCATGTCTTCATATTTTTCAAATAATAGTAATTGATAAAAAATCTTCCATTTCTTATCTTTGGCATTAGTGACTAGTATGTCATTTTAAGTGTAAGTTAAATTCTTTGTAGGTCCTATGGGAATTATTTTATCACTGATGGATTGTGCTTCAGGCTAGATCTTGAAATGTTGTATTCGAATGTTCTATTCGAATCTGACAAACATGTAGTCTACTCTGCCAGGAATGACATATTAACACAGAATGACATCACGTATATGGTCAAAAAGTACCTTACCAACCTTTTGAAGTTAAATCAAATAGTTGCAACGAGACTGTTCATTAGCCTGAAAAATAGCTATTTTTCTCTTATACTTTGAAGAAATCCATAGATCCTGGCCCCACTTCATACCAGTTAAGTGTTATGTAAGGAAAGAACTGGGGCCCTGGTTACCCATTGTGATTGCACTTTGGGCTGCTAACCACAAAGTCAGCTGTTTGAAACCACCAGCTGCTCTGCAAGTGCAAGACCAGGCTTTCTACTCCCATAAAGAGTTACAGTCTTGGGCTGAGCCCCGGTGGCGTAGTGGGTGTGCACAGGACTGCAGCCCACTGGGATGGAGGTTCAATTCCAGCAGTAGCTCCACAGGAGCAAAGGCTGGGTCTCCTACTTCCACCTCCAGAGGGCAGTGATGCCCAAAAAACCAAAAAAAAAAAGTTACAGTCTCAGGCCTGAGCTCCAGTGGTGTAAGTCGTTGAGTGTGGGACTGCAGCCTGCAGGCGGTTCAAATCCAGCGGCAGTTCTCAGGAGCAGCACTGGGTAGCACCCATGACCACGAGAGGCAGTGATGCCACCCCCCCCCCCCAAAAAAAAATAAAAAGAGTTACAGTCTCTTCTGTTCTACCCTGCCCTGATAGGGTCACTAGCAATCAAATTCTACTCACTGCCAGTGAGTGAGAAGGAAAGAACTATGTCTCACTATATTTGAAAATTATCTGACATATTTTGAATTTAGAACTATTGGGAAACAGAGATCTAGACTAATGACTTAAAGGAATAGTAATATTGTTACTCCAAAAAAACCATTGATGTTTGATGTAAGAATCTGTACTCCCAACAACGGAGTAATGATGTGGTAGTATAGCATCCACACCCCATTTCACTCACTGCATTTTCTAAAGTTGATTAAAGAAATGCTTTAAGAAAATCACAACCAACTTCTTTCTGCAAATAACTTTTTTTTTTCCTGGAAAATCCCCATTTCTCAATTGCAAGCAATTTCTGTTGAAAAAAACTTTCTCTGCTGAGCTTTACTGATTTGTTTAAAGCCCTCAATGGGTACTTTAGGTGCTGAGGAGAATAAAATTCTGATTTTCTCATAATGGACAAAATATGAATCCTATTATTTTTGTTCTTACTGTTAACTAAAATAAAATCAAAATACTTTTTATAGTCATTTTGAGCAAGAAAACTTATCTATAATAGGGTTATATTTTTATGGAAACTTTTTCATAGAACTTCCAAACCAAACAGACCAAAAAGCTCATGGCCATCAAGTTGATTTTGACTGCTGGTGATCGTCTAGCACAGAGTAGGATTCTGCGTTTGCTTTTCTGAGACTGTAAATCTTGATGGCTGTAGGAAGCTGCTGCTTTCTCCCAACAAAGCAACTGGGTAACTAAAACATATTAAACTTTTATGATACCGGTCAAAATAAATGCTTCACAGATTTTTCTAAAGGGAAAGTCATATTATTACTGTTTTTTATATTTTAAGCTGTGCTTTATAACTTTCATTTTCCCTAAACACTAAGTAATAATAATTTCAATATCTGCTTTTATATATAAAATAAACAAAACTAGGCCTGTAGCCTCAATTTCATGAAAATTTCTCATTTCTCTTTTAGATGCTCATTGAAGATGTCATTTTCTTTGTGTGGGGAGTAGATATTGAAGGTTGTATGGTTGACAAACAAGATCTTTGAAAGTTAAACACTCAAGGTAAGCAAAAGCTGTAGCTCATAAATTAGTTCATTTAAATGCTAAGGCTTTCCAGATTGCAATTTGACTTGCTAAATTTGCTTATTTTTGTCACTGGTCCTGCCTAAGCTACTTCACAGCCACCTTCATTCATATTCAGGCACAAATTTCTGTCCTAATACCATCTTGACAGGAAGTAGTAGATTTAACTTATCACCAGCATTTGATTTAAAAAGGAAAGAAAGAAAAGATATATTAATATAGAGATCTCCTAACCAGCTAAGAAGAAAAGGGAGAAATTCCTTCTTTTAAACCTGGGAGCACAGTTTATTCGTACACATTAAATTTTGACTTAAAAATAATTCATTCAAAACTATTATCAGTTACTGTACTGTTCTTTTTAAAACATATACTCAATCTCTTTAGCCATGTTAAAAACTTATTCTTTGCCTACTTCCAATAGCTACCATAGTCTCAGATCTTCATAATATTGCCTCTGAATACAAAACTTCTCTTGAGTACTTCATGACGACCCAAAGAGTGTGGTTAACCCAACGTAGCTTTCACTTAGCATTCATATTCCCTGCGCCCATTCCCATGACTTTTTCATGACTAAGTAAATTTCAGACTGCCATTTGGTTAAATGTTGAGTGAAGTATTTGAAATACAAGCACAAAGTCCTTTACTGCCCCTGCCCCCCAAAATATATTTTTAGTAATGTGCGTCAGTTAGGTTGAACTGTAGAAGAATTTGTGGCCTACAAATGATGCACTTGTTTTTAACTCTGGGATCCTTGTGAAGGGGAAATCTTAACAATTTTTCAGAAGAAATCAGAAATACAGATTTTACACAATGCCTTGCTTAAAATTTTGCCTGTGTGGCCCCTCCAAACAAAGCAAAAACAAAAACAAAACAAAAAAACCAAAAAAGCAAAAACAAAATTTTGCTTATGAAGCAATCTACTTTTTCCACTACAAGAGCCAAATAAAACAGTTTATAGCCTCTGGTACAGAGATTTTTATTTCCTTTGTTCTGTTTTTCTTTTAGAGTACAAGTATACTTGTTGCTATTTTTTCTCTTTGATTTGTGGTTAGCAGCTTAGTAATTTTTCAGATTTCTATGATGGATATTATTGTCAGAAATGACTTCTCTTGAAAATATAAGTGATATTACATATTTCTAATTCATTTTTATATTTATATATGGTGAGTTGGGTATTTGAAACAACTATTCAATTGTTTTTTTCTGAATTACCATGATTAGATCATTATATTTATAGTGCCTTCATTCCCATAGTCTAAATTAGATTCTTCTAATATAAAAAATAATAAGTATTTTCTTTGTGTTTTGTTTTTATGTGCTTGTTAAAAGATAGATAACAATAATAACAATACTGTTTCTGTGAACCGTAATGTGAGCATTGGTAAAAGCAAGAATCATCTTGTGTGTGTGTGTGTGTGTGTAAATAGAAAGTTATATGGTTATTCCCGTTTTCCACTCCTGACTTTTATCTCTAGGAAGTAATTCTAAATTGACATACTAAAATAATAACGACTTCACTGTTTGCCCTTATTTAAAATGACTCTTTATAATGTAATTTTTATTTGGTATACTTTCATATTTTTTATTTATATGAAAGATTTCAAATTAATAAAAAAGTAAAGTGAAAATTATATTATGAGCTTTCATGTACCCATCAACAGATCTCATAGCCAAAAATGTTTATATTTATATTTTTCCTTCTTTTTAAAAAATCATTTTATTGCGGGCTCATACAACTTTTACCACAATCCATGCATACATCCATTGTATCAAGTGCATTTGTACATTTGCTGCCATCATCATTCTCCAAATATTTGCTTTCTTTTTGAGCCCTTGGTGTCAGCTCCGCATTTTTTCCTCTCTCTCTCCCTGCTACCTCTTCCCTCATGAGCTCTTGATATTCAATAAATTATTAATATTTTGTCATATCTTACACTGTCTGACGTCTCCCTTCACCCTCTTTTCTGTTATCTGTCTCCCCATCCCACCTTCCCTCCACCCTCCTAGTTTCACCACTCTCACCACTGATCCTGAAGGGATCATCTGTCCTGGATTTCCTGTTTCCAGTTCCTATATGTATCAGAGTACATCCTCTGGTCTAGCCGGATTTGTGAAATAGAATTGGGATCATAGTAGTGGGGGAAGGAAGCATTTAAGAACTAGAAGAAAGTTGTATGTTTCCTCATTACTACACTGCACTCTGCCCTCCCGGTGATTCTTCTATAAGGGGATGTTCTGTTATCTTCAGATGGGCTTTTGAGTCCCCAATCTGCACTCCCCCTCATTCATAATGATACGATTTTTTGTTCTTTAATGCCTGATACCTGACCACTTTGACACCTTGTGATTGCACAGGCTGGTGTGCTTCCCTGTGGGCTTTGTTGCTTCTGAGTTAGATGGCCACTTGTTTACTTTCAAGTCTTTAGGACCCCATATGCTATACCTTTTGATAGCTGGACACCATCAACTTTGTTCATGACATTTGCTTATGCACCAATTTGTCTTCAACAATTGTATCGGGAAGGTAAGGACACAATGATATAATTTTTTGTTCTTTGATATTTGATCACTTCAAGGTTTATTGTAATTCTCTTGTTTCCTGCTTACATAATGCAGAAAAAGTCTAGCTTATTCTTAGTTTCTCTTTATAGATAACTTTTCTGTGTCCCTAGCTGTTTGCAGGATTTCTCCTTTTCCTTGATATCAGAAAGATTGGCTATGATGTGATGTTCTTTTGGAGTCTGTCCTATTTGGTGTTCTCTCCATTGCTTGATTAGTTATTTTCTCTCTTTTTATGTTCTAGGGAAATTGTATTACAGCAATTCTTGGACTGTTTTCTCTATTCTTATTATCTTTAATAGTATCAATCTTAGACCGCTGATATTTTTGCTTTTTTTCAATGCTCTTCTCATACATTGGTGTTGAGAGATTTGTCTCCAAGCTCACTAATTGGCTTTCCATTGCTTCTATTTACTGTTTGGCTTTTTCAAAGTTTTGTCTAATTCTAATATCTTAGTATTATTCTTATGGGTTTCTATTTGATGCTTTTGTATGACTTTTAATTTTTCTTTTTTTCTTTGACAAGCATTTGTCAGGGTTTTTTGGGTTCTTCTAAATTTTTTTTCTATAGTTCTGATTTTGTTTTCTCCATCTATTTAAAGTACCTGAAATCATTTTTCTGAATTCCTTTTCTGATAGGCCCAATGCCTTTTCTTCCTCTAAAGAAGATCCTTGATCAATTGGGGCTTTGTGTCATTCTTCCTTTGCCCTCATGTGAACTGAATTACCTTTTGTCCCCAAGAAAGTGCATTTTTTAAATCTTTGCTTCTGTTTTTGGAACAGGTTGCTGTGAGGCAGGTGGCAATATTTGCCCCATAGTTGTAACTGTTGAATCTGTGGGGCTGATTGGTTTGGCCATTTGATTCCATCAGGTGGTGTTGAAAAAAGAATCATAAAAAAAAAAAAAAAACGCTATGGCACAAAGGCACACAGAAATAGCAAGACTGGGCAAGCAACCAGACACGCACACATAGACACACAACCCAAGTCAGACCCAGCAGCTGCTTTCTCTTGCTCAGCTGCTGGTGCATGCTTGTCAGTGACCCACAGAGGGTGTGTATCAGAGGAGTGCATTCTTGGGTGCACAGTTGTGGAAGTTGGTGACCTCTTTGGTCAACGAAGAGTTGTGGGAAGTTAGTGATTACTCCACTCTATTGCCTTTTGTCTCTCCACTTGTGGTTTATGGGATCAGGAACAAATTTGGGGGGTGGGGTGTTAGTGGGGGCAGCTGGAGACATATAATACCCACACTTCCAAACACCACTGTTTGATATCAAGGGCCCTTTCTTGAGCCTACTTCTGTTGGTATCAGGGGTTGTTGACACCAGAAAAGTTCCACCCTTCTTCTTTGTGGGGGGAGGGGGGCAAAATTGCCCTCTGGTGGGAGTGGGAGGCCCAGCCTTGCTTCTGGAAAGCTGCTGCTGGATTTGAACCACCAAGCCTGTTGGCCGCAGTCCTGCATACAACCACTACGCTACCGAGGCTTAGCCCCACCCTTCTAGTGCTGTATCACCTGATTAATGAAAATGAAAAAAAAAAAATTCTTAAAAAAAAAATCCTATTCTGCCCTCCCATTGAGGAGTCATTTTTGCCTCAGGCTCCTGCCCAGGGTCCACATCATCACCAAAGCTGAGTGCTGGGCCTGATTGGTGAATCAAGACCTCTAGGGCCCCCTACTCAAGTGCAAATCCGTGAACCTGTGTTCCTTCTAGACCTCAGAGCACCACAGGGAAGCTGGAATGGGTTAACTTTCTGTTCTTAAGTCCCTGGCTATGTGGCAGTCCTGCTTCACTTTCAGGGTGCACTCACCCTCTGGACAGACAAGATGAGATACCATTGACTCCTGCACTCGCCCAGTGTGTGTGCAACCCAAGGAAGCGGCCACCCTTCTCTTGCCTAGGTGCTCAGGAGCTCATTCTATTATTGAGGGAGTTGGTCTTCTCATAGTTGACCAGCTGAGAATTCGCTGTGCATCCTGATATTTTTGCTAGGGTTCCAACCTGACATCTTTTCTCTTGCTCACTTATTTTTCATTCTCCAGGGATTCAGAGTTCCAGGTTTGTCTTCCACATTTATATTTTCCATGTTTTTGTTGAAGAGTCTGTGTGGTGCATCTATGTAAGGCTCCATCTTTATCAGAAGACTAGGGGTTCCCCCCCTCCCCATTTTTTTCTACACCAGTTATTTCCTTAAGTTTGTCTTAAGACTGTCATAAGCAATACAAGTGGCAAAGCCTCTATTCCTCTTAGAGCTTAGTATCTACTTGGGGAGATAAAACAATGTAATTACAAAGAGGAGTGACATGCTCTTTAAAATTTTAAATGTGGTAAGAAGCTAGAGATGAGTTCTGTGTTATCTTAGATAAGAATTGTCAGGGAGAACTTCTTTGAGAAAATTATATTAAAGCAAGAACTTTTTGAATTAGTTCATTTGTGAACCATATCTGGGGGAATAGTATCATACCCAATGAAATAGAATAGCAAATGAAAAGCCAGTTGGGTCAGCAAGAAGTTGTGTTTTTGAGGGAATAACAAGAAATCTGTTATGCTGATATGGAGAGATTAAGAGACATATGGTTTGAAATAGCAAGAATCATATATGGAAGGACTTTACAGGTATAGAAAGAAATTTAGGTGAAAAGAAGCTATTGATGAGTTTTCAGCATAAGATTAATATTTGTGAAATTTTAAGACATTTTAGAAATTAATATTTGATCTTTTAGGATTTCTAATTTGAATGGAAAGCTAGTATTTTCAAAAGTAACTTAAAATCATTTTATTGGGAGTTCATACAGCTTATCATAATCCATAGGTATATCCATGGTGTCAAGCACATTTGTACATTTGTTGCCATGATTATTTTCTTTTCTTTTTTTTTTTTTTTTTTGTGGTATCACTGCCCTGGTGGGAATAGGAGGCCTAGTCTTGCTCCTGGAGAGCTGCTGCTGGATATGAACCGCCAACCCTGTGGACCTCAGTCCCGCACACAGCCACTAAGCCACCGGGTCTCAGTCGCCATGATTATTTTCAAAACATTTTCTTTCTACTTGAGCCCTCTGTATCAGTTCATTTCCCGCCTCCCTACCTCCTTCATGAACACTTGATAATTTTTTTCATGTGTTACACTGACCAGTGTCCCCTTTCACCCACTTTTCTGTCCTCCTGGGAGGGGCTTATATTAAATCATTATGATGGTTTTCCCATTTCCTGCCCCCACCTTACCCTTACCCTTCTGGTATTAGCACTCTCATTATTGGTCCTGAGCGGTTTATTTGTCCTGGATTCTCTGTGTTCCAAATCCTGCTCTGTGTCAGTGTGCATGCTGTGCTCTAGTCATATTTGTAAGGTAGAATTAGGGTCATGGTAGTGGGAAAGAGGGGGAAGCATTTAAGAACTAGAGAAAAGAAAAGTAACTCTTTTATTAAAGTCATAAAGTAAGGAATTCTTTATACTATAAAAATTAATGGAATTATATAAAATATTAAATATCTGAGTTATAAAGAAGAAAAGTAAGCACAACACAAAGTATTACAAGATATGCTAATATCATGTTTCTCAAAGCAAAACGAAATTGAATGCAGAAGTACAAAATTATGTCATAAGCTAAATTGTAAATACATGTTATAAATTTATAGCTATAAACAATACTTATATTTATAAACATATCTATATGCATAGGCATAATTATAGGAACAATATTATAGAGAAACTATGAAACAAGTGAAATAACAGAATTAGGGATAAAATATCTTTGGAATAGGAAGAGAGCAAATTAAAACAGCAGCTTAATGAGTAACAAATCTATTTGCCAGACAAATAAATATAGGTGGGCTTAACTCACATACCAATAAATCTCCAACTACAAAAGAAATCAAAATTCTATCTGTAATATGAGGGTAAGTCAAAAAAGTATTGCTATTAGGGTTCTAATTCAAACATGCTCAGATTTTTTCCAAAAAAAAAAAAAACCATTTAAATATGTCTTTATGGTCTGTGGATGGCAAGTTCTCTCAGCAATATCTTAGTCTTGAAGATGCAATTCAAAATTCAAAAGTTCTAGATACCATTCCTCCATGGTAGGAGTCACTTGTGTCCACATCCAGGTGTTGGAAAAGCACTATTGCCTCTGAAAAGCCCTGCTTCTTCCCACCTCTGACACCTGCTGGCACCCCCCACCTCTGACCACTTCTTCTGTCTCTGCTCCTTTGGCCCCTTTGCCTTCTCTGTGATTAATTCTCTCCTTCCTGTATGTATTCCCCCTCTAATGCCTTCGTGTATTTCTCCTTTGCTTCCCACCTGTGATTGCATTTAGAAACCACGTGTATAATCCAGGTCAATCTTCTGCTCTAAAGTCCTTAATTTTTTGTTTGTTTTAAATTTATTATTAATTGGAAGTTAATACATTTATTACTACATAGTTCAGTCACATCAGGCAGAATTTTCTTGATCTCTCTCTCTCTCTTGGAAGATCTTTGTTTTATATACATACATACATACGTACGTATGTACGTATGTAGGTATAAATCCTTAATTTAATTGCATTTAGAAATACCCTTTTTCTTATATGGTAATACTTACAGATACAGGGATTAGGACATATACTATCTTTTAGTGGCTGATAATCATCTTACATTAATGTAATGAATTAACTGCCTTCTGCATGTACATTGGTATTAGCTATGTACTCTATTTGGGAGAACTAGCCAAGTATCACCTCAGTAATAATTGAGAAAATAATCGCATATCATTTTCTGTAGGATTTAATTTTCCTATGATACCCTCGGTTAAAAGGGGCATGAAGTGACAGCACAAATGAGATTATAAATACCAGAAGAGGAACCAAATTAATGCTGAAATATAATTGATAGTAGAGAAAGCGTCTCATTTCAGTGAGAGGAAGATAGAATGTCTGGTGAGGTAGCAAGCTATCAACCATATGGAAATACATTTCACAAATGTATTTTTTATCATTTGCTTGTTTTAGTGATAAGATCTAACTTAAAAGCACCGAGGCAAATTTTAGGGATAGTGATGCCTTAGTCAAGATAAACAGTGATGAAAGGTGAGAAGTAGTTAGACTTTAGATGTATGTTGTAGTTAAAGCCAGCTAGATTTATGGCAGACTAGATGTGGAGTGAGCAAGAGATAAAACTTAGGAAGGAGAAGGTGTGGAAACATTATCTAGAAAAATGGGAGACTAATGAAACAATTTTAATATGGTTTCTTTAGAGCACTTTAGTTCTTCATTAATTTAAAGTGAAAGCAATCAGTATGGGTATGAATTTTCCCAAAATATATTCAACCACATGGTATAGGCATTGTAAGGTGAAAAGAGAGACATCTATGTTGTTCTATGGATAGATATACTTGTTAAATAAAAAGACAAGTTACAAAACATTTACCATAGAGAATATGTTCATATTTTGAGAAAAAAAGTTTCAAGAAGCACATATATTATTATTTCTTAAATCTATAAACCTTAATTATCTTTTCCCAATGTTTAGCTGAATATGGTTGTTATATTGATCACAAGCCTAAATAGAATGAGGCTGTTTTCTTACCTTTATTAAAAGTTGATAAATATAAGCTAGGTCTTATTTGTAGTGTAAATGTGACAGGTGGGTACTGGCCATTTTTAAGACATGAATGAATGGTATAGTCTTTTAAATATTAAATTTGTTCCAAAGCCTTTAACATTAAATATATTGCTTATTTTCTACTTTAATATAGTATTTAAAATTGTTCATAAGAATTTTGCTCTTGAGCATTTGTATACTTGAAATGATTCAAAGTCTTAGTGTGTAAGTAATTTTATGAAACCATGAAACATGTCAATGAACTATCAGAAGAGTCAATGGATTGTACTCCCTGGTACCTCTGGTAAAGAAAGCAAGGAAAACCACATGAAAGGGGTTTGGGGACATTTCAGAATTGCTAAATAGAAATGTCATAGACCTAATCAAACATATAGAAGCTGTGGCTAGCCAATAAACAATAACAAAATAGAAAACATATCTGAAGGCAAAGTAAGCCATGATATTATATCTTTAAGCTAAAGATGTAGACTAGATACGCCATGTGCCACTGGCAACATCTTCACTTGAATCATAACTGAATTTTGACTCATATGTGAATATCTTACACTGTCCAACATCTCCCTTCACCCACATTTCTGTTGTCTGTCCCCCAGGGAAGAAGTTATATGTAGATCCTTGTAACTGACTCCCACCTTCCCTCCATCCTCCTGGTATCATCACTGTCACCACTGATCCTGAAGGAATCATCTGCCCTAGATTCCCTGTTTCTAATTCCTACCTGTACCAGAGTACATCCTCTGCTCTAGTTGGATTTGTAAGGTAGAATTGGGGTCATAATAATGGGGCGGGGAGGGGCATTTATGAATTAGGAGAGTTGTATGTTTCCTCATTGCGACACTTCACCCTGACTGACTCCTCACCTCCCCTTGACCCTTCTGTAAAGGGATATCCATTTCCCTACAGGTGGGTTTGGGTCCCCAATCTGCACGCCCCCTCATTCACGATGATATCTTTTTTTTTGTTGTTCTTTGATGCCTGATACCTGATCCTTTCGACACCTCGTGATCATACAGGCTGGTGTGCTTCTTCCATGTGGACTTTGTTGCTTCCAAGCTAGATGGCCATTATTTACCTTCAAACCTTTAAGACCCCATATGCTATATCTTTTGCTATCTGGGCACCATCAGCTTCCTTCACCACATTTGTGTATGCATCTGCTTTGTCTTCATAGATCATGTTGGAAAGGTGAACGTCATGGAATGCTAGTTTAATAGAACAAAGTATTCCTGCATTGAGGGAATAGTTTATGGAGGCTCAAGGTCCATCTGTTACCTTAATACTGAACCTATAAATATATGCACATAGATCTATTTTCCTATATAAATATGTAAAATATATTTACCTATGTATATGCCTGTATTTAGACCTCTATAAATGCCCTTTGCCTCTCAATTCTTTACTCTATTTCTGGTTACTTTCCTCTTGTCCCACTATCATGCTCAGTCTTCATTTCGGTTTCAGTTATTCCTCTTGGTTACATCGCCCTTGATCAAGCCCTACCAGACCTTATATCCTCTTTTCCACCAAGGGATCGCTTGCTCCCTTGTCCCTCGTTTATTTACACCACTTCCTTTCCCTCCCCTCCCCTTCTCCCATACCCCCTGGGACCATCAATCCCCTTGTTTTCTCCTCCAGATTACTTTTCCAGCCTGTTTTACCTAGATATACCTGCAGAGATGATTCAATGCACAAAAATAAGACAGAGTAAAGCAAAGCGACAAAAGAAAACAAAACAAAGCAGCAGCAATCAAAAAAAAAAATGATGAAAGAAAAGCCTGTAAATAGTTCAAGGTCTGTTGGTTGACCTTTAGGTGTGTTTTCCAGTCAAGTCTGATGAGGTGCTAACTAAGCCCTGGCCCCACAGTCTATTTTTGGTACTCTCTTGGGACTTCCTTGCTCTGTTCCCCTTGCTGTTCTGATCCATACCCATTAGTGTTTTGCCTCAGTGTGGTGGGATCCGATTGGCCCCAATTCCCACACTGTGTCTCAAATGTTGTCCCCTGTACGACTATGGGTGAAAGAGGGATGTCATGTCTCATAGTGGGACCATAACTGAATTTTAATGGCTATTAAATGCCTACTTATGTTTAGTGAGAGACAAGAACAGAGAATCCAGAGAATCCTGTTCACAATTACTCACATGGGAATCTTATCAATAGCTTCCTCACCTTTACCATGCAGGAAAAGATCGATTGGTGGGAATTAGTGATATTGACTGGTAGAACCATTTTAAATAATTTACTGCCCCTATAAGAGTGAGTCAAAAAGTATTATTATCAAAGCACAGAAAACAAACATATCAAAAGTGAAGGGTTTTTTTTTCCTGTAGTTTTTTTTTTAATTTTTAAATCATTTTATTGGGGGCTCATACATCGTTTTTCACAATATATAGATAAGCATACTGTGTCAAGCACTCTCGCATATCCACTTCTATTATTGTTCTCCAATCGTCCGCCTTTTCCCTTAAGCCCCTAGTATCGGCTTTTCCATCCCTTCCCCTCTTCCCCTGCTCTCTCCTCCCCACCAACCCTCAATACTTTATACATTGTTATTGTTCTGTCATATCTTACACTGCCCGACCTCTCCCCCAACCCACTCCTTTGATGCCCGTCCTTCAAATAGGAGCTTGTGTGTATATCATTGCCATTGGTTCCCTTTCTTTACCCCACCTTCTGTCCACCCTTCCAGTATCTCCAGTATTACCATTGTCCCGAAGGGGCCCATCCATCCTGGTTTCCCCATATCTCCAGCTCCCCTCTATGCTAGTGTGACTTCTCCAGCCCATCTGGATTTACAAGGTAGAGTTGGGACCATGATGGTTGGGGGGCGGGGAGGAAGGCTTCAGGACTAGAGGAAACGTGTATGCATCAACACTGCCCGACTGCCCCTTCACTGGTCTGTCTCCTCCCCGTGACTCCCCTGTAAAGGGGCGACCAATTACCCAGTGGGCCTTAGGTCCCCACCCTGCTCTCCTCCTCCTTTGTAATGATGTGATTCTTGTTCTTTGGTGCTCAATATCTGCTCCCCTCAACCCCTCTTGATCACGCATGCTGGTGTGCTTCCTGCATGTGGACTTTGCTGTTTCTGCGCTGAATGGTGACTCGATTATCTTCAAGTCTTTGAGACTCCAGGCATTCAATCATTTGTTAGCTGGGTACCATCGTTTCTTCTACTCTGTTTGTCTCTGTATCCATTTGTCTTCAGCGATATCGGGAGTGAATTGGTCCATTGATTTTGATTTTTGTTCTTTGATACCTGATTGTTTCAGCACCTCATGATCGCACAGGCAAGTGATCTTCTTTTATGGTGGGTTTTGTTGCTTCTGAGCTAGACAGCTGCTTTTTTATGCTCAAGCCTTTAAGACCCCGGATGCTCTATTTTTTGATAGCTGGGCCCATCTGTTTTCTTCACCACCCTTGCTCATGCTTCTACATGTCCTCAATGGGTACTTTGGGGATGTGTGCACACAGTGATATATGTTTGTTCTGTCCCCCCTTCCCATTTGATGTCTATTGCCTAGACCTTTCACCACTTTCACCACCATCTGACCACGCTAGCTGTTGTGTTTCTTCTGTGTGGCTGTGGTCTCTTCTCAGGTATATGGTCTAATGATTATCTTCAGGCTTTCAAGACACCTGGTATATCCTTTGATGGCTGGGCACCTTCAGTTTTCTTCACCACATTTGTTTGTGCACCCATTTTACTTCAGTGATCGTGTTGGGCCATTGAGCCTCAAGGAATGCCAGATTCATAGAACAAAGTGTTCTTGCATTGAGGGAGCAACAGGGTGAGAGCCCAAGGTCCACTTGCTACCCTAGTATTTGGCCTATAGATATGTTCTTAAATTTATTCCCATCTTATAATAGATAGTTGTATCTATGTGGGGACATACCTATGTTTAGACCTCTGAAAGGGCCCTTTGCCTTCTAGCTCTTCCTCTATTCCCTTCCATCTTCCTCCTGTCCCACCATCATGTTCCACCTTCATTGACGTTTCATTGTTTTCTCACAGATTCATTGTCCTTGCTTAATCCTGACCAGACCTTCCATACCCTCCTTTCCATCGATTCCCGACCACTTGTTGCTCCCACTCCATGTCCATGTGTTTGTCCCACCCCCTTCTCCTCTCCTCTCTCGTGCCCCCAGGAATCGTTTGCCCAGTCCTTTCTGTGGCGCAATGGGTCTCCAGAGGGATGTATTTTTTTGCTTAAAAAAAAAAGGCTGAAAAAAAGAAGCCTCCATCTAAGTCTATATGATTCTGAAGGTGCTCTTTCCATCTCCCCATATAGAACCTTGTGTTTTTTTTTAATTTTCGTGTAAAAATGATATTCTTTGCATCCTCAAAGATTAAAATTTTGTTCTTTTTGGAAGATCGTACTTATAAGGTGAATGGATTGAGATTCCCCAGCATAAATCTCTTAAGACAGCTTTTCAGTCCTTTGAAAAATGAGCAGGTACATTGTTGTGATAAAGGAAAATTCCTCAGAGCAACTTTGCTGTTTTTTTCTCACCTATGTAACTTTTATTTGCTCGGAAGTTCTTCATATTAAAACTTCCGTGACCATCCAGTGTCCTTTTGCAATCATTTTAAACTTTTGGGTTGACTTGCCTTCAAATCATCTCTGTAGTCGTCCCAACCTTTCTTTCTTTTTAGAGTTTCTAAACATTTATTTATTGATTGATTGATTGATTGATTGATTGATTGATTGATTTGTAGACCTGGAAGAAAAATTGCATTAAAACAGGAAAATTTAGAGAACACACCTATCAAAGGATATTGTGTGTATTATCAGAATATCTTAATGATCATAATAATTATCATGATATCACATACACACAGAGAACTGTGAAAGGATGTGCATATATGAAAAAACTCCTAAGAGTTTATGGACAGTAAAATGAAAAAATAATGAAATTTTCTAAAATCTCTTTTGTGTCTGTGTGTGTGTGTGTGTGTGTGTGTGTGTGTGTGCCATCACTGCCCTGGTGGGAGTAGGAAGCCCACCCTAGCTCCTGGAGAGCTGCTGCTCTCTACAATCTTAGAAAACAATTTTATCGGTACATAATCCACATCATACAATTCATACAGTTCAATCACATCAAGAAAAGTTGTGCAATTATCGCCACAGTCAATTTTAGAACACTGTCTTCCTTCATCTTGTGCACCTTGTTATTAGCTCCCCGCTTCCCCTCAACCTCCCTGCCATACTCCCAAGACAGCTTGATCCAGTCCCTGTCGCTGTAGATTCACTCATCCTGGATTCAAATACCGAAAAACCAACAACAGCAAAAAACTGAGAAACAAAAAAGCTAGCAACAATAACAAAATAAAATAGAGAAATACCTTAATAGAAAAGAAATAAGACAGTATTAAAAACTAAAACAACTTTTAAAAGGGTCAAAAGGGAGATCAAATGACATGATATTAAATTTTAACCAACCTAACATCTACCATAATCCACTTTCCGATGCCCTCTACATGATAGCAAGGCTGTTCACATCCCTGGTCTGTGTTAAGATCTCCAGAGGCTTAATCCTCAAGTATTTCTCCTTTGTTTTTTAAAATTCTGTCAACCTATACAACTTTTAAATGTGTTTGTGTGGGGGGTGGGGGTGGGGGGTTGTAATAAAGGAATATGTTACATTTTAGCCTAACTATTTACTATAATCATCTCTAAACACTTAGTGATAACAAGACCACTTACAACCCTCAACTATGCTGACCTTTCTTAAAATGCTTACTTCCTTGAAAACTGTTGTTTTATGTGGAGCAGCATTCCCATATATTTGTTGAAAAGCATCAATGATTTAGGAAGATATGAACTTGAGTTTGCTAAAATTTTATAATATCACTGACCACAAATCCTGTTTAAATTCTCTCTTCCCCTCAAAAACATGTATATTTTAAGGCACTAGGACAGGATATTACTCAAAACATTTGTCTGCATCCAGTGATGCCAGACATGGATATACCGTTTTGTTTGCAATAAATACATGTGTATAAGAAATGGAACATGTTATTCTTTTGTACTTGCCCTATAGAACTACTAATATATTTGATTATGAGATTCCTAGATCCCATTTGTACCTATTCCAAAGAGAGGTGACCTAAGAGTGCACAAATTATAAAACAATATCAAATAAGAACAGAAAAATCCAGAGAGCACGCTTTTCAAAGGATATTGTGTGTGTATATCACACACACTTAGAGATGTAAAAGTATGTGCATATATGAAAAGGCTTCAAAAAGTTTATGTACAATAGGAATGAAAATTAATGGAATTTTTTTCTGTAAAATCTATCATGTGCATAAAAAATTTTGCTACAGTTTGTCCAACACTGATTGCAGCAATACATTGACAAGCAGTTTCCAGATTTAAAAGAGAACATGAAACAAGGGATAGCATTGCTGATGTCAGATAGGTCTTAGATGAAACTAAAGAACACCAGGAAGATGTTTACCTGTGTTTTTATTAGTTATGCCAAGATATTAACTGTGTGGATCATAACAAACAAACTATGGACAGCCTTGAGAAGAGTGGGAAAGCCAGAACACTTCATTGAGCTTGTTTGGAACTTGTTCACTGATCAGAAAGCAGTTGTGCAAACAGAACTCAAAGTTTAAAATCAGAAAAGATGTGTTTGAGGCTTGTATCCTCTCACCATGCTTGTTCCATTTGTATGCTGAGCAAATCATCAGAGAAGCAGGGCTATACGGAGAATAATGTGGCATCAGGATCAGAGGAAGCTTTATTAATAATATGACACAACCTTGCATGGTGAAAGTAAGAAAGACCAAGGACTGCAGCTTTCAAAATGAATTCCAACTCAATGTAAAGAAGACCAAAATCCTCAAAACTGGACCAATAAGCAACATCATGATGAAGAAAAGGTTGAAGTTGACAGGGAGTTTGTCTTACTCGGATCCATAAGCAATGCTCATAGAAACAGCCATCAAAAGATCAAAAGAAGCATTGCATTGCTGCACAAGACCTCTTTAGAGTACTGAAAAACAAGGATGTTACTTTAAGGACTAAGATGCACTTGAACCAAACCATGCTATTTGTAGTTGCCTCCCATGCATGTGAAAGTTGAATATTGCGTAGGGACAAATGAAGAACAAGCAATGTTTTGAATTGTGGTGCTGGTGAAAAATACTGGCAGTACTGGGGACTGACAAAAGAACAAATGAATTAGTTTTGAAAGAAGTACAGCCAGAATGTTGTAGAGGCCATGGTCCCTGAAAAAGGATTTTGCACTTGGTAACGTAGAGGGGAAATGAAAGAATGAGATGGTTTGACACGGTGTCTGCAACAGTGGTCTCAAGCATCCGAACAATTGTGAGAATGGCTCAGGACCAAGCAGTGTTTGATTCTGTTGTGCATTATTTTTCTATGGCTGGGAACCAGCTCTGTGGCACCTAACAGCGTCAACAGCAACCCCAACTGGTTAATGATAGGTAATATGTAGTCAGTGTATGAAATTACCTTTCCAAAATCTGAAAGGAAATAAAAGTCACATTTTGGGGTCCGGGGCATCACTGTCCCCTGGTGGGAGTAGGAGGCCCAGCCTTGCTCCTGGGGAGGTGCTGCTGGATTTGAACCGCCAACCCTGTGGGCCGCAGTCCCGCACACAACCACTCCACCACTGGGGCTCAGCCCAAAAGTCTTAAATGCATCAAGGACAGATAATAAGTATATACAATTTTTCGGATGAAACATATGAGAAATTGCTGGTGATATGTGGAGGGAAGGGGCTTATTTTCTTACATTATATCCTTCTGTGCTTCTTAACTTTGACTATTAGCATGAATTGGTTATGATGTGTATATGTATAATTGAGTGTGGTACAAGACCAACTAGTGTTTCGTTCTATGGGTTCGAACCTAATGTCACCTAACAACAATACATATATACTACATTAAAATAAACTATTATGCATCTCTAAGAGAAAAATCTGTTTGTTTTTATGTCTAACTTGTAGTTTTGTTTTTTTTGTTTTTTGTGGGCATCACTGCCTCTGGTGGTCGTAGGCGCTACCCAGCCGCCGCTGGATTTGAACCGCCAAGCCTGCGGGCTGCAGTTCCGCACTCAACCACTTACGCCACCGGGGCTCAGCCCATCTAACTTGTAGTTTTAATGACGGGTAAATCCCACTCAGCATTTATACAAAGAAATCCACTTCCATAATATTAAAGCTAAGAAAATCATGTGGGACAATTCTACTCTCATTATCAGTCAGAAATGACTCGACAGAACTGAACAAGTATTAACCAAGATCCCATAGAAGGAGATTACTCTATGGTTGAGTGTCTAGGATACACCTTATGAAACAGTTGAACTGTCTTAAAATATGAGTAGGAATTGCACAGGAAAGGAAAATGCACACAGAAGGAGGTATGATAATTGAGAAGAATACATGATATGTATACTTAGGTGAGAAACCTTGGCGACATAGTGATTACACAATGGACTGCTAACCACAGGTATGTAGTTCAAAACCACAAAGCAATCTATAGGAGAATAGTGAGGCTTTCTACTCCTGTAAAACATTACAGTCTTAGAAATCCACAGTAATAGTTCTACCCTGATTTGTAGGTTCACTATATGAGTCAGAATCGACTTGATCGCAGTGAGTTTTAGGGATTCTTTTATTAGAATTTCTTTTGGATGACAGTCGTGTGATATACTATGCCATTGATGATAAATTGAAGTGGAATTATGTCACATTCATCATCAAAAATAGAATTTCAGCCTCAGTTCTAAAGTGAAAAGATTATATCTATATACCTGCAATAAAAGCCAATTGATGTATGCATCATTAAAACTTTCACAAAGGCAGTAATGCCAAAGATGAAGACATTGAAGATTTTTAACCTCCTTCAATCTGAAGTGCATTAAACATGCAGTCAATGCATTGATAATTACTGGTGGTTGGATGGCAAATGTTGGAAGCAAAGAAGGATCTGTAGGTGGGAATGGAACCTTGGCTATAAACTAATGCCTATGGCATCATTGTTCAAGACCAAGGACTTGTTCATGTGTCTTTATTCATAAACATTTCCAACAACATTAAAGATAAACATACACATGTATCGGGACAATGCACATGGAATACATAGGAATTAAATTCATGGGAAGAAATGATGGCGTTCTGTATTATCCATCAGGAAAAGGCCAGAGGCAAATTTTTTAAAAGGCCATTAATTATTCATATGCAAGTTCAAATTGAAGCTGAAGAAAATTAAAGCAAGTTCGCTTGAAACAAAGTACATCGATGAGTCTATTCTACCTGCATTTAGAAGCCATCTCAATTTATTTAACATAATGACTGAAGACTTGATGAGTCAAGGGGTAGCATCAAGAACATCATATAACAAGAAATTACAGCAACCAAAGATTACAAGAGAGAAAAGAGGAACAAAGACCAAAATGAATATTAAAGAAGACTCTCCAACTTGCTCTTGAATGTAGAGTAGCAAAAGCAAGACATGGTGAAGGTAAAGAGCTGAGTAAAAGGTTTTAAAGGGCAGCTTGAAAATGCCAAATGTTTATGGTGAAGTATGCAAAGATCTCAAGACGTGGAGTGAGAAGGCCAAAGGAGCAGAACACACTTAGCACTTCTCAACCTGAAAAGGTGAAGGAAAAAATGCGTGCCTCTATCAGAAAGAATAGTATCTGGGGTCTTACAGACTTGACTTAAAAAATAGAAGTACACAAACCTGTGGGATCCAACGATAGTAAGGAATAAAATCCAAACCCGAAGAAGAAGCTGTATTAGAGCTTGAATTCTGGGCACCCCATTTATAGAAAGACGGGTTAGTCTACTTTCATTCTAGGAAAACCACAGGGACCACCCTTTTCCTATTCTGTTGCGATAAGCAAGTATCCACTCTATGACAGTGCGATTTTTTTTTTTAAGTATGGATGACAGTAAAAGCCCAAAATTCATTTGCAAGTTCCCCACATGAATTAAGCCTCTGGAGAATCCCCTCGTATATTGGCAATAACCTTGCCATTAGGCAGAGGATATTGGAAGATGGATTAATACAGATATAGTTGGGTTGAAATTGAACGCCTTATCCTTTCTTCTCCCTCTTGATCCATTTTGTAATTGTTCTATTTTCATTATTTTCTGCTTTCGTCTCAAGTGATCTTTTTCATTTTTATTTTGTTAGGTTTTGTTTTGTTATTTTGATATGTTTTTAATTATATGCAATTAGGAATAGATAAACCTATAGAGACAATAACTGGGTTAATAATTTTTTAAGGTCATGGCAGAGGAAGTTGGGGGGAAGAGCAAAGTTATGAGTATAAGCATGAAAAAAATGTTCTAAAATAAATGGTGGTGATGATTGTACAATTCTTCTCAATATATTTAAGCCATTAAATTATAGGATATGTTAATTATATGTCAAAACTTAAAATTTTAAGAAACAAATCTCATGTTGTGATATTAAAGGATCTGGGGGACAAAATATGAATGACACAGGAAGTATCAAAAGAAAATGGAAGCTGTACAGAATCACTGTGCAAAAAAAGTGTTTTTTAACATTTAGCACTTTCAGGGGACGCAATCATGAACTGATATCATGGAAGGAAGAGTCCAGGCTGGAAGCTTTGACAGAATACACAAGTCTTGAAATTTAGAAGATGACTCCTTTTCCAACTAACTAGACAAGAATCATATTTGTGCTCATTCCAAAAAGGATGAAACAGTACAGACGTTATCAAACAGTATCATAGAAATAGCACAAAATCAAAAATTTGCCAAAGATAATTTTTAAATGATTGCATTAATACATTGACAAAAACTTCCAGAAAGTCCAGTAAATTTAGAAGAGGACCTGGAATAAGAACTGTCATTGCTGATGGCAGGTCAGATGGATCTTCACTAAAAGCAGAGACTGCTCGAGAGAAGGTTGACCTTGTCGCATGCTGTAGGATTTTATTGATGAGGCACAGGCATTCGTCTATGTGGATGATAATGAACTATGGGCAACATTACAAAGAATAGAGATTATAAAATGCTGAATTGCAAACAAACCAAGAGAATTTTTGAAGCGTTTATTGATGAAGATAAAAGACACAGCCTTTCAATATGAAATATAGCTCAATGTAAAAAAATTTTCACAATTAGACCCACAAGCTACATTATAAAACAAAGCGTTGATGTTGTTGAGGATATCATTTTACCTGGATCCACCATCAAAATCATAAAAGCAGCACTTAAGAAATCAAACGATGTACTACATTAAACAATGGTACTGTAAAAACCCTGAAACTCGTCACCACCAAGGTGATTCTGCCTCATAGCAATCCTCTAAGATACAGTTTTCTTAAAAACCAAGTGTCACTTTGAGGAATTAAGGGGCACCTGATCCTAGTCATGATATTTTCATAGCTTCCTAAAGATGGACAATGAATAAGACAAAATTTACCGAGTTGATAAAGAATATTGAATAGACTGCTTGTTGAACAAACAAATCTGTCTTGGAATAAGTACTAGAATGCTCCTTAGAAGGAAGAAGGGTGAGACATGGTCCTACTTGCCTTAAATATGCTACCCAGAGGGAATAGTTTATTGAGAAGAACCTTATGCTTGGAAAAGTAGAATAATATAAAAGGAAGACCTCTAAGGAGATGGTTTGACACAGTGGATGCAAACCATGCTCAAGCGTAGCTACTGTTGTGAAATGGCACAGGAGCAGGCAATGCTCCCGTATGTTGTGCACACCGTTGCTTTGTGTCATCCAGTTTAACACACCAAACAACACCACAATTTATTGTGGCTCCTGTGTGGTTTGCTAATCATACAAATCTATTATTTCCACTTTTTATTATCTAATTGCACTTTAGTTCCTATGTCTAGCACTTGAAAATATTTTGCAATTCAGAATTAAGTTTTATAAAACTTTCCTTCCTTTATGACCCAATAATTAGTTAGTTGATTGTATGTAGTTTGCTTGTCTTGCAATCTAGAAAACAGGCTCGATAGCTGTGAACAACAGTAGCAACAACTGTGTTTTTGCTTTGCCCAGATAATGATCTCCTTTAGTAGGCTTAAAATGATTATGTTGCTTTTAACTGTGTGAAGTCCACCCCCAAGTTATGGCAATGCCCCAGGTCCTGTGCCATTTCCCAGATAATTTTTAGAGTAGACCTTTATGAGCCATAGGATTTTCCTGGACTTGTCTCAGATGTAGATTACCAAGCTTTGCTTCCTAGTTTATCTTAGTCTGAAAGGTCCACTAAATCCTGTTTGCTTCATAGCAATACTCCACTGGCAAAGGGGTGGTGTGCCAGGCCGGGTTGACTAGAGAAACAAATCCAAGAACACTCGTATATATAGAAGAAAGGGCTTTATATCAAGAAGTAAGCATCTACCGGGAAAATATCTCAGCCCAGTCCAACTCAAGTTCATAAGTCCAATTCTAGCCTCTAAGCCCCTCTTCTGATGTACACAATCACATGCAATGATACAGGATGCGGAAAAGGTCACGGGCCTGTGGATGCCAAGTCATGTGGATGCAGTGTCAGTGAAAACGTGGCCAGGGCTCCAGTAGCTTTCTGGGTGGCCCGCCAAAGGAAAGTAAAGCCAGAGAGGCTGGCCTTTAGTGACCTATAGATCTCAGTCGCACCGCCAAGCAATATCATCAGCCTGTGGCCTGATTGACAGTCTAACCTCCACCCATATCCATGTTGGCACAGAAAACCTAACTATCACAGGTGGTGACTGTGTAAGAGATAATAGTGACCAGGTGTGGTGCTGTGGTTTCCCATATGGAAGATGAAATTTCTGCCACTGACTATTATTGCTGACTAAAGGTATTACCCGCAAACCCAAACCAAGCCAAATGCCATCAAGTTGATGCCAAGACAGAGTAGAACTGCCCCGCTCTAAGTTGCCCAGACTGTAACTACTGATAGAGTAGAAAGCCATGTCTTTCTCCTGAGCGGCAGCTGGTGGTTTTGAACAGCTGACCTTGCAGATCAAAACCCACGTGTCACCCTTACACCATTGTTGGTCTGTTTATTTCTTTGAGGTTGAGTGTACGATTGGAAACACTTTTGTCATCTAACAGCATACTTCAGTTTTGTTTTAAAATTTTAGTTGTCTACCGTCTTCTTTTAAGTTGCCTATATACATCCCTTGACTGTTGTCATTATTTTTTTATTTAAAAATAGTTTAATTAGCACATAATTCATATATTCTACAATGTAATAGTTTAATTACTTCCAAAAAAAGTTTTACAATCATTGCCACAATCAATTTTTGAACATCTTCTTTCTCTTTTTTTAGTTTTTTAATCATTTTCTTGCTGGCTCATCCACCTTTTATCGTGATCAATACATACATCAATTGTATGCACTCCACATATGCAGATTTTTTTGCCATCATTGTGCTCGAAACATCTTCCTTCCACTTAGGCCCCTGGTATCAGCTTCCCATATTTCCCCTCCCTCTCTCCCATGAACCCTAAATAATTTACAGATTATCATTATTTTGTTATATTGTACACTGTCTGATGTGTCCCTTCACCCACTTCCCTGTTGTCCGTACCTCAGGGAGGAGATTATATGTAAATCCTTCTAATTGGTTCTCCCTTTCTACTTGACGTTCTTTCCACCTTCCTGATACCATCACTCTCACCACTGGTCTTCAAGGGATCATCTGTCCTGAATCCCCCATGTTTCCGGCTCCAGTGTACATCCCATGCTCTGGCTGGATTCATATGGTAGAATTGGGATCATGAAAGTGGGTGGGAGGAAGCATTTAAGAAATAGAGAAAAGTTGCATGGTAATTATTTTTATAGATGTCTTTTGCCCATTTATCACCTATATGGACAGTTCATTTTCCAACATGTTTCTCCTTTTTAATTGGTTATTTTTTTTCTTGGAAACTTTAAAACCAAACTTTTAATAACAATGTAAGTGCTTCTCTGAATTAAAGTTAATAGGAATAGTGTCACCGAGTGCCTCTGTTCTATAAATTATAGTAAAAAGAACTTATCTGAAACAAATTAAATTTTGATTAAGTGTCTCCAGTTATGCTTAGGCAGGGGACTATTTAGCATGTTTATATTTAATACAAAATAACTTTCAATCCAAATATGATTTTTAACCCTAGCTCTTCTTTCAGTGAATTAGCATAAAATATCAAAACTTTTTCATGTGATTTTTTTTTTTTACCATGACATACGGCTTCTTCATTACCTTCTAAAACTGATTATGACGTCTATATAGCTGAATTTGTTACATGTAAGCATTTTGTGATACATATATGTATACATATACTTTGTGTAGTTTGCCATTTTTAATTTTATATACTAAGTAATAATGCAAAAAATAAATTTCAGTGTAAATTTCATATAGGAAACTTAGATGGGATTTTTTAATCATAATTTTATTTCATTTTGTTTGGTTGATGTAAATATTATTTTTGTTTCAAAAAGGATAGAATATTCCTAAAACTACATATTTCCATGCAAGTGCTGGCCAAATTTTTGTATTACAAGTCAGGCAAACAGACTGAGTTTCATAAAAATAGAACACTACATTATCTTCACATGTGGGTCCCACCCTCTCCATTACTACCTCCAGTATTCGTGTTATGTTTTATGAAAGCTCACTGAATTTTATTTTGTTCATCTTCAAACTGAGGTCATTGTTTTGGACAGACTATTAAAGCAGTGATGTTACATTTCTCCCCAGTTTTATTTCATCCTTACAGTAGTTGACCCTACTGTTACAGGCACTGTGTCAATCCATCACATGCAGGGCCGGTCTTTTTTCACTGCCCCTCGACTTTACGTGATGTTCTAGGAGCCTTCTGGCTATGCTTTTCTGGACACATTTGCTTATTCCCCTGGCAATCCCTGGTTTGTAGTCAGTATTCCTCACATGAACACCGAAATTCCATTGTGCCGATTCTTCAATCTTGCTTTTTCATTAGCTAGCTTTTTCCTGTATATGCTGTGATAGAAAATACCCTGGGCTTCAGCCAGGGCTTCCTTAATGATCAGAGTAACATATTTGCTTTTCAAGATTTAAAGAGCAATGGTGACATCCAAAACTCAATTCACTGCCATTGAGTAGATTCAGGCTCAGAGAGAGACCATCTAGTGTGACAGGGTGAGACTCTGGATTTCCAAAGCCATACACCCTTACGGAACAGAAAGCCCTCATCTTTCTCCTGTGCAGTGTTCATGGGGGTGTCCATACAGAAGCCTTTACACCACTTGGGTTTGTCAGGCTCACATGTAGCTGAAATATTTAGCAAAGTTCATGATTGATATATCTAGCTACTGATAGACAGATAGATAGCTTATTTTATCTTAAAAGAAAAAAAATATTGGTTCCATTGCTGTCATGATCTATCATATATTGGGATAAATATAGCCTGTGTAGACTTTGCTTGCATTTATGAACGTTTGTCTGTTTTTATGTGCCCACATGCTCGGTGGAGTCAGAGTGACCCATGTGACAGAGTGGAACTGTCCCTCAGCTGTCATCTTTATGGGAGCAGATCCGCAGGGCTGTCTCCAAGGGGGCAGCGGTGGGTTTAAATCTCCAGACTTTATGTTAGCAGACAAGCACACCAGTCCTCCACTAGGTTTCTTGAGATTCTGATACTAAAATCTAATATTTATATCATTATATAGTATTTACAAATTCAAGCTTACCTGGTTATTTCCTTCATTGTTCAATGTGAAGAACATAGTTGAATTACAATAAAAAAATTTTAGTTGACTAAGACATAGTTAATATGGTAAAATCCTTAGTGATAAATTATTTTCTACTACTTAAAGTAGTAGTGGTTTGCTACATAAGTGCTTTCAATTTTTTTTCTTAATTTCTCCTTTGTCTATATTTTATTACTTTTTACACTTTAAGCATCATTTTAAATAATCCTCTCTGGGAAAAATAATCCTCTCTGGAGAGCTGGGGAGCTACTAACCGCAAGGTTGGTGGTTCAAAGCCACAAACTGCTACAAGGGAGAAAGATGAGGCTGTCTGCTTCCGTACATTTACATTTAAGCCCTTTATGAGGTCAGTATGAATCAGAGGAGCAAATCTATGTTGAAAAAAGTACATTCAGGAGCAGGAAATGTCAGGAGATGGGAGGAGTGCATCAGTGGAGAGACAGCTACAAAGAGGAAGGCCCTGGAGGAGCTGGATGGACACACTGACTGCAACCGCGCGCTCTAGCACAGGGACAAGTGTGAGGACCGTGCTGCCCAGGCAGCTTTTCTTCTGTTGGTAATCTGGACCGAAAGGGTTCGGATCGACTTCATGGCACCTAGGGAAAAACAACAATGGCCGCTGGCTATCGGGTTGTTTCTGCCTCCAATGTCCGTGCTTCTCCAGCTCCATCAGATTCAACCTGATTCTGATGTTGTCCCCCTCCACGATGCACATGCCCTGGGGTCACCCCGTGACAGCCTTCTAGCTTCCCGGGAGACCCGAGTGGTTCCTCCTGCTGCTCCCCAGCGGTCCCCCCAGGATAGTAGAAGTGAGGAGCTCACCCTCCAGAAGCCACTCCTGGAGAAAAGCCTTATTGAAGAGGTCTTTCTCGCAACAGCGTCGGCACAGGGATGAAAAATACTTCCTTTCGAGGAGCAAAAGTCCTGAGCAAGTGTGCCAAGGTGTCTGGAGAGGACCCCCGACTCCCACGAGTGTGACTGGAGGAGGCGGCCCGGGCTCCCACCAGTGTGGCGGTGTGCTCAAACCTCTCTCATTTGCGGTGTGCTCAAACCTCTCTCATTTGTAACGCTGTGTCTCCCACGTGAAAATATCTGGCCCACCTGACAGTGGCTGAGTAAATCTGAGTTATCCACAAAGAAAGAAGTACGGCCAGAATGTTCTTTGGAAGTGAGGATGTGTTAATTGACAATTTGGGTTATCAATAAATCTGGTCACCAGTAGAGTTTTAATAGGTAAGTAGTTAGGGGAGTCAAAAAGTTATTCAGATATTTGTGACTACACAGTAGTTTGCCACCCCAAACCCAGAGTTGTTTAAGGGCCAATTCTGTACATTAACTAGAGCACTGACGTAGAAACAAGATTGATTTTATCTCCTGATCTTTTGGAACCCTTTATATTTTCTGTTTTCACAAGTCACCTTAATTCTGTTGGCATTGTGTGTATAATTGATTAATTTCATTCCACATAATGTTCTGTCTTTCAGTGTCGTAGTGTTATGAAATGTTGCTCAGATTCATCCTTAATTTAATGCTCCTTGCATAGTACTATTTATCCATTCGTTCATCGATGGACATTTGGGTTGTTTCCTGTTTAAAAACATAATAGTATAGAGATAAAAACACAAATAATGAGTAATAAGGAAAAGACTTCCGTCAACATTTAAAAACCCAGGGAAAAAAATTCTATCATGGAGCCAGTAAGAGATAGTTGGACCCAGAACTGATTCTGGTTGTGTCTATAGTGTGGTCAAATGGCCAAATAATGAGTTTGACCCAGCATAATCAAGATTACAATGATTTCTGCCTGATAGTAAGGCTTGTGAGTAGAGCAGATGTGCCAATGGCTCAGTCTGACTAGATATTCTGCAGATGGATTTGGGGCTCCCACCGTCTCTCATTGCCCTCTGCAAATTGGATGGTCATAATTTTTGTTCTGAGGCTTTTCTTCTCACTATATTTCAGTTTTGTAATTATCAACTTTGGATCACACAAGCTGGTGCGCTTCTTCTGTGAGGACTTAGTTTGCTCATCACTTATAATGGCTGCGTATTTCAATACAAACCTTTAAGACCCCAGACACTCTTCCATTTGATAGTGTGGCACCATCTGTTTTCTGGACCACACTTTACAGTGGTTTCTTGTCATTTGAGTAGTGCCATTTTAGGAAAACTAGGTCCTAAAAAACTCTGCCATTCACATCATCATGTAGACAGCTTCGAGAAGGCAGCCATTCCTTGGTTGGATTTTGAGTACCTTCCAACCCAAGGGACTCATTTTTCTGCACTCTCAGAGAACTTTCCACAGCAATTCATGAGGTTTTCAGTGGTAAATATCTCAGAACTGATCATCTGTAGTATTTTTCTGACAGTGTTCCACTGTTGTTCTGATGCTTTTCTTCTCACTATATTTTAGTTTTGTAATTATCAACTTTGGATCACACAAGCTGGTGCGCTTCTTCACACCAGTGTCCACAGTTTTCAAAAGTAGACAGCCTATTCCTTCCTTTTAGTTTGTTCTTAGCCATGGTTGTATAGTGGTAACACATTGGGCCAGTAACTACAAGGTCATTGGTTCGAAACTACGAGTCCTGCTGGAAGAAAGACCAGGATTTTTACTCCCGATAAAGAGTTAATAGTCCCACAAATTCAGAGAGGCACTTCTATCCAGTCCACTAGAGGCATTCTGGGTTCATATGGACGTGATGGCAGTTCGTGTTGGTATAGGGAGGCTGTTCTTGATTTGGAAGCTCCACTGGAACCTGTTGACTTTGGGTGACCATACCAGTATTTGAAATACCGGTGACCTAGATTCCAGCACCACCACCACATGCAGACCACCACAGTGCAGCAAATCAACAGACAAGTGGTGATGTCAAGAGTTAAAGAGCAAATAAAGTTAAGCAACGCAGACTAGAAAGTTTGCAACTATTGGTATTGTAGTGCAAAAGCAGCTATTAAAGGCAAGAACAAATTCACTGCCATATAGTCAGTGCTGACCCACAGCAAACCTGTAGGAGAAGGTAGAACTGCTTTGTGGGTTTCCAAGACTGTAACTCTTTCTAGTGTAGGTCTTTTTCTCCCACAGAGCTGGTGGGAGTTTCCAACTGCTTCTGATTAGCAGCTCAGTATGTAAGCAATATGCCACCAGGGCCCTCACATCTTAATAATGGATGTGGACCTACAGAGTAAAAAGGTATAATGTATTAATAGTAGCACTGTGCTTTATTATATGGAACTTTTAAAAAGTTCATAGAAAATGACATTAAAATAGAAATTTTCTATGAGTTTTTTTGAAGGTCCCATCGTGCTGTGCTCTGTGGTGTCTTGCAGTGTCTCTTATTTGATTGTCCTGAAAACACATTGTGTCACCATGAGTCGGTGGCAATGAGTTGTTTTGTTTTTTGTTTTTGTTTTGTGGGGTGGGGGGGCAGGGGGGTACGTATTGTAAAATAGAGTCCTTGGGTTGTGCAAACAGTGAAAGTGCTCACCTGTTGACCCAAAGTTTTGGGGTTCCAACCCATCCACAGGTACTTTGTAAGAAAAGTTTGGCAGTCCACTTCAAAAACCTCTGACATCGAAAACCATATGGAACAATTCTCTTTAAAGCACACTTGAAGTTGTTATAAGTTTGGATCAACTCCATCCCCAAACTCACAGGACAGAGTAGAACCATGGGTTTCTAGGATGTTAAATATTTATAGGAGCAGACTGCCCATCTCTCTCCTAAGAAACAACTGGTGGGCTTAACTTGCTGACCTGTGGTTAGCAACTCGATGAAGAACCTGCTTTGGCACCAGGGCTCCTAATCAACTCCACAGAAACTGGTTGTATAGTGTAAAATTTAAAGGATATTGAATTTCTGATTACTATGGCTTTTGCTTTTACTCATAAACAGAAGTCTTATGTATGAAATTCCAACGCTCTATGATTCTAAGTAGGATTGTAGGAAGAATATTTCAAAATTTCCTTAAATATTCTTCTGATTATCTGTTTTAAGACTGGTAAATTCATCTGGTTTCCTTTTCAACAGGACCAAGAAACTAAATAACAGAAGCAAAGCGCACAGATTATTTTCCTTCCACCAAGTCATAGGACCCTGATGTTTCTCTAACTCCATCAAACCGAAGAAAGACCACTTTGGCAAATGGCCACAGAGGATGCCAGCACCTTTTTCAAGGCAAGTCATGCCATGTTTGTGTGTTATTTGAATGACCTGCTACTAGATCAAGGAGCTGTGAGGGCACAGTGGTCATACATTGGGTGCTCGCCACTTCTCGCGAAAAAAATGGAGCTTTCAACTCCCTCCAAGAGTCAGTCTCAGAAAACCCACAGCGGTAGTTCTAGCCTGTCCTACAGGGTCGCAATGATTTGGAACCAGTTTGGTGAGTTTTGAATTACTAAGTATACGGAAACAAGGAGAATTATGTTGGGCTTAAAGGGGAGATAAAGTCTATTTTTAATATACTACATACACAAAAATTCTCTTCTATCCCCAGAACTGTAGGATGTCAGAAATTAACCTGCTTTTGTCATTCATTGAAGTCTTGTACAGAATGCTCAATTGCAATGTATTCAACTTACATCATATGGAGCTAAACCTACAATTAACGAACAGAATTAAGTATCCCTCTTTGAAAATGGATTTTATTATAAAATTATAAAAATTGGTGTTAGAAAGCATGATTATGCAAAATAACTTTTTTAGTTTAGGTAATCTGAATATTCTCACCTACCCCCATCCTAAACAATTATTCCCGAGTGCTCCAAAATCATGAGCCATCCTTTCTATCCCTTATACTCTTACGTTTGGCTAGGATTTTATATAAAAAAAAATTGAATAAGTTGAATTTTTAGTTAATTATATGGCAACTCCTACTGCTCGTGGGAGAGCAGTCAGACAAAGATCATACTGTATTATGCCATCTTCAAAACTGAAAATAATTGTTTTATCATCTAAAAGGAATGTTTGCTTGGGAAATAATTCTCCATGTCAACATAAGTATTTATATAGGTATGTTTATACTTAAGCACAGGCATATGTGAAGATGCTTCAAAATGTTTTGGGAAAAAGAACATGAGAAAATAAGGAAATTTTCCACAAAGCCCCTATCATTCATATGTGTATGTGTATATATATATATATATATATATATATACACACACACACACACACATATATTTATTTATTCTGCATTACTTGCCTTCATGAAAAAGGCACATGTTGAAGAAAATGAAATTTAAATGTGATTGGTATTACGAGGTGCTGTTAAGCCAGTCCCAATTCCTAAAAAGACTATGTACAAGAGAACCAAGCACTGCCTGATCGTGAGGCATCCTCAGAGTCCTTCCTGTGCTAGAGTCCGCTGTTGCATTCCCTGTGCCAATCCATCTCACGGTGGATCTTTTCTCTTTTGCTAACCGTGCACTTTACCATGCCCGCTAAGGTTGGCTTCTCCTGATCACATGTCCGAAGAATATAAGACAACGTCTAAGTGAGACCCCACTTCTCAGGAGTGTTGTGACTATAATACCACTTGCAGTGCTGATTTATTTTTTTCTCAGTCCATGACACAGTTAATCTTCTCATCAGCATCAGGTTACCGTCTTCCCTATGTGATGTCTACCTTTTCTGAGCATATGTTGTTGTGGCTGCTGCTGTGAGGTGGCGCCCAGAGGATTCCAAGGCAGGGACTTTGTAAACGGAACAAAACACCACCCCGTCTTGCGTTGTCCTCACAATTGTTCGTGGGGTCGAGTGCATGGTGGTAGCTACTGTGGTAATTCATCTTACTGAGGACCTTCCTTTTTTTTTCTCTGCCCCTCTGCTTTACCAAACATGGTGTCCTTCTCTGGGGACTGGTCTCTCCTGACAATGTATGTATGTAAAATGCAATCTTACCATCCTTGCCGCTAAGGAGCATTGTGGCCATACTTCCTCCCAGACAGATTCATCTGTTCTTTTGGCAGTTGATGTTATATTAAATATCCCTCGCCAGCACTATAATTCAAACACATTGATTTCCTTCTGTCTTCCTTATTCAGTGTCCAGCTTTCACATGCGTATGAGGCCATTGCAAATTCCATAGGTTGAATCATTTGCATCTTCAAGGTGTATCCTTCAAAGTGTATCCTTGTTTTTAGCATTTTAATGGATCTGTTACAGCAGATTTGCGGAGTGTAACATGTTGCTTGATTTCCTGCTGTTACGGGTATTGATTGTGCATCCAAGGAAAATGAAGTCCTTGGCAGCTTCACTCCTTTGTTCACTTGTCATAATGTTTATTGGCCCAGTTGTGACAAATTTTGTTTCTGAGGGTATGTGCTCTTCATCAGGAAAGTGCTTCAGATTCTCTCTTCACAAGTGAGATTTTGTCATCTGCAGATTGTCGATTGTGGAGGAGGCTTCTTTGTCGCATCCTGATGTCGCATTCTTCTTTTTAGACCATCATCTTGAGTCATTTGTTCAGCATACACATTGATTAAGTTTGCTGAAAGGATCCATCCCATCACACCTTTCAAGACTTGAATACATAGCAGTTCCTTGCTCCATTGAATGATCACCTCTTAAAAATTGAAGTAGAATATACTAAGATGTCATATTTTCAAAGGATTTTATACAACAAAGACACTTAATCATGATCATAATTTTTAAGTTTGATGTTAATATCACTCATAGGGCTAAAGTCATCTAGCAAGCATATCAACTTTTTAAAGTGTGCATGCTATTGGTAAACCCCTACCATGGAGTCCATTCCGACGCCTGTTGCTGGGTCCCCTCAAGTCCGTTCTGACTCGGCCATGCAACCCTGTATACAGCAGAACAAAATTATGCCCCATTCTTTGCCATCTTCACACGCATGGCTATGCTTGGGTTGAATTGATGATATAGCCACTGCGTCGATCTTGTTCAGGCTCATCCTTTTTTTCATTGACCCACTACTTTTATAATCATTGTGTGTTTATCCAAGGACTGGTCCCTGGTTACAAAATGTCCATAGTCTATGACCATAATGTGTAAATATGTATATGAAAAAAGAAGTTATGTATAGATAAGTGCTTTCTATGTGAAGGAGGTCATAAATATTTGTAAAATTCAGTGTTACTTTCTGAGTTTCCTTCCAGTGCTCACTGCCATCGAGTCAGGGCCGACGCACAGCAATGCCTGTGGGTTTCTGGCACTGCAGCTGTGTGCGGGACTGGACAGCCCGGTCTCTCTCCCGGGGAGCTGCTGGTGGATTTGAACTGCCGGCCATGCGGATGGCGGCCCAGCACTCAACCACTCCACCGCCAGGGTTCTATAGTTAGAGTTCAAGTGATTTTTTACTTTTGGGCAGAGGAAAATTCATCTAGCTATATTCAAATTAATGTAAAACATTTTAGAAAGTAAGTCATGACTACTAAAGAAAATGCAACTCTGTTACTTTGTCTCAAAATTACACCAGTAACATTATTGTGTCATCACTGGGCTCTCCAGAACCATGAACTAGTTCTCCTCTGGCTGCCTTTTGGCAGACTCCGAAACTTTTCTGAGCTGCTGACAGTGTATATGTTCTGTTTTTAAGAATTTTCAAACTGATCGATTCCATTACTTCCTTCCATTACAAGCAAATCTAGTGTATCAGTTCTTAGGAACAGAAAATTTCATCTTATAATCCTTTCCTCACTTCGATTAAGCGACTTTCTAAATTTTCCAGAATCACATATCTAACCATGATTTAGATGTATTTTTAGTTTGACATAATCCACTTATGTATTTTAAAATAGGTGAAAAATTGGCTTTTGCTACGTTTGTGGGAATAATTCCTCTCCATTAGCACCCACCTATCAGATGTCTTTCCTTTTTTTGGGGGGGGGTGGGTATCACTGCCCCTTGGTGGTGGGAGTAGGAGGCCCAGCCTTGCTGCTGAATTTGAACCTCCATTCCAGTGGGCCACAGTCCCACGCACAACCACTACGCCACCGGGGCCCAGCCCAGATGTCTTTCTCTAACATTTTTCATCTCATTTACATTTCATATAGTATTCTTACCTTCAGTTATTTTTTAACCACAGAAATATCTTTTTTTTCCATAGAAATATCTTATATTGGATTTAATTTTCATTTTTTACATGTTATACCAAGAGCCAACCTTTTGTTCTTTATAAATTCCATTCTATTTTTGATCATGTTTTTAATGAGCCGCGGTTATTTATAAGTCTATTCAAAAGTACTCTTTTATTAATTTTCCATACTTTAAGATTTATTTGAAAGCTGGAATTCTTAAAATTTTCAGTGGTTAGAAAAGTCATTAAGAACATCAACTGTTAGGATGTACAAGTACAACAGGCATCCTCAAACTATGGCCCACGGGCAACATGCAGCCCACCGACGATATTTATCCAGCCACCGGGTGTTTTTGCCACTGCTGCCTGTTCTGGTTAGCCCGCAGTGAATTTGTTAATAGTTTTTTTTTTTGGGGGGGTGGGCACCACTGCCTCTGGTGGTCATGGGCGCTACTCAGTGCTGCTCCTGAGAGCCGCTGCTGTATTTGAACCGCCAAGCCTGTGGGCCGCAGTCCCGCACTCAACCACTTCATAGTTTGTTTGTTTTTTAAACTCTAGTCTGGCCCACCAGCAGTCAGAGGAACAGTGAACTAGCTCCCTGTTTAAAAAGTACGAAGACCCCTGCTTTACAAGAACACAAATTCACTGAACAGGTGAAGACTAGCTCATCAACCACAGTAGGCCACCCATCAGCCATGCGCTCTATTATCTAACCCTCAATTTGTACATCTTCAAAATTTGAATGCTAATAATCATGCTATATTTCCAGTCACTTTATTGGGGACTTATGCATTGCATACACACACACACACACACACACACACACACACACGAACACATAGTGCCAAGTACCTTCGCATGCCTGCTGTCATCATCCTTCTCAGACCATCTGCTTTTCCATCCAAGCCCCTGACATCAGTTTTTTGGGGTTTTTTAAAGTTTTTTTGGCATCACTGCCCTCTGGTGGTGGGAGTAGGAGGCCCAGCAGTTGCTCCTGTGAGCTGGAATTGAACCTCCATTCCAGTGGGCCGCAGTCCCATGCACAACCCTACGCCACCGGGGCTCAGCCCCTGACATCAGTTTTTCTTTATTTTTTTTTTGGGGGGGGGCATCACTGCTCTCATGGTCGTGGGCACTACCCAGTGCTGCTCCTGAGAGCCACTGCTGGATTTGAACTGCCAAGCCCGCGGGCCGCAGTCCCGCACTCAACCACTTACGCCACCGGGGCACAGCCCCCTGACATCAGTTTTTCATCTCCTCCCCTCCACCCCTGTGTCCCCCAACCCACCAACCCTTGATATCTCTTATATTATTACTATTTTGTCATATCCAATGTCTCTCCTCTCCCACTCTTCCACTGTTCATCCCCCAGATAGGGCATGTGTAGATTCTTGTAATCGGCTCCCCCTAGTCACCCCAACTAAGTAAAGAGCTTAGGTCTTACCACTTGACTCAACTATCATTTAAAAGATACAAAATCCCACAGTTTGCAAATTATTAGAAGCTGGTTTCCTCACAGTAAGCCTAGTTCTTATGAAACAAACGGAGACTTTCTCCATTATTCAAAACAGAAGCCCACTGTGTCACTTGTAACACTTAGTGTGTCACTTATAACACTTGGCAACTGTGTTAGTCTGGGTATATATGGATATAAGGGTAAGATTTATATACAAGAGGAATGGAACATTGAGAAAGCATCCCAACCCAGTCCAGTTCAAAGACATATGTCCGATATTAGCCCATATGCCCAATACCAGTCTATAAAGTCTCCTTCCAACTCACGAAGTCACAGGCCAGTGGGTGCAGAATCCCGGAGCTGGCAGGTCTCCCCATGGCTCCTCGCTTCCAGAGCTCAGGGTCTATCCACAGCATTCAGTGGTGGCAGAAGCAACTCAGCGCTGTCAAGGGTCTCCACATGGCTTCGCCAGCTTCAGAGGTCTGGGTATGACCGTGTGACTTCTCCTCTGGCTCCTCCAGCTCCTCGGACATGGCCATCTTGCCTTGTCTGTTGTTCATCATCTCAGAGACTGACTCCCAACACCTGGGGAGATGGCCTCTCATCTCCACAAGGGAAGTATCACAAGATTTCCCAGAAGTCTCAGGAGAAAGCCATGCCCACACAGAGGCCTTATTGGCTACTCAATGGCTAACTCCAGATTAACAGACTAGACTCTACCCCTGCATCTCAATCACCCTGCATCTCGATCATGAAATTAACATAAGCACATGACTGCCACAGACCACCCCTAGTTGTACAGTGTGGAACTGCTCCATAGAGTTTCCTTGGCTGGAATCTTTCCAGAAGCAGATCACAGGTCTATCCTCCGTGGTACTGCTGAGAGGTTCAAAGTGCCAGCCTGGAAGTTAGAGGTCAAACACATGAGTCATTTCTCTCCCCCAGGGTCCTTGTCCATTTCACATGTACATGCTTCTTTTACATTGCTATGTCCATTAATTAGACTGCTAGCGAATTCTCCCAATCTTTCTGACAGTTTATAGTTTTTGTTTTGCAGTGTGAAAGTTCCATTAATCTATAAATCACTATTTGAAAAATCATTATATCAGTGGTTCTCACCTTTGAGCCATATGGAGGCTAAAATTTTGCAAGATATTTTAGGATGTTCATCTCACTATATAGGGTAAAATTGTATTGTACGTTAAATTGTAAAACCACTATTTGGGGGAAAATACTTGGTCTTGTAGGATGGAGTGACTTGATGACTTTTCCTTCTTGGATTAATTATCTTTTGTGTATACATTCACCAGATGTTTAGTTAGCCTGATTTGTTATTTTTCTAGTAAAAATATCAAAATTGGTTTGGTATTTTGCTAGAAAAATAAACAGACATTTGTGTGTGTAACTAAAAGGACATTTGTGTGTGTAACTAAAAGGACATTTGTGTGTGTAACTAAAAGGAAAGTGACCGAAAAACAAAAAAGGATTTCTTTTACTAAAAGGTTGTTCCACTTATGGCAAGAGAGATATATATGTTTTGCCCCTGAAAAATCTTATAACATCATTTCTTTAACATAGGTAGTTTCTTGACTATCTGCTTCACAAACTATGCCTTGGTATCATAGTGGTGGTGTGTTGGACTTTTCTGGAACCACCAGCCACTCCACAGGAAAAAGACAGAGTTTTCTTTCTTTCTTTCTTTCTTTCTTTTCTTTTCTTTTCTTTTCTTTTCTTTTCTTTTCTTTTTCTTTCTTTATTTCTTCAGGCTGGGTAGTGCCCCAATTTCCTATTCCAACAGAGATACCTGCCTCGGAAACGAGCAGTGACAGCTTTATTGCTGTGGCTTGGCCTCAGCTTGATGGTAGCAAGGTGAGGTTAGGTGATGTTTTAAAATTATGAAGCTGATCAAAAGATACAATGTCTGGGGTCTTAAAGTCTTGAAGTTAAACCAGTGACCATCTCTGGCAAGAATGCAAATAAACCCACACGGATCAGCCTGTGTGATCATGAGGTATCAATGGGATCAGGTATCAAAAGATCCAAAATAAACATTTATACCGATGTGAGAGAGGTTTGGAGTAGACACCCAAAGCCCATCTGTAGACAATTGGACATATCCCACAGAAGGGATACAAAGAAGGACAATTCACAGGGTGCATTATAGCACCAGGGAAACATGCATCAATCCTCTAGTTCCTGAATGCTGCCCCCTGCCCTACCATGACCCAGTTCTACTTTAAATATCCGACTAGACCAGAGTGCACACATTCTTACAGAGAAGAACTTTTGACACATGGAATTCAGTACAGTCAAAACCCTTGAGATGAATTGAAATAATAGGTTACGGCATTATTATCTAAGCCTTGTGCCCATATCGCATAATTCAACATATGATATTTCCTCAAAACTTTAAACACAGCATAGCATTCTCATTTAGAATGTAGTGCACTTAATTTTTCCTTGTTGGGAGAGTAAGTAAAAAGTATTGCTACTAGGTTTCCAGTTCCTCCAAGCTCAGGTGTAATCCAGATCAGTGAATGTCTACAGCGTTCTCTCAGTAATGTACTTGCCTTAATAAGGTGCCTACCCACCCACCCCAAAAGTGATAACTATTGTGCCATGGGAAGAAATGATTTTGAAGTCAATACTACTAACAACTTTTTTAGCTAAGTGAAAGTGGGTGTTTACAAGTTTGCAGGAATGCTGCCCTACATAAAAGCAAAAGTTTTTAGATGGATCATGAATTTCAAGGAAGGTCAGGAAAACCTCAAAGATTAGCTTTGAAAGGGAAGACTATCAACTCATGGGAGACCATAAAATCACAATGGAGGTAATAGCTACTGATGTTGGGATTTCACATAGTCAGACATTTTCAATTTTAAGAGACCATCTTGCCCTCAGCAGGCTTTTGGTTAAATGGGTGTCAAAAGCATTGCACAAGAATCAGCTAGCTCAAAGAGCCGGTCTTTTTATCAGGCTTGAACGCCAAAGGAAAGCAAATGAAGACTGCATTATTGTAATAAGGGAAGATTCTTGGTTTCATCATTATTGATGTCGTGGCCTTGCTAACCACAAAGTGGAAAGTTCAAATCCACCAGCTGCTCCACGGTTAAAGATGAAGCTGTCTGTGCCCATAAAGTTTGACAGCTTCAGAAATGCTGTAGAACAGCAATACTGCTCTGCCCTTCAGGATCACCATGATGGGCAGACTTGACAGCCCAGAGCCTCACCCAATCAACTTTAAATTACTCGAGTCTATAATAAAAAATGAACTACTGCAGAGGCCATCCCAACTCATAGGAACTTTATAAGACAGTATAGAACTACCTTATAGGGTTTTCAGGCCTGTAGGACTTGGGGAAGCAGACTGTCACTCTTTTCCCCATGAGTGACTGATGGTTTAGTTTGGATTTTTTTTTTTAAGCTAAAAAAATGTTTGCAAAATGTTTACAAACCACCTTAAGGGTGAGGGAATAGTTGACAAAAAGAAAAATCACGTAGCACATACTACTTGTGTAAAATCGCATCGCACATACTACTTTGTAAAGTTTCAGTAGAGACTTTGAAATCCCAGGAAGTAATAGATTTTTATTTTTTCACCTCAGCTGTC